>JAWPHD010000469.1:430000-462824 GCA_037043455.1 Cyrtodaria siliqua | reverse complement strand
AATATCATGTTAGGCGGGGATTTCTTTATTTACACTGTCCTGTTTAAATGGGATGACAGTACGGTAAGTGTGAGGTTTGGTGCACCATAGAACCGGTTTAAATCCCCAGTGGGCTTTGTTGCCACTGACCGTTCCAAGGCGGTAGCCCTATTGTCAACCCTTTTTTTTTGTTTGTGATATCGTTTGCATTTTTTATTACTTTTGCCTTCTCGTTTTGTCTGTTTGCGTGTTTGTTTTTGTGTTTTGTGGTTGACTGTCGTCCTTAAATGCTGCCTTCCCTGTCCGATATTTTTGTCTTTCTTTAGAGCGCCTGATCCTATGTATATCAGTTGAGGCTGTGATTTGTTTCCGTTTTTTTCGTGCCGAACCTGATAAACTGGATACGATCAGGCACTAACATGATATTCTATTTATCTCGTTGATCGTTTAAAATCATTTAATTTGCCTTTTTTCCATTTTACACTTTTTTTTTCCGTTCAAAACTACCCAGACGTCAGCAAATATATAATGACGTCATCAAAAGAGGTGCTGACGTCATCAAAAAAGTGCACCTGACGGGATCGGAAGGTAACTGTCGAGATAAGGTTTATATCCGGCACCCTGTTTTTTGGCAGAATTGTGCAGATAGACCTGATAAATATCAGTAAAACGTGGAATATGTATGGTGGCTGATATGTGCCATCTCGTCTTTTCGTTATTTCGCCGCGAAATAACGCCGAGCGAAAAGACGCCGGGCGAAAAGACGCCACGCGAAAAGACACCGAGCGAAAAGACGCCGGGCGAAAAGACACCACGCGAAATAACGCCGGGCAAAATAACGCCACGCGAAAAGACACCGGGCGAAAAGACGCCACGCGAAAAATGTATAAAACGTCGTCTTTTTGCGTGCCGGTTTCTCGTTTTTTTCGCCAGGCATTTTGACTATTTGTCGTCTTTTCGCTCGGCGTTTTTTCGTTATTTCGCCCATCGTTTTTTCGTCTTTTCGTTATTTCGTCCGGCGTCTTTTCGCTCGACGTTATTTCATGGCGAAATAACGAAAAGACGAGATGGCACATATCAGCCAACATAAATATGTATTTAGTACCTTCAAGGGCTCTCTCAAAATCACATGTTCCATAACTCAGTATTAAAACTATTTTTCTGGTTGAAAATGTTTGGCAAGTCTATGTACTTTGATATCTGCAAGTTGCTAGGGGGCGTAAGAGGAGTTGCATCTTATATTACCGCTCATGAACAGACTCAATAAAACCAGTCTGCTACTTTTCTATCTTGTTTGTGTTTGTTGCTTCCAAGGGATCCCCTTTTCAATAGTTATTAATAAAATAACTAAACACCGTTTGCAGTGTACCATGTGTAATGTATACTATTGATTGGGTCCACGGCACGGCAGATTAAATATCCAACGTTCAATGAAACGATTCAAAAATACTACATTTTGGTGTTTGATTTCTTTATGAACAAACTTAGCTCATCTCAGCAGCATCTCGAAAGGGAGGCCCTGTTACCCTGCGTGCGATTCTCCCCCTGAAATGGATAACCAGTACCAGGTCTAGGGAGATCATGGGCAGGGCCTTCGCCAGGAACTCTATCTGTGTTGGCCACTCTGTTAGGGGGCACGTGTGGTCCACTCCTACTTCGCTCAGACCGGCCACCCCCGGGAGACTTAGGGCGGCAGCCAGGAAGGCTGTATCGAACCGAGCAGCATGTCTAGGGAGGATGCTCTTTCACCGGAGGACGTGGACCAGCAAGGCAGATGGATAGCTTCCAGGGTCACAGAAGTTGGCCACTACCCCAACAACCGTGACCCAGTATTTCTCTTCTGGCACGAAAGCGGCCGGCCCAGGAAAGGTTCAAACAACCTTATATCTATCCAGGTGGAAGTGACTGTCAAACTTCTCCGGGCGCGGCTCTTGTTGCGCTTCCATGCGCACCCCCTGGCGGGGTTCAGCCGGTTCGATCCTGCACCCGCTGGGCCCAGACACCTCCCCTTCAAGTTCGGGATCCGGTTCGCCGTGTCCAGGACGTCCTGTATGTGGCCCGCTTCGTTTACTACCTCGCTAAGCCAAGGCCGCTTCGCGGGGGGCTCCCAAACATCCGATGTACCGCAGCTGATCCTCCCTCGGAAGTCGGGACACGAGGAGTACGAACACCCTCCAGTGGATGAGGACAGATGCGGAACTCCTCAGGAGCCTCCACCCAACACCCGACATACTCACCTCATGGCGTCGACCTGGCGGTCCGTCCACCTGACGGCTTCTAATCCGCGGAAAAGGCCCGATGCCTGCACATATTCCATCAGACTCTGCAGAGTTGCAGCCTCCAGGAGCAGATCAGCCATAATCTGGAGGGCCGCCACCCGACGCACCGCCGCTCCCGAATCCTCCACCTCCCCCTTGAACACCGTCGGAAGGTGCCGCAGCAGTGCTTGCAACTTCTCATACGCGACCGGACCGGCGCACCCGAACGGGCACCGCTGCACTGCAACCCGCCTCTGCTACCGGCTCTCAAATCTCCACCGGTTGGTATCCAACTTATTGTCGTTCTCGGCTGCACCCTGACCGAGAACAGACACAGAATTGGCCCCTGCGTCCGGAGCCTGACCCCGCGGGGTTACAGCTGGAATGGTTGGAGGCCCAGAACTGCCACCCGGAGCCAGGCCCCCTCGACTCTGAACCCCGAGACCGTCTTGGTCGGGGCGTCGCAGACCTCCACCCGTCCACTCTCTTCCGCCGCCCCTCGGGCCAACCTGACCCTGAGGCTACCTGTGCTGAATCCTCCATCCGATCCCAGCCCGCTACCTGTTGCCGACGAACCCTCGATGGTCATTCCCGCTGGCCTGAGACTCAACTCAACAGTCCTTTTAACTGTATTGGGTTTCCAGTTAGCAGCGCATGAGAGGAGGGTACAAAAGCACCTCCTCGGTGACGGTACTCATGCCTAACCCCCGAGAAGACGGCGTCGGGAATTCGGAAAGCTTCCGTGGCCAGTACATCCCATGACAATAGAACAGCACTGACATACATTTTGTATATACCCTCAAGAGATATGAAAACGCAATACGGGAATTTCCGCTATATATTGTATACACTGCACACTTAATTGCACATAATATTCCAAAGAAATCCCAAGATGTTTTGTAAAAACAAAGTTGCAGTTAATTAGAGAAAGGACACAACTGTGATGTTGTAGACGTTTTAATCACACTACACCATGTAACAAGAACTTCATAAATGTTAAAGTTGCTCTTTGAAAAACCGAGCTCGTTCAGTACTGTATTTAACTTAAATAGTTTCCAAAATTTTCCATCCTAAGTTTGCTCACATGCTTGAGCCAAACGCGTACTCTGTCAATAATGAAACTTTGAAGGAATACTGTTTGCTGTATTATTTGTTGTTTTAGTATTTTTTTCAAAAGGAAAGGTCTTACTTAGCCATGTGCCATTCGATTAAAAGCAGCATATTGTACATACAATATATAGCGGAAATTCCCGTGTTGCGTTTTCATATCTCTTGAGTGTATTACCTAGATTTATTTATTAAGCACATTTATTTATTAAGCACATTTATTTATTAAGCACCAAAAGGGGATACAATTTTGCTTTATAAAATGACTCTTTTTCACAAATGATATTATTCCACATACTAATGTCATGAAAAACATTTATTCCATATGTGAAGGATATATCATTTCAATTAATTATCAATATGAGAACTCATTAGTTTGCATGAAAACAGCAATACATAATCTGTGTATACAAAATATGTTTTAAAAATACATTGTTTATTGAAACATGTAAAATGTTAAAAGTATTTACTGTGCACTTCAGTTAAAGCTGACTCAGTAAGGTGTTTTGCTTGCTCTAATAATATTTAAATCAATATCAATCTATGATTAACAAAATTGTACTTAGTATAATGAGTTTGTGAACATATTCACCAATATAAATCAATGTGATGTATTCTGAGATATCAATACAGTTACAGTTTAAAAGGTTCAAATTATTAGCTCGACTTTTCGAAGAAAGTGCAAAGCTATTCTACTCGCGACAGCATCAGGGTGTGTTCACATTTTACGTTAAAGCTACAGAGTCCCTATATCAATATATTTCTTCTTTGTAGGCGTGTCTTTATTTGTAACTTCATGTTCACCAGCTCATGTCGAAATCGGGTATTTAAGCGAGCAAATATAGCGTAGGAAATCATTTACTGTATATATATCGACCAGGGCACATCGTACCTATACACAGGTAACAGTAATATTTACAGAAAAAAAAAGTTAGCTTCTTTCGGGGCTTGAACACGCGACCTTCTGATTTCAAGTCCGGTGCTATATCCACTGAACTACAACGCTACTTGAGCAAATAGTATTACGTAATTCCTATTTAGTGTTAAAACTGCTACAATATACCAATAAATAGCAGTGGTCTAGTGGTTCAGCGAACAACTTTCAAAACTTACAAGTGCAAGGCTGTGGTTCAAATCCCGTTCCGGGCAACTGTTTTTTAATCACATATATTTTGGAGCCGTATATTTATCGATGTTACCGCGAGTGTATTTTTAGTTCGGGCTGAGAGTTCAAATGCCCAAAGCGGTTTTTCTTTTTTTTGTACCGCGATTGAATTCCGTCAAACAATCTTGCTTTTAATTAGTAAATATTCAATAATGTTTAGTGTGTAATGTTTGCGAACATAATAAGTGTGTGTTTTATAAGCTAAGATTTACGGACATTGTCCCTTTAACAACTCGAGTTATTTTAAATTGAGAAATTCAATATTATCCGACAAGACGAGGCACGAATACGCTTCCGTAAAAAATAAAATTGTAGTTATGTGGAAGGGGTGATACTATTCCCCGGTCGATTTCCCGGTACATTCCCGGTTATAGAATATGGCTGTTGTTGAACCCTTGGAGTTTTTATCACTTGAAGAAGAATATATTTGTGATAACTGAATTTTTTAATTTAATTTTATATCTTCCAGGTGTTCTCTTGATTTATTAATACAATAAACAAAATCTCTATCTGAAACTGATTTAAAACTCATGATCCATTCACATGTATTTGGCAAGCGTGTGCTAAGTGCCGTTTAATTTATGTTTTGTATCTTACATTTGTTTGATCATCGATAAAGAAATGAGTGTTAGTTGTAGCTTCTAGGCCATTGAATTGAGGAAAATCTATCTTTTTTTAAATTTGTTTTATTAACGGCTGTCATATGCTTATCATTTAACCAATCTCGTGTTTATCCGAAATTTTAAGATTTAACTGTTTTCACCACCAGTCGTTTATTTGCGATGAACTATTATTTGAATTATCAATTTTAATTATTTCTTCGTCACTTTTTTCGGGAGACATTTCAGGTAATGCTAATTTCCGTCTCTTACTGTTTATTAAAATATTTTCTAACGGTGACTCTTTTCGTTTTCAGAGCTAGTATTCTTATTATGATGTTTTAAGCTTCCGCTTTTAATTACACGCCGTAACTTGTACTTTAATCATCACAAACAGAACCTCGTCACACAACGTGATTGAATTTAGTGTAATGTTTTGTATTGCTGTACTGTTTGTTTGTCACCTTAGTTTATTTTCTTTTAAGTTTTCAATTTGAAGTTTGAAGATTAATGTAATAATTGAACCAGTTGTACACTTGATCAAAGCCATGATCAGGAAACAAACATGTAACAATTGTGAATAATAAGTACTAATGAATAATACCAATATTATTACATCTGTTACGATTATACTTTTATTAGAAATTACAAGAGTTCCAGTTTCAGTTTTATTCAGGTTCAAACATATATACAGTTTCATAGTTATTAACAGTTAGATGGACAAAAGCATTCACGCTGTAAAAATGAAATAATACATTATAATTAATACATCACAGGGAATAATGTTTTAAAAATCTGTTTCCGATGACAAGCAGAAATAATGCTTCACACGAAATTGCAAAGGTTACAAATAACGTTGACGTTTGGCCCGGTGTTAGTATACAGCTGAAGAAATGTTTCTTAGAAGATATTACACTTCCTATTTTCTTGTTGATGTTTAATTGCAGACATGTTTATTTGCATGATAATGTAAGATTATCATAATTCTAATCAGGTTTGAGTTTTTAACAGGTTGTCAAATTCTCACTTTACTAAGGAATACTCACTTACACGAAATACGGGTGTTTGAAATGAAGCAATAAAACGTACATTTGATTTTTTTCCCTTCTTAATTACTGTAATATGTTAGTAATATCAAAACAATAAATTCTGAACTATTAAGGCATTTTTATCCTTTAAATATTTGTAAAACTGAACCGGGAATTGCCGAAACCAGACAAATTATTGAGAAAAAACACCAATATTCAACACTTAATTAACTACTTTCTTTCCCAACAGTTTTTTAGTTATTATGAAACAGTTAATACATATATAAAGTATATATATCATTTAACCATCAGAAACATCAACACACTGATCACATTTGCCATCCATTTTCAACCGTGTTAACAGGGAAGTAACCGGGAAATCGACCGGGGAATCGAGGAATAGCATCACCCATGTAAATGACAGAAACTACCCGCATAACAACAATTCTATTTTTAGATATCTTAAGTCGTTATTCGAATGGCACGTTGGAGCATTATCGCGACATTTTATTAATTGTTGAGATATTTTATCATGCCTTTTATTTTTATATTCGTGAAATTATGTCGTCTTAAAAGAGAAATTATCACGACAAGTCGCAATAAAATGACCAGAAAGTCACGATAATTTACGTCAACTTAAATTAAGTGAATGGCAGCCATATGCCACCATACATTAGACCTTTCAAAACTTCGCTTATAGTTGTTTCTTGGGTAGTACATCATAACGTGTCAAAAAGCAAATGTGGATGTTACCATCACCATCCAAGCAAAGGGCAGATAACTTTAATTGTTACATTTACATCACTTCCTCATGAACTTTAATTATGCTTTGTTTGCTTGTTTGTTTTGTTTGTATGGTGTTTTACGTCATTTTCAACACATGCAAGGTTAAATATGACGCTCGATTTTTTGTGATGGAGGCCGACACCCACTTTTCCTGGGTAGAACCAGTACTCCCGCCTCCCGCCATCCGTAAAAATTGACACTTCCTCACTTACAAGTCGAGCTCCCAGTGGGAATCGAACCCGCAGTGGTGAGAGGCGAAGGTTTACATCGCAACGTCGTTAATCATTCTATAGTTATGTACTAGATGCTTTAAACTTAGTTTATAGCTTACTCTTTGGAAGACAAAATATTCTATTTTGACATAGTTGTGTCTTGGGTAGTGCATCTTTTTGGGCGCATTTTTTTTTTTATAGAATGGCATTTTTAGCTCGACTATTCGAAGAATAAGAGAGCTTATGTAATCACCCCGGGGTCGGCGTCGGCGTCGGCGTCGGCGGTGGCGTCGGCGTCGGCGTCGGCGTCCCACATCAAGGTTTGCGTGTAAGCTGTGTTTACAAGTCTATATCTCTTACATTTCTTATCCTAGCACAACCAAATTTGTTCATGGGCTTCCTTATAGCATTATCTTAAGGGCTGCATAAGCAATATAGGTTCCTGTAACCCATGGGCTCCCATGGAACCCAAATGGAACCATAAAATGTGCCCCATTTCACAAGTGTATATCTCTTACAATTCTTACCCTAGCACAACCAAATTTTGCCATTAGCTTCCTTATAGCATTATCGTAAGGGCTGCTTAAGTAATTTTGGTTCCTGTAACCCCTGGGCTCCCATCGAAACCAAATTCTGATAGCCCTTAAAATATGTCTGTTTCAAAGAAGTTTTGCGTGTAAGCTGTGTTTACAGGTCTATATCTCTTACATTTCTTGTCCTAGCTGAACTAAATTTTAGAATTTTTTCCTTATAGTATGCTGTAAAGGGCTGGATAAGTAATATTGTCTTCTGCAAATTCTGGGCTCCCATGGAACCCAAATTGTGATGGCCCATAAAATGTGCAATAAGGGCAGATCTAGGTTTGCATGTAAGCATGTATATATCTATAATTTTGTTTTGGGATTTGTTATAGCATTATGCATTTTATTATCTTATTACTTCACCCATATTGGGGCATGGGCTCCCTCCTCCCCACCTACCCCACGCCCCCATTCCCCTCCACACCTATTTTTTTTTTTTACATATTTCTGTGTTGTTTTAGTCAATTCTTACACATATATGTTGCAACCCTCCCCGCAAAGCCCCCCTCCCACCCCACCCCCCGTCTCTCACCCCCTCCCCCCACCCAAAATTGAAACTTTTTTTTTAACATATTTGTTTGTTGTTTTAGTCAATTCTTACACATATATGTTGCCCCCCCCCCCCCCCCCCCCCCCCACTCCTGCCTCTCACCCCCCTCCCCACCCCCCCCCCCCCCACCCACTTTTTTTTTTTTTTACATATTTCTTTGTGGTTTTAGTCAATTCTTACACATATATGTTGCCCCCTCCCCCACAACAACCCACTCCCGCCTCTCATCCCCGATCCCCCCACCCCACCCCCACTTGAAAATCTATATATATATTTTTTTTACATATTTCTGTGTTGTTTTAATCAATTCTTACACATATATGTTGCAACTCTCCCCGCCCCCACCCACCAACCCCCGCCCCCACCCACCACCCCCCGCCTCTGACCCCCTCCACCCCCCCACACATTTGAAACTTTTTTTTTTTTTTTTTTTAATTTTTTTTTTTTTTTTTAGTCAATTCTTACACATATATGTTGCCCCCTCCCCCACACCAATACACGCCCGCCTCTCACCCCCGCTCCACCCCCACCCCACTTGAAAATCATATATAATGCAACCCTCCCCGCCCCACCCCACATCCACCCGCCTCTCACCCCGTCCCCCCCACACTTGAAACTTTTTTTTTTACATGTTTCTTTGTTGTTTTAGTCAATTCTTATACATATATGTTGCCCCATCCCCCCCCCCCCCCCCCCCCCCCCCCCCGCCCCAAACCCACTCCCGCCTCTCCCCCCGCTCCCCCTAACACCCCACCCCACTTGAAACTGTTTCCTTTTTACATATTTCTGTGTTGCTTTTGTCAATTCTTACACATATGTTGCCCCCTCCCCGCCCCACCCCCACCCCACAACCGACTGTCATCCCCTCACCCCCAACTTGATTTTTTTTTTTACATATTTCATTGGTTGTTTTAGTCAATTCTTACACATATATGTTGGCTCCCCCCCCCCCCCCCACCACCACCAACCCACTCCCGCCTCTCACCTCCGCTCCACCCCCCCCCCCCCCCCCCCCAACCCCACTTTAAACTCTTATTTTTTTTTTTTATACATATTTCTGTGTTGCTTTTGTCAATTCTTAAACATGTTGCCCCCTTCCCCCCCGCCACCCCTCCCCCGCCACTCCCAACACCCACACCCCATCCCCACCCCCGTCCCAACCACACACTCGAGACTAGATTTTTTTTTTTTTTTTTTTTTTACATATTTCTCTTTTTTTGTCAATTCTTACACATAGCTTCTTACACATAAAGTTGCTACCTCCCCACAACCCCCTGCTTCTCTCCCCGACCCCCTCCCCCACCCCCACCCCCACTCGAAACTCTTTCACAAAATGTCTCTTGATATGCAAGAAAAAGAATCTAGCATGGGTATTCGGTTCAGATACGGAATTCCAACCCTCGGTATAAGTGTTTTAATCGGAAACTCGGTAGAGCCTCGGCTCCGATAAAAACACTTATACCTCGGGTTGGAATTTCGTATCTTCACCGGATACCCATGAAAGATTCTTATATTCTCCATATTTGATGCTGACGTTATGTTAAGCTTTGGCATAGACAAATAAACATTGAATGAGATATATTTGCTAAATAACGAGACATTTTCACAGTACGATATTGCATGAAAAAAACACGAATTTGAACTGTTGTTCATCAATAGCTAATCAGCTATCAACTAATAGATACATTGTTAAAATACTCGGAGGATAGACTCCGATACAAGTGACCTCTTAGTTTTCGTCCTAAAAGGACTCACACGGCTAGGGAAAGGTGTTTGCTTATGACACAACCAAGACGTCCAGTGGCATCTGTGATAAACTGGTCCCAAGCAGCCAAAGTATGAAGAGGTTCGAATTGGCAAGCCAAAATGCAACGTATATCCATCCCATATGAGTGCAACCGTTAAAGCTAGACTACGGCATATGACCATTACTCTCTTGTTTAATGATTCATGCATAGGCAATGTGAAGAAACATGTAATCTGAGTCTTCATGGTTACAGGTTGAAGAGCAGATCTATAAAACGCGTTATCATTCTCATTGCGTGATGAATGCAGGGCATTCTTTCTTCAAAGATCTAGGGCTGGCATGGTCCAGTGGAAATCGGGGTGAACTTGAAACTGGAAGACGTAAACCAGATGGTCCCGTATATCGGAATCTATCCTACGATCATGTTACATAACCATAGGAATCTTTCATTAGTAATAGTTGGGGAGATTCCCGCATTGCTATACTGGTATATCCCTCCCCTCCCTCTGTAACAGCTCTAAATAACCTTCATTGTGTCGATGAGTCGATAAAAAACATTCACTGAATGAATTCAATTCTTCACATGTTGATTGTAAATTATGGCCTGCTGGTACAAAACATTTTCCCACGCCCTTTAACAAGAACTGATATATTCGCATTTCCCATAAATGTCTTCCTATTTGATCACAACTATGTTGTAGCAGCTAATTCAGCTGTTCCCATCCCATACGATATCTATTAATTCTATATTGAGTTCTTTAATTTGAGAAAAAGCTTGTCTACAATGTTAACATGATTTTACAACGTGGTGAGCTTTACGTGTCTCTGCTCACCAAACCAACCCCAGGACAGTCATCGAAGTCTTGACTTTCAAAAGGTGCAAGTAAATTAGACTTGAGTTCTATTTTCATTTTATTTTGTACTGCCAATGCTGGTGACATTGCATGATTTCTCATTGCTAATAATCGTTTCTTTGTGTTTCCCTTGCATCGGAAGTGTGGAAGGTTGAGCTTCCTGTGTTGGTCATAGAATGATTCATGTTTTTACTTTTTAAAACAAGTTGTACCTTTTGTTTACTGATTCCTTTGCCTCTCTCACTGACGCAGTTGTGTCTTCAGCCATTCGTTAAAACATTTGTGTCATTGTTTATGAGATCTGATAAGTGATTCCTATTGCGTCCTTGGTGCTGATAATTGTTTTGACATGGTACAACAACCTTGTCTGGGTGCTGGCTGTCTGTTTATGTTGTTTTATTACAATATTGTCCTTTTTGTTCAAAAATTCATCTATTATCTATTTCTGGACCTGACAATGTTTTCAATGTTTCCGTTCGACCAGTCTCCTTTTCTGATATAATTATTTGTTTGTGGATTTGTTCATGTTTGACTGTTGAAAATGTTTTACTTGATTTCTGGGTGACACATTTATCGCTGTCGAACTATTCTTATGTTGATAAGCTGGTCATATGTAAAGTGTCTAGGTCACAAACATGAATGGATAACCAGCGATCAAGTATATATGGTTAAGTACAACGAACCATGATATCACACATCTAACATAGTGACTCTCCCGTATTAGCTTATAGAATTCTTAGCAGGAGAACTTCGAAGTTCATTCTTTCAATAATCTCATTCAGCGTGGTATTTTGCTCTCACTCTCACACCACTCTTGAAAGGGCATTACAACTTCATTTAATGAAATTTGCTATCTTATAATGACGATTGTGTTTAAGATGTTCCTATATAAATGAATAGCAGTGTGGACCTTTGGAAACGGCCGAACACGATAAATACGAAATATATTGCGGTCTCGGTTTGATTGAGACTGTTCATAAACGGTAGTGAAATATGCTTGCTACCGTTCACGCCCTATAGCCCCGGATTGAGCAGAACTCAATATTCATAAAATCAATAGTACTATAAAAATATGACCATAAAGGCATTACATTACTCAAATCTTATATTTTCAGAGAAGATTCATTATACAAACAGAGTGAACTCTCATTATACAAACCCTGGAGCCATCCCTACGTCCCCTCCCTACCTCCTCATGCCCCCTCCCCCTCCCCCACAATTAGTGCGGCCATTGTTGACCAGACCTTTTGAACAAGTTTGATAGTTTATTACCTAGCTATCACTTGTAAGCAAAACCTACTTAAAACAGTATTTGCGAGAAGATTTTGTTTTATTGTTGTGTACTATTTTTAGTAACATCTTGGAACTCATGTTGATCAATTTTAACAAACTTGAATGACACTGGTCTAAGGATTGTTCAAAATTAGCCAAGCCGTTGGTGAGAATTATTTTAAAGCAAATGTTAATGGTGGAAAGCGTTCGAATGGTAGTCCCAACCGCTCGATCGCATTTGAACGATGATTAATTAAAACAAGAGGGCCAGGATGGCCCTAGATCGCTCACCTGGTAATCTTAGGCAAAACATCTGGTGTGTCTAGTCTAGTATGGGTATATTTTAATCGTCCCACTTTCTTCTATGAATAAGATTTCATTAAATTCGGTTTGGGGATGGGGATGGGGGTGGTTGGGGTTGGGTGGGGGAGTATATGGATGGATATGAATCAGGCAATTGTTAAGCTTTTATTGATATTAACATTCTAAACAAATTTTGTAAAGATTAGAAAAAAAATGAAGTAGCTTCAGATTTAACAAAGGAAAATACAATATAGCATTTTTCAATAAATCAAGGGCAATAACTCTGTCGTTACTAAAAGATCTAGCTGATTTTCGAACTTATCCAACATTTCATTGATATACAGAGGTCTGCACAACTGGACATCTTACCGATGCTTCCTGCAAAGTTTCGTCGAAATTAAACAAGGTGTTTAGGAGGAGTAGCGCCGTCAAGAAATTTAAAGTAAAACTAAAAATGTCAAGGGGCTGTAACTCCGTCAAAAATCAATGAACTGGAAAAAATATGCACAATAATAGTAATAAAAAAAGGTGGGGGGGGGGGGGGGGGGGATTACCCCCGCCCCACCACACCCCACCACAAAAAAACACACTGTAAATTTGGTTAAGATTGATGAAGAAATGTGGCTTGTATCGTGTTAACAACATGTAAAACTGCATTTTTGCTAATATTCAGGGGCCATAACTCTGGTGTAACTGGTCCGATCTGACCCATTATCGAACTCGTCCCAGATCTTATGATCATATACAATCTGCGCAAGTTTGGTCAAGATTGCTCAAGAAATGTGGCCTCTATCTGTAAACAAGAGAAAAATCTGCATTTTTTGGTAATTCAGGGGCCATAACTCTGGTGTTACTGGTTCGATCTAGCCCATTATCGAACTCATCCGAGACCGTATGGTCATATACAATCTGTGCAAGTTAAGATTGCTCAATTATGTGGCCTCTATCGTGTAAACAAGCTAAAAGTTGAAGACAGACGACAGACGAAGAGTGGTCACAATAGCTTACCACTGAGGAGCACTTAGTGCCCCCTATGAATTGCGGTTTCAATACGATCCGGTTGTTCGTGCCCAACCCTATAACCCTCATCAAGGTCTGCTGCCAGACTCTGGCAAAATTGTATAACTGCTTGCTGGGTCGAGTATGTAATTGGCAAATCAACAAATGCTTTATTCGCCAACGTCAAGACCCGATCGGCCCAGTCTTTTAATGACGCCGCCCACTGGGCCTGTACAGTCTGCTGAAACCTAGCTTGCGCCTTAGTAGCTGGGAGTTCTTTGCTACCAAACTGACATTCTAGCTGGGCTAGCATTAGTCGGTATGACATGGATACCCCAGCATACCGCTCCTTAATGACGGCATAATACTCAGCTGCTTTACCCGTTAAGGACCATCACAGACAATCTAAGCATTGAGATTTGGACCAACACTTCATTCTAGCGTAACTGGTGAAACGCTGTTTGAATACCAGCCACTTGATCTTCCCATCATACAAGAGGGCCTCGGGTAAGGACTTGATGTGGTAACATTCCCTAGATCCGCCATGTTCATCGGACATTCACCACTTATATACCCGGTGCTTTCGATTCAACCGAGACAAACTATCATCTGTGCTCGAGTCGCTTCGTGATGGGGAGCGACCCACTTTACCACTCCGCGATGGGGAGTGACGCATCTTGCCCCTCTGCTTTAGTATGGTATCCGAGAAATGCGATTTACCACCCTTCTTCCCTTAACTTTCCCATCCTCGGAGCTGTTATCTTCACTAGAATCCCCCATCCGGGATATACGAACATGCGATTTACCACCCTTCTTGCCCCTATCTTGCTCATCTTCGGAGCTCTCATCGTCACCGTCATCACTTGATGATGGTTCGGACAGCGGAGAGGCATAACGCATGTGCTTCAATTTTTATGACCCTGTGGGACCTTTGAGACCGCCCCCACGCCCTGTGGGAACTTTGGGATTGCCCCGTGCTTTGTGTTGACATGCCTGTAGTGATGGGAGCCCCATCGCTGCTACCGGGCTCAACTGGACCGCTGCAACACGAGGTCACCCATCAATTTAAGCATGTTTTTCATGCGTTCTAAGTCTGCTTTCCCTATTGGCCTCCTAGCCCCGAGCTTGGGTGCTTAATGTCCGCATCAGAGGCATCGAAGGAGTATTTCAGGCTTAGGGAGCTTTACGGAGAGGGAAACAAGCAGGGAACACGCTCACGTGGTGCCGGTGGATTGGTTTCACGTGCATGCAGCGGTGTATCAGGGAGACACCGAGACATATCCTACAGGCTTCTTTGCCTGTGGAAGCTGCCGGTCTCCATGTCCTTGTACACTGTATCAGCCTCATCCTGCCTGTGGAAGCTGCCGGTCTCCATGTCCTTGTACACTGTATCAGCATCATCCTGCCTGTGGAAGCGGCCGGTCTCCATGTCCTTGTACACTGTATCAGCATCATCCTGCATGTGGAAGCGGCCGGTCTCCATGCCCTTGTACACTGTATCAGCATCATCCTGCCTGTGGAAGCGGCCGGTCTCCATGCCCTTGTACACTGTATCAGCATCATCCTGCCTGTGGAAGCTGCCGTTCTCCATGTCCTTGTACACTGTATCAGCATCATTCTGCCTGTGGAAGCTGCCGGTCTCCATGTCTTTGTACACTGTATCAGCATCATCCTGCATGTGGAAGCGGCCGGTCTCCATGTCTTTGTACACTGTATCAGCATCATCCTGCCTGTGGAAGCTGCCGTTCTCCATGTCCTTGTACACTGTATCAGCATCATTCTGCCTGTGGAAGCTGCCGGTCTCCATGTCTTTGTACACTGTATCAGCATCATCCTGCATGTGGAAGCGGCCGGTCTCCATGTCTTTGTACACTGTATCAGCATCATCCTGCCTGTGGAAGCTGCCGGTCTCCATGTCCTTGAACACTGTATCAGCATCATCCTGCATGTGGAAGCTGCCGGTCTCCATGTCCTTGTACACTGTATCAGCATCATCCTGCCTGTGGAAGCTGCCGGTCTCCATGTCCTTGTACACTGTATCAGCATCATCCTGCCTGTGGAAGCTGCCGGTCTCCATGCCCTTGTACACTGTATCAGCATCATCCTGCATGTGGAAGCGGCCGGTCTCCATGCCCTTGTACACTGTATCAGCATCATCCTGCATGTGGAAGCGGCCGGTCTCCATGCCCTTGTACACTGTATCAGCATCATCCTGCCTGTGGAAGCTGCCGTTCTCCATGTCCTTGTACACTGTATCAGCATCATCCTGCCTGTGGAAGCTGCCGTTCTCCATGTCCTTGAACACTGTATCAGCATCATCCTGACTGTGGAAGCTGCCGGTCTCCATGTCCTTGTACACTGTATCAGCATCATCCTGCCTGTGGAAGCGGCCGGTCTCCATGACCTTGTACACTGTATCAGCATCATCCTGCCTGTGGAAGCTGCCGGACTCCATGCCCTTGTACACTGTATCAGCATCATCCTGCCTGTGGAAGCGGCCGGTCTCCATGTCCTTGTACACTGTATCAGCATCATCCTGCCTGTGGAAGCGGCCGGTCTCCATGCCCTTGTATACTGTATCAGCATCATCCTGCCTGTGGAAGCGGCCGGTCTCCATGACCTTGTACACTGTATCAGCATCATCCTGCCACTCATGCTCCTCCAACTCTTGCTCCCCTCTCTCTCGATCCCCTCTTTCCATTTTCTGGAGGACCACTCGACACAAGCTCGCGTGCCATTCGGTGTCCAGTGCTGCTGCTTCCGGGTCACGAGCGGCCTGTCTGTGATGTCCAGCCTGTGCCAGTTCGCAGAATCCGGTGGGGTCCTAGACAGGGTTTCCCACACCGATGGTGTGATGTTCCCCTGTGCTTCCCGCACCACAACAATGATTTTCATTAATTCGTTCGCAGATGCAAAATTCACAGTAAAACGTGCCGGATTACTATTCCCTCCGGCCTCCATTGTTCACGCCAGGCAATAATAAAATGAACACAACACAGTAAAACATGCAAATATTTATATATTAATACACTATAAAGAAACATTAAACTAAATAGGCAACGCTCAAAACGGCAAATCTGTCTAACTCCCAGACAGAATGAGAAAGGCTAAACAATCTGCTCAGCCCAGAAAAACAAAGACCAATATGTGTTGAAATCCGACGAGGCTGCATGAACCATGTATGCAAGTGCGCAGTCAGGGGTGATACAAGTTGACCAACCTATGTGCACTGTTAACCTGTCTCCTCTGACAACCAACACACAGGACACTAAACAAATAATAATAAACAAAATAATAACGAAAGAAATTCAGCAGCCAGCGTTAACCAGTGCAGGTGACTACTTCCAGGACGCGTTATGCAGCGGCTATTGCTGGCCAGTACAGGTGATTCTTTATTTTATTAATATGTTCAGGACGTGCTATCACACGGCGTGAAAAAGTAACGCGAGAAATGAACAGAATCGACCGGTTTAACTGTCGTACAAGACCGAAACTGCGATTTCAACGGTAAGAAATAAAAAAGGAGAAGCACGACACAAGGACGACAGACGACAACAGACAGACAAACGGCAAGACAAATAGTATAAACACGTTTTCCCAATAGGAAAAAATAAAAATAAAAAGTCTCTGTAAGGCCATCATTGCTACCACCGAGTAAGAACTGCAGACGTATAGAAAAGTGTGTGACAAATGTGGTTAGATGCCGGCAAATGAACTTAGATACAATAGTGCTGCTAGCCAACCGTAAATCCGTACGTATGTATGACTAACCACTACGAATGGTCACATAGAATTGGACTATTTACAGGAAGTAATGCTCTGTACGACTCAGTGGTGAACAACGTGCAACCTGGCCAGAGAACCAAACCCTATTTAAACTAAGAAAATATTTAAAAAATATTTAAAAAAAAAATTGTGAAAGTACTTGATGGTAGTCCGCCAGACTATGCAAACAACCACGTTTAACAAACAATCACGGACAATACAGCAGGTAAGGACTAAAAAATAAAAACAATGGACTAAAAACAGACCTTCTTCCGGTTCAACTCATATGTTACACAATAAGTAGACCTAGTCCCGGCTCCGGTTTCGGGAAGATCAAATTGCCACAGAAGTTAGCAAACACACCCCGGGATTAATGAAAACACAACCCCACTAACTATCGGGGCGTACCCGAAGCCCCTTTAAGGTTACTTATATATTTTTATACTTGTTTTCTTTAGATAGGACACATTCGATGGCAAATACTAGCCCTCATAGAACGGGCAACATGAACCAGACAACGGAAAACGTGGGACACACCTGATGACAAATAAATTACACTTCAACACACACAAGCACTCCAGCACTACAGCTGCTGTTTAAAACTCTAATGGAAAAAAAAGAGAATTAGATTTGCAAACAAAATGCAAAACCCCGAGACATGTGCCTTACCGGGAAAACCGCAGTGTACCACTCCGGAACAACGTTTTATATCCGCTTCCGTCAGGGCATTACTCGCGCATGCGCAATGTCCCACATGCAAGTCCCTAAAAAAATGTTTTTAACAACTTTTCCGGGAGAAAAACCACCACCCCAGGCCGAAACACTCAGTAAAAAAGCATGCGTAATTGATTTCCTCCGAGGATTCCGGAATTCTTCAGTCGCAGACACGTCTTGCTTCTAAGACTTCAGCCAAAAGTATGGCGCGCTGTGTCGTCACACTGAGGCTCGACCAATCAGCGCTCTAGGTGTTGGTCAACACCCCCCCCCCCCCCCCCCCCCCACCACACCCTCCCCTCAACACCCACCCATCGACAGTCACTACAATATACTATTAAAAGGGGGAAAAAGAAACGCAACTCGGGAATTTCCCCCTATATATTGCATGAATAATACTAGTATACTGCTGTTAATGGTACATGGCTACATTAGACCTTTCCTTTCGTTAAAAAAAGACTAAAATAAGTGACAAATACTCCCGAAGTGACCTTTGACCTCAAGTATGACCTTGACCTTGGAGCCACGGACTTGGGTTTTGTGCGCGAAACGTCGTTTGGTTGTGGTGATTGCTTGTACCAAGTTATTTGAAAATCCGTCCAGGCATGCAAAAGTTATTGACCGGACACGATTTAACCTTTGACCTCTAAGTGTGACCTTGATCCTTGGGGCCACAGACCTGGATTTTGTGCTCGGCACATCGTCTTGTGCCAAGTTATTTGAAAATCCGTCCATGAATGCCAGACACGTCTATTGACCGGACACGATTTGACTTTTGACCTCCAAGTGTGACCTTGACCTTGAAGACCTGGGTTTTGCGCGCGAAACATCGTCTTGTTATGGTGATCATTTGTGCCAAGTTATTTAAAAATCCCTGCAGGGGTTGTGACGTTACGGTCCGTTCACGAAAATGCGTACCTGTTTTTGGCCTATGAACTGCAAGTGTGACCTTGACCTTTAAGGTACGGACCTGGGTATTGCGCGCGACACATTCTCTTGTTATGGTGATCACTTGTGCCAAGTTAATTAAAAATCCATGCAGGGGTTTAGAAGGTACAGTCCGGACACGAACTGCGAACTGACGGACGGACGTACGGACTGACGGGCGGACAGATGGTGCGATTACTAATAAAAACACAAAGCATCCCTTCAAAGTTTTTTTATTGATAGAATACGCATTTGGCTCAAGCAAGTGTGCAAACTTAGGATGTATCATTTTTCAAGCTCTTTACATTAAACACAGCACTGAATTATCTTAAATGTTCAAAGCGGAACTTCAACATTTATGAATTTCGCGTTACAAATTGTACTATAATTAAACAGTATACAACAACACAGTTTCGTCGTTTCCCTAACTAGTTTTGACAAAACATCTTAATTTCTCTGGAATATTACGTGGAGTTAAGTGTACACTTTATAAATTATATAACGGAAATTTCCCAGTTGAGTTTCTTTTTTCCTTTAGTTTACATTTTTATTTATTCTATCAGAATTCTTAGGTCTTACTCTTCACACATGACCAGAACGTCAATAGTTTTGTTTATCGAAGGCGCTACAGACTATCAATCTTCAATTTTCAATTTTCCTTGTATTTGTTACGTGACAAATGCTGACGTAGAAGTGACATGGCTACAGTGAATAAACAAACACAATACTTCAATTATATATCATTATAGATGATAACTGTCATCCTATAAGCTACCTGATCTGATTAAAACCATAGGCACAGTACGGTGAGGCTGTTTTATTCCTTCTGCAAACGTAAACAATAACTTAATATGTTCATCATTATAATGTTTTTCCGCCTGCGAGTCGTCAGACTAAAATAGAAAAAGAGGTCAAACAAGACTGAGACGCTCACCCAGTTGTTCCTGTTGATAAGACGTTTTAGTTACTTAGTTTAAAAGAAAACTATTTGTCGCAGGGTTTCTTAGTTTATTCTGTCCTTTAGCTCATCAATGTCCAAATTACAGGTGCCGAATCATTATAGTGACATCAACATTATTAATAAAACAATTGCGATTAAACAATGGATACAATCAAGGATTTGTACAATATCTTGATACAATATACATATAAACTACTGTTTCTAAGTTGCTCGTTCATTTCATCTTTCCTTTCATCTCCCTCCGAGGTTCGTGTCCCAATATCACTTTATATAATGTGTTAACAAGACCGGCCAGAAGTTAGCATAATATTCGATATTCGACATTCGCTATTCAAGTTGAATATCGAATGTCGAATATCGAATATCATGCTACTTGAATATCGAATGTCGAATATCGAATATCATGCTAACTTCAGCCCGCCGTTAACATGACATTAAAGCCCACAAATCAGAGAAGAAAACTGTTTTAGATATATGTGGCTTTAAACTAGAATACCACTTAACACGGCGCTAGAGGGTGTGAGAAATGTTACACATTATATTATCTCTCATGAACAGATTCAATAATACCGAGTCTGCTACTTTTCAATCGTGTTTGTGTTTGTTACTTTCAAGGGATCCCCCTTTTAGTACTTATTACAAGATAAATCCATAAAATAACTGTATTCATGTGGATGGACAATTGTTCAATATAGTCAAGTCGTTGTACAGGTTAAAAACGAGCGTCTCCGTGGCCGAATGGTTAACGACGTTGCGTTGTAAACCTTCACCTCCCACCGCTGAGGGTTCGAATCCCACTTTGAGCTCGAATTGTAAGTGAGGTAGTGTCGATTCTTACGCATGTATACATGGAGGTATACAGTACTGGTTCTACCCAGGAAAAGTAGATGGTCTGCCGTCATATATAACCTACCATGTGTTGAAAATGACGTAAAACACTATACAAACAAACAAATCAGATTTGAAACGTAAGTGGTAAATATGTCCGCTGACAACCGCTGACTAGGGAGCGCAGAGGTTAACACGTTTCCTATATATTTACGAAGGCAGTACCAGTTTTCCCCAAGCGACTGAACTTCATGAATTCTAAACATTACGAAGAGTAAGGGATTTAAAATGTTAGGGCAATTTCACAGTCGTCAAGGTGAGCTAAAAACAATACAACATATTTAGCATATATAAGTTTAAGGGAAACGCAATAAACAGTAATCGAAGTCCATCCACATACAAAGCAGTCTTATTGTGCAATGGAGTACTATCAGCGAACGATTCGAAACAACAAATTGTTATTTTCAAAGTTGTTTTGCATACATTAAATCTTCACGCGTTTATTGAAATGTTAAAAGGGTGAGAACACTCAAAAATACAAAAATACAACTTGTCCGCATGAATTAAAACACAAATACAGATGATCTAAAAGAGAGTGTTAGTTGATGTGTAGAATTTAACAGACATGCTCTACAATGGATTTCAATATAAGCAACGGAACTACAAACCCAAATTTAACATCATTGATTTTCCAAATGAATCCAGGGTCGCAGGTAATAAACTTTATCATAAGCGCTCTGACAATTTTGATCAACGGAGTGGTCATTGTATGTCTACACACGTATAAGCGTCTATTCACGGAGGTTTTATGGTTCCAACTGCTATCTTTGAGCATAAGCGATCTTGTTACTGGAATCTCACCTGGATTACTTACTGGTCTATTTAAGTTCAATTTCATCAATTTAAATACAAAAGCATGTGCATCAGTTATAGTTGTTTTCCATGTTGCACAGATTGCGACTGTGTTGAATTTGTGCCAGCTGTCTTTTAGACGGTTATATGTTATACAGAGAAAACTGAATCTTCAAAATAGTAAAAAAGCAGCTTGGCATGTGGTGGCTTTCGTCCTATGTTCTTGGTGTATTGGCGGCTTGATGGTTATGCCTACATTGTTCCTTGTACGAACGGAAGACACCGTGAACGGATGCATATCGCCTGATTTGTTTAACAACGGGGACACTTTCAAAATGGTTATTGCTACATCAGTTATTTTCCATTGTATGCCCGTGACCGTTCTGAACGTCTTTTACATATATGCGATATACATCATTCAAAAGAGTATAAGGCAAATCGCATCAATCAGCGGTTCTCAAACAGAACAAGAAGGTACGGCCGCATCGATTAACGAAGAAGCTGGCACCAATCAACGTCAACGGTCAAATTCAATAGTTCAAAGACGTGCATTTAAACATCTCGGTGTTGCTTTGCTGGTCACTAATGCCACCACGTGGCCTTATTTGATTGTCTCCCTTTGTATGACAGTCGGAGTATTGCCGCTGGATCCCGAAAGGGTCCCTTTAATTGATGTGCACCTTTTGACCCTCAATTCGTTAATCAACCCGATTGTTCACGTTATTCACGTGAGAGAACTTCGACAAGCTTTGAAACAGACGTTTGGCTATTGTTTAGAGAGATCACAGGACATTGATGAATAGATCGCAACCAAACCATGCGTGTTAAATGTACGTTTGGCCATTCTTTAGAGTGATCACAGGACGTTGATGAATAGATCGCAACCAAACCATGCGTGTTAAATGTACGTTTGGCCATTCTTTAGAGTGATCACAGGACGTTGATGAATAGATCGCAACCAAACCATGCGTGTTAAATGTACGTTTGGCTAGTCTTTAGAGTGATCACAGGACGTTGACGAATAGATCGCAACCAAACCATGCGTGTTAAATGTACGTTTGGCTAGTCTTTAGAGTGATCACAGGACATTGACGATAGATCGCAACCAAACCATGCGTGAAAAATGTACGTTTGTCTATTCTTTAGAGTGATCACAGGACGTTGACGAATAGATCGCAACCAAACCATGCGTGTTAAATGTACGTTTGGCTAGTCTTTAGAGTGATCACAGGACGTTGACGATAGATCGCAACCAAACCATGCGTGTTAAATGTACGTTTGGCTAGTCTTTAGAGTGATCACAGGACGTTGACGATAGATCGCAACCAAACCATGCGTGTTAAATGTACGTTTGTCTATTGTTTAGAGAGATCACAGGACGTTGACGACAGATCGCAACCAAACCATGCGTGTTAAATGTACGTTTGTCCATTCTTTAGAGAGATCACAGGACGTTGACGATAGATCGCAACCAAACCATGCGTGTTAAATGTACGTTTGGCTAGTCTTTAGAGTGATCACAGGACGTTGACGATAGATCGCAACCAAACCATGCGTGTTAAATGTACGTTTGGCTAGTCTTTAGAGTTATCACAGGACGTAGACGAATAGATCGCAACCAAACCATGCGTGTTAAATGTACGTTTGGCTAGTCTTTAGAGTGATCACAGGACGTTGACGATAGATCGCAACCAAACCGTGCGTGTTAAATGTTACACAAGGCAAAAATGTATAGCAAGCAAAACATGTCACCTACCGGTTTGGATCTAAAGGTAAAAATCAAGTATAGAAAAAAACGTCCAAGTTTTAAGTGTGACCTTGACCTTGATGGAAGGCGCTTTGTTTAGTCGCGGCGGCGAAAATGTGTGTATAATAGAACCCAATGAAAAATTAAGAATGTATAGCACGGACACGAAATATTGTAATATAGTTCAAAGTATGTATTTTAAGTGAACTTGACCTCGAATCATATGTCTTAGGTCCCGACAAATTGTCTCATGGTGGTGAATATTTTGTATTCTGTTATCGGAATCCAATGATAAAGAACTTAGAGCCTGCACAAGACATTTTTAACAATACCTTTCAAAGTATGTTTGTGACCTTGAACTTAAAGGTATGGAAATGGCTCTTAGTCGCGACTAATCTTATGGTGGTTGACAGTTGTATGTTAAATTATCGGATTCCAATGACAGATACATAAGTGATAAAACGGACCCGAAATGCTAAACAAAGACGTTCATTAACCTTCACAGAATATGTGTGACCTTGACCTTGAAGGTAAGGACATGTTTCTAAGTCGCGACAGCTGTATCGCATGGTGGTGAACATTCGTGTGTAATAATTTTGCAATCCAATGATATATCTAAAAGATATAGACAGCGAACTTTTAAGCAATGACCTTCAAAATATATGTGTGATCTTGACCTTGAAGGTAGAGACCTTGTTTGAGTTGCGACACATCGTCTCATGGTGGTGAACAGTTTTTCTATAATTTTCTTGGAATTCAATGATGGATTAAAAGTTATAGCCAAGACACAAAATGCAACGCAAGATCCATAACTCTGACGAGCATTTCTCCTTTAACACTTCTGGTGTTAATAAATTGCATATTTCACACGTTCTACGAAAACATGAATTATTTAACAATAAACATATTTACAGCAAAACAAATGTTAATTGCCTTGTACATAGAGAATATTATGTCACTGCCTTTAACTATCTTGAACGTTGATTAGGCGAGGCTTAGAAATCAAAGAATGGCGAGGCTCTGGCAGAGCCATTCTTTGTTTTCGTGACGAGCCTAATAAACTTGATAGTAAAAGGCACTGACATAATATTCTATTTATCATGTAGCTGATCCACATTTTCTTTATCAATTACTATTTCGCAGAATGTTATGCTTTTCGAGGACGCCGTCACGTTATTGTTGTTTGTTTGTTTTATGACGTCAGATAACGTTACGTACATGACGTCAGATAGCCTTACGTTACGTACAATAAACGCCGAGGGATTCAGCATTGATTAAGAAATAATAAATACATACCTGTGTTTTATCTGTGAATAAGTATTAGTTAGAGGCTATGAAAAGAAATTTTAACAATTAAGAAACCCTAAGGAAAGGAGCGCAACGACTGACCGGGGTTTCTTAATTGTTAAAATTTCACTTCTTAGCCTTTAACTGACTTAGTGCAAAGTTCTATCTATCTATCTTAAGTTTTTGTTTTGGCACGCCTTGTTGCACTTAAGGCATTTTGGCGTGCTTTTCTTATGTTGATTATACATTCTATATTTCATAATTATTTTATACATAGGGGATTTATTTATTCATTCGTATTCGTTACTAGGCGGCAAGAGCTAAGCAGACGTAAGTATTGTCTATGGGGGATTACTGTATGTATATTTACTATAGTTGTTTCTATTATATTAGGCCAGGGACACCAATGAGCTTCGTAGGTATATTACTTATTAAATTGCTGTCAACAATTGTCACCAAACAATGAATTTTGATGTCCGCGTTGTATAATGAACCAAAGTCGGAATTGTGGCGAGCGAGCTATTATAATAAAATATATCCCACATCTCTAGAAGTTTAAAAATATTCGGTGTGTTATTTACATATATACATTGTCCATGTTATGTCTGATCGTTGCTCCCGTTGTATAATTAATGTTTCTCAATAAAATATATCATATTTATTAAAAATAATAAAAAATAATAAAAATACCCAATGCCGTTTGTCGGGCACAACTCCTCAGCATTCAAGTCCTCTCTCTATGAGAGAGACCTTGGTCTGAGGAGGGTTGCTCGTCCACACAAAACCACGAGGAGGTCACACTGGGGAGGACAACGGTCAAAGGAATACATAGACATTATGTGAGATATTGGAGCGAAACATAATTTGTATATACAAGGGATAAATCACAAATTGAGTAATGTATCTAAATATTGAAGGTTATTGTATATGTCTGTAAAAACATGTCAGGTAATTCCTATCAAAGGTCAACTAGACATTATATATATAAAAGTATGTGATTGGTCCTGGACCGTTGTGCCTGCGTTGTCATCTGACTCAAAAATCGCCCCAACGCGTCCACCGGATCAGTCCCATATCATAACTGTATTAATTAAGTAGTTTATAATAATCATATGAAGAATAACGTACGTCTCTGTGTTGACTACCACCCAGAGAGCCAGTACAACGACCGTCTAACCAGGTGGCAGTCAGTACTGAGTATGATCCAAATTTAGTCTACTATATAAGTAGACTATGTTATTCATACGAAGTTTATATATTATGTTGTTACTCTAATAGAAAGGGTTTACAATTTGGTACAATTATACTGAACGAACGAATTTAAACCAAACCATCAGTGATTTCGAGCCCAGCAGACAAAACATACAAGCTAATCCACTGGGCCGTTCAACATTATAGTTTTAGTCTAAATCTAAAGGTTTATGCACTTATATTACTATTAGGATAGGGAGCATTTCAGTTAAATCCTATCAATAGTCAGCTAAACATGTATATTAATCACTTCCTTGGCGCCGTGAGGTAGGGCAGTCCCCACACTCACTTAGTCGTGGCGCATTATATAAATAAGAGTATGTGATTGGTCCTGGACCGTTGTGCCTGCGTTGTCATCAGACTCAAAAATCGCCCCAACGCGTCCACCGGATCAGTCCCATATCCTATCTGTATCAAGTGTTCAATTGTAACTCGGCCACTTATATAAGGGGGTATGGGTGGTATATATTTAATCACAAGCAGATTAACTGTCTTTTTTTGATGATGATTATACACAGGATATTGCCATTACATCTGTGGGTCGAGTAGATTATTTAGATTAAAAGGTATAGCGCTTTGTTGTAATTTTAACTTTAACTCTTCCCTTTTTATATCGAGCTGACTGCATTCAAGTAAAACATGTTCAGTGGTGTATGGGACACAACAGGAAGTACAATTTTTATCAAGATCTTTAATGATATGACTTCCTAAACTCGATGGTAATAAGTTGTATCCCATTCTGAGTCGTGTTATGGCTTTATTAAGGAGTTTATTATCAGAGAATAAGGCATGATTTCTGAAATTACAACTAAGTCTAGTAAACGTTTTAAATTTATTGGCTTGATTGGTTAAATAAGTGTTTAATTTTTCCTTTATTTTTTTACGAATGCCAGAATAAACTTCTGAAGGTCCGAAGGGAATATCCTTATCGATAGCAGGGTGATCTAGCCCTGCCTTACAGACAAGGTCGGCCTTTTTATTGCCTGCGATATTTACGTGGGCTGGACACCATTCCAAGTTAACTATGAGATTTAGGATATTACATTCATTGAATAGAATTAAAATGTTAGAAATTAGGTCTGGTCTAGACTTACTTGTCCTATCTTTAATTGAAGTAAGGCTAGAGAGGGAATCCGAGAAGATAACTGATTTGGGAGGTTTATTTTGGATGATCCATTTAAGGGACTTGATTATTGCGATCAGCTCTGCAGTGAAAATAGATAGTCCATCAGAAATTCTATTTATTTTAATAATATTTTTCGAGGGAATAACGAAGGCAGATGCCACACGCTCTGTGACAGGATCCTTAGATCCGTCAGTGTAAATGTTTATATAGGAACTATATTTATTGTCAATATGTTCATTAAAAACTTGTTTAATAAGTAAAGGGTTGTCTTGTTTTTTAATAATGTTTGTAATGGAGATATCAACTTTTGGTAGGGCTAGAGTTCTGAGCGTCACAATATGTTTAAATACACTGGTAATCACGTGACAAACAATTAAGGGGGCCCTCTGGTGACGATTTAGCGTGATCTGCGCATATTTTTGCGCAACGCGTATTTGGATGTTGTAAAAAGTGGAAATATGTTCAAAAATCATTAGTCATACATCCTTGATACTTAGTATACATGTTCATAATCATGAACCCCACACATTGATGTAGGTTCGATAATTATAGATTATTATATGTCAGTTTTCATATCAACCACTGTATCATCCCTGAGTTTAGCCTCGAGATATAATTCCTACACATCTGATCTCTAAATTTGGTAAATTGTGCGACATACCAGGGTTACGGTTTGATTTATTCATAATAATGGTATATCGCACACTGTACCACAGTATTGAGATAATATGGGCAGGAATTATATCATGAGGGCTGAAAACACGACATGCTTCTGATTGACAAACTATTGTATATTGTGAGATATATCCCATTTATAGAGATAGATTATTTGGATTTGATATAACATTGTGTTAACGTTAATTTTAATTCTAACATGGCAGATGCTATTTTCAGTATACACAAGCAGATAAAGTATACCATACAAAATGAAGTGGGTGGGGTAATCAACATCTCCTTTAACGTATTTTGGTCATATTGTGTACATTATATACTGATACACTGTTTGTAATTTAATAAGATGTGATGTTTGTATATCAGGTGTATGTATAAAAAAATAAAACCAAAGCACATATTATCTTTTTCTGTAATAAAACGATGGGTCTTTAACATTTTTAATTGTTAACTCTTTTAGATGAACACCGACATATACTTTTTATCACATTTTTTGATAAACTTATAATTCTCTATTATATATACCGGTTTATTACAAATTTCTTCTTATTATTTCTATAAGTTTGTCTTGCCCAAAATTTGGCAAAAATGCAATTTTCTGTGATTTTTTTTTGTTTCATTAGAATGTGTGCTGCAATTACAAACTTCAAAGATTTCTCCTATTTTTATCATTTTAAGGGTTTTCTTACTTTTGTATTGATAACTGTTTAGCTTCCTATAACATTTTTTCATTTGCATCTTTTTTTTCTCTAAAATATTGAGTGATTTTCAAAGCTATACCCAATGTTCAGCTGCTTTTGAATTTAAAACCCCCCACTTTGGGCTTTGTGGGTATATTAATAAAGATTAATATTGCTAAAACGTTAATCACCAACACATCATTATTTTTCCAGAAACTACCTAGTAATATGTTAGTCTTCATAAAAAACAGGGGAATTAAAAATTCTTGTTATACTGATGTTCACCAGAGGGCACCCTTAAAAACATTATTAATTTACTTATCATGTTTGTAACTAACGCCTTAAAAAACTATTTGCAAATGATTTAAACTTTGAATCGGAATTGTAGTTCATATTGTCAAGGATTTGTTTATTGTACAAATCCTTGATATTGTTTAAGTGACCCTCTATGAAATCAGCTGACCCACTACAGAATAATAAAGGGTCGCCATGTGACCGCTCTAATCCAATGAAATTCCTACGATTTTGTGCGAGGTGCAATAAACGTTGATTCTTATGCGTGGACAAAAGCGCGAATAAAATAGGCTAATCGCTAGTGGGCGAATTTCTGCCTAATAAATGGGTGACCAAATAAACTTTGCCTTATCAGGCACTGACTGATACAGCAAACTCAATGCGGAATTCCTCGGCATTTATAGTATATAAGGTTTTCTGACGTCATGAAGGGAAAAATAATAACAATAGGACGGCGTCCACGTCTAACTTACATTGAAAACAAATGAAACTAGTCTATACAGAAAATGTAGATCTACATGATAAAAAGAATATTAGGTCTATGTCAGTGCATTTTACTATCAAATGTATTAGGTTTGGCACGAATTTTATTATTTTTGAAGGTTTGTTACCTACTATTTAAACAAAAATAATGAAACTTCAATTTTTTTTAAAATAAAACACACACACATAAACACAACAAAATAGCAACACTGATAGTCTCAAAATACACCAACCGATATTATTTACATTTGCTTTCAGATCACAAAGTAAATGGGAGATAATGCATCACAGGCTTATAATAATAAAGGCAACTTCTGCTTATTTCTCTTAATATAAATATATATAAGATCGTTCACGTATATCTTGTATACTTAATAGTTGTCAAATACTTTTTAACTTGTAACATATACAGATGATCTTGAAACTCACCTATGAAATTATACAAATTGTTATTAACTGGAGAATATTGTGTGTATTTCATATATATGTTTATATGTATGTACTATTGCATGTGAACTGTTGGGCGTAATGCCTTATGTTTGAATAAAAATATCTATCTATCTATCTATATAACCATATTGCTACTACTTTGTTTCTGGCATAATATACATGGTGTGCGTTGATGTTGCTATCAACTGACAATATTATTTACAAAATGGCGTCGTGCAACTGTTCGCATTTCCCACTATATTACTACTTTATAAATCCAGCCGTGAGTAAGATCAAATTGTATAGAACTTGTTAAAAGATACCCTGCTCTACTACTACTACTATGACCACTGCCCCTACCACTGCCACTACCCCTACCCTACAACTGCCACTACAACTACCACTACCACTGCCACTGCCAGTGCCTCTGCCACTACAATTACCACTGTCAATGCCAGTGCCTCTGCCACTACAACTACCACTACCACTACCACTACCACTGCCACTGTCACTACCACTGCCACTGTCAGTGCCTCTACCACTACCACTACCACTACCACTGCCACTGCCAGTGCCTCTGCCACTACAACTACCACTGCCACTGCCAGTGCCTCTGCCACTAGAACTACCACTACCACTGCCACTGTCACTACCACTGCCACTGCCAGTGCCTCTACCACTACCACTACCACTACCACTACCACTGCCACTGCCAGTGCCTCTGCCACTACAACTACCACTGCCACTGCCTCTACCACTACCACTACCACTACCACTACCACTTCCATTGCCACTACCACTACCACTACCACTACCACTGCCACTGCCACTGCCAGTGCCTCTACCACTACCACTACCACTACCACTACCACTGCCACTGCCAGTGCCTCTGCTACTACAACTACCACTGCCACTGCCAGTGCCTCTGCCACTAAAACTACCACTACCACTACCACTGCCACTGTCACTACCACTGCCACTGCCAGTGCCTCTACCACTGCCACTACCACTTCCACTGCCAGTGCCTCTGCCACTACAACTACCACTGTCACTGCCAGTGCCTCTGCCACTAGAACTACCACTACCACTACCACTGTCACTGTCACTACCACTGCCACTGTCAGTGCCTCTACCACTACCACTACCACTACCACTACCACTACCACTGCCACTGCCAGTGCCTCTGTCACTACAACTACCACTGCCACTGCCAGTGCCTCTGCCACTAGAACTACCACTACCACTACCACTGCCACTGTCACTACCACTGCCACTGCCAGTGCCTCTACCACTACCACTACCACTACCACTGCCACTGTCACTACCACTGCCACTGCCAGTGCCTCTACCACTACCACTACCACTACCACTGCCACTGCCACTGCCAGTGCCTCTGCCACTACAACTACCACTGCCACTGCCACTGCCACTGCCACTAGAACTACCACTACCACTACCACTGCCACTGTCACTACCACTGCCACTGCCAGTGCCTCTACCACTACCACTACCACTACCACTACCACTTCCACTACCACTACCACTACCACTACCACTACCACTACCACTACCACTGCCACTGCCACTGCCAGTGCCTCTACCACTACCACTACCACCACACTACCACTGCCACTGCCAGTGCCTCTGCTACTACAACTACCACTGCCACTGCCAGTGCCTCTGCCACTAGAACTACCACTACCAGTACCACTGCCACTGTCACTACCACTACCACTGCCAGTGCCTCTACCACTACCACTACCACTACCACTACCACTACCACTGCCACTGCCAGTGCCTCTGCCACTACAACTACCACTACCACTACCACTACCACTACCACTGCCACTGCCAGTGCCTCTGCTACTACAACTACCACTGCCACTGCCAGTGCCTCTGCCACTAGAACTACCACTACCACTACCACTGCCACTACCACTACCACTGCCACTACCACTGCTACTGCCACTGCCACCTGCCACTGCCACATCACTACCACTGCCACTACCACTACCACTACCACTGCCACTACCGCTACCACTACCACTACCACTGCCACTACCACTACCACTGCTACTGCCACTGCCACCTGCCACTGCCACATCACTACCACTGCCACTACCACTACCACTGCTACTGCCACTGCCACCTGCCACTGCCACATCACTACCACTACCACTACCACTACCGCTGCCACTACCGCTGCCACTGCCACTGCCACTACCACTACCACTACCACTACCACTGCCACTGCCACTACCACTGCCACTACCACTACCACTGCCACTGCCACTGCCACTGCCACTACCACTGCCACTGCCACTACCACTACCACTGCCACTGCCACTGCCACTGCCACTGCCACTGCCACTACCACTACCACTGCCACTGTCACTGCCACTGCCACTGCCACTACCACTGCCACTGCCACTACCACTACCACTGCCACTGCCACTGCCACTGCCACTGCCACTACCACTGCCACTACCACTACCACTGCCACTACCACTGCCACTACCACTGCCACTGCCACTGCCACTACCACTGCCACTACCACTGCCACTACCACTGCCACTGCCACTGCCACTGCCACTACCACTGCCACTGCCACTGCCACTACCACTGCCACTACCACTACCACTACCACTGCCACTGCCACTGCCACTACCACTACCACTGCCACTGCCACTGCCACTGCCACTACCACTGCCACTACCACTGCCACTGCCACTGCCACTGCCACCTGCCACTACCACTGCCACTACTGATAGATTATTTGGATTTGATATAACATTGTGTTAACGTTAATTTTGATTCTAACATGGCAGATGCTATTTTAAGTATACACAAGCAGATAAAGTATACCATACAAAATGAAGTGGGTGGGGAAATCAACATCTCTTTTAACGTATTTTGGTCATATTATGTACATTATATACTGTGTTTGTAATTCAATTAGATGTGATGTTTGTATATCAGGTGTATGTATGCCAGTCATTTAAATGACTTTTGATATAAAAAAATAAAACCAAAGCACATATTATCTTTTTCTGTAATAAAACGATGGGTCTTTAACATTTTTAATTGTTAACTCTTTTAGATGAACACCGACATATACTTTTTATCACATTTTTTGATAAACTTATAATTCTCTATTATATATACCAGTTTATTACAAATTTCTTCTTATTATTTCTATCAGTTTGTCTTGCCCAAAATTTGGCAAAAATGCAATTTTCTGTGATTTTTTTTGTTTCATTAGAATGTGTGCTGCAATTACAAACTTCAAAGATTTCTCCTATTTTTATCATTTTAAGGGTTTTCTTACTTTTGTATTGATAACTGTTTAGCTTCCCATAACATTTTTT
>JAWPHD010000469.1:417500-422500 GCA_037043455.1 Cyrtodaria siliqua | reverse complement strand
CACCGCCACCGCCACTGCCACTGCCACCGCCACCGCCACCGCCACTGCCACTGCCAATGCCACTGCCAATACCACTACCACTACCACTTCCACTACCACTGCCACTGCCACTTCCACTGCCACTTCAACTGCCACTTCCACTACCACTACCACTGCCACTACCACTGCCACTGCCACTGCCACTGCCACTTCCACTTCCACCGCCACCGCCACTGCCACTGCCACCGCCACCGCCACTGCCACTGCCACCGCCACCGCCACCGCCACTGCCACTGCCAATGCCACTGCCAATACCACTACCACTACCACTTCCACTACCACTGCCACTGCCACTTCCACTGCCACTTCAACTGCCACTTCCACTACCACTACCACTGCCACTACCACTGCCACTTCCACTGCCACTGCCACTGCCACTACCACTGCCACTTCCACAACCACTACCACTACCACTGCCACTGCCACTACCACTGCCACTGCCACTACCACTTCCACTACCACTGCCACTGCCACTGCCACTGCCACTGCCACTGCCACTGCCACTGCCACTTCCACTACCACTTCCACTGCCACTGCCACTGCCACTGCCACTGCCACTGCCACTTCCACTACCACTACCACTACCACTGCCACTACCACTGCAATACCACTGCCACTGCCACTACCACTTCCACTGCCACTTCCACTACCACTACCACTACCACTACCACTACCACTGCCACTACCACTGCAATACCACTGCCACTTCCACTGCCACTGTCACTACCACTGCCACTACCACTTCCACTACCACTTCCACTACCACTACCACTACCACTACCACTGCCACTACCACTACCACTTTCACAACCACTACCACTACCACTGCCACTACCACTGCCACTGCCACTGCAACTACCACTGCCACTGCCACTGCCACTTCCACTACCACTGCCACTACCACTACCACTACCACTGTCACTACCACTACCACTACCACTACCACTACCACTACCACTACCACTACCACTACCACTGCCACTTCCACTGCCACTTCCACTACCACTTCCACTACCACTACCACTGCCACTGCCACTACCAATACCACTACCAATACCACTACCACTACCACTTCCACTGCCACTGCCACTGCCACTTCCACTACCACTTCAACTACCACTTCCACTACCACTACCACTGCCACTGACACTGCCAATGCCACTGCCACTACCACTGCCACTACCACTGCCACTTCCACTGCCACTGCCACTGCCACTGCCACTACCACTACCACTACCACTGCCACTGCCACTGCCACTTCCACAACCACTACCACTACCACTGCCACTGCCACTGCCACTACCACTGCCACTTCCACTACCACTTCCACTACCACTGCCACTGCCACTACCACTGCCACTGCCACTGCCACTGCCACTGCCACTGCCACTACCACTTCCACTACCACTTCCACTACCACTACCACTACCACTGCCACTGCCACTGCCACTGCCACTACCACTACCACTTCCACTACCACTTCCACTACCACTACCACTACCACTGCCACTACCACTGCCACTACCACTGCCACTGCCACTGCCACTGCCACTGCCACTACCATTTCCAATACCACTGCCACTACCACTGCCACTACCACTGCCACTGCCACTGCCACTGCGACTGCCACTACCACTGCCACTACCACTTCCACTGCCACTGCCACTTCCACTACCACTGCCACTACCACTACCACTTCCACTGCCACTGCCACTACCACTACCACTGCCACTGCCACTGCCACTACCACTTCCACTACCACTGCCACTACCACTACCATTTCCAATACCACTACCACTACCACTACCACTGCCACTGCCACTGCCACTGCCACTACCACTGCCACTGCCACTACCACTGCCACTGCCACTGCCACTACCACTTCCACTGCCACTGCCACTGCCACTACCACTTCCACTACCACTACCACTGCCACTACCACTACCACTACCACTGCCACTGCCACTGCCACTACCACTACCATTTCCAATACCACTACCACTACAACTACCACCGCCACTACCACTGCCACTGCCACTGCCACTACCACTGCCACTACCACTACCACTACCACTGCCACTACCACTTCCACTTCCACTGCCACTGCCACTACCACTACCACTATCACTGCCACTGCCACTACCACTGCCACTGCCACTGCCACTGCCACTACCACTATCACTGCCACTACCTCTGCCACTACCACTGTCACTGCCACTGCCACTTCCACTACCACTGCCACTACCACTACCACTACCACTGTCACTACCACTACCACTACCACTACCACTACCACTACCACTACCACTGCCACTTCCACTGCCACTTCCACTACCACTTCCACTACCACTGCCACTGCCACTGCCACTACCAATACCACTACCAATACCACTACCACTACCACTTCCACTGCCACTGCCACTGCCACTGCCACTGCCACTTCCACAACCACTACCACTACCACTACCACTTCCACTGCCACTGCCACTGCCACTGCCACTTCCACTTCCACCGCCACCGCCACTGCCACTGCCACCGCCACCGCCACTGCCACTGCCACCGCCACCGCCACCGCCACTGCCACTGCCAATGCCACTGCCAATACCACTACCACTACCACTTCCACTACCACTGCCACTGCCACTTCCACTGCCACTTCAACTGCCACTTCCACTACCACTACCACTGCCACTACCACTGCCACTTCCACTGCCACTGCCACTGCCACTACCACTGCCACTTCCACAACCACTACCACTACCACTGCCACTGCCACTACCACTGCCACTACCACTGCCACTACCACTGCCACTGCCACTGCCACTGCCACTGCCACTACCACTTCCACTACCACTGCCACTGCCACTGCCACTACCACTGCCACTTCCACTGCCACTGCCACTACCACAACCACTTCCACTGCCACTGCCACTACCACTACGACTGCCACTGCCACTGCCACTGCCACTGCCACTGCCACTACCACTACCACTACCACTGTCACTACCACTGCCACTTCCACAACCACTACCACTGCCACTGCCACTGCCACTGCCACTACCACTTCCACTACCACTGCCACTGCCACTGCCACTACCACTTCCACTACCACTACCACTACCACTACCACTACCACTGCCACTACCACTACCACTGCCACTGCCACTACCACTTCCACTACCACTGCCACTGCCACTACCACTGCCACTGCCACTGCCACTGCCACTGCCACTTCCACTGCCACTACCACTACCACTACCACTGTCACTACCACTGCCACTTCCACAACCACTACCACTGCCACTGCCACTACCACTGCCACTACCACTTCCACTACCACTGCCACTGACACTGCCACTACCACTTCCACTACCACTGCCACTGTCACTGCCACTGCCACTACCACTGCCACTTCCACTGCCACTGCCACTGCCACTACCACTGCCACTTCCACAACCACTACCACTACCACTGCCACTGCCACTACCACTGCCACTGCCACTACCACTTCCACTACCACTGCCACTGCCACTGCCACTGCCACTGCCACTTCCACTACCACTGCCACTGCCACTGCCACTGCCACTGCCACTTCCACTACCACTACCACTACCACTGCCACTACCACTGCCACTACCACTGCAATACCACTGCCACTTCCACTGCCACTGTCACTACCACTGCCACTACCACTTCCACTACCACTTCCACTACCACTACCACTACCACTACCACTGCCACTACCACTACCACTTTCACAACCACTACCACTACCACTGCCACTACCACTGCCACTGCCACTGCAACTACCACTGTCACTGCCACTGCCACTTCCACCGCCACCGCCACTGCCACTGCCACCGCCACCGCCACTGCCACCGCCACCGCCACTGCCACCGCCACTGCCACTGCCAATGCCACTGCCAATACCACTGCCACTACCACTTCCACTACCACTGCCACTGCCACTTCCACTGCCACTTCCACTGCCACTTCCACTACCACTACCACTGCCACTACCACTGCCACTTCCACTGCCACTGCCACTGCCACTACCACTGCCACTTCCACAACCACTACCACTACCACTGCCACTGCCACTACCACTGCCACTGCCACTACCACTTCCACTACCACTGCCACTGCCACTGCCACTGCCACTGCCACTTCCACTACCACTGCCACTGCCACTGCCACTGCCACTGCCACTTCCACTACCACTACCACTACCACTGCCACTACCACTGCCACTACCACTGCAATACCACTGCCACTTCCACTGCCACTGTCACTACCACTGCCACTACCACTTCCACTACCACTTCCACTACCACTACCACTACCACTACCACTGCCACTACCACTACCACTTTCACAACCACTACCACTACCACTGCCACTACCACTGCCACTGCCACTGCAACTACCACTGTCACTGCCACTGCCACTTCCACTACCACTGCCACTACCACTACCACTACCACTGTCACTACCACTACCACTACCACTACCACTACCACTACCACTACCACTGCCACTTCCACTGCCACTTCCACTACCACTTCCACTACCACTGCCACTGCCACTGCCACTACCAATACCACTACCAATACCACTACCACTACCACTTCCACTGCCACTGCCACTGCCACTGCCACTGCCACTTCCACAACCACTACCACTACCACTACCACTTCCACTGCCACTGCCACTGCCACTGCCACTGCCACTGCCACTGCCACTGCCACTTCCACTGCCACTGCCACTGCCACTGCCACTACCACTACCACTACCACTGCCACTGCCACTACCACTGCCACTACCACTTCCACTACCACTACCACTTCCACAACCACTGCCACTGCCACTTCCACTGCCACTGCCACTACCACTTCCACTGCCACTGCCACTGCCACTGCCACTGCCACTGCCACTGCCACTGACACTGCCACTACCACTTC
>JAWPHD010000469.1:0-412500 GCA_037043455.1 Cyrtodaria siliqua | reverse complement strand
TTGCTAAGCGCTAATCCACATACATGTAAACAGTTGTTTTGCCTTCGAAGTTTGTTCTCAGTTGATAATATACTCTAGGCGGAACACGTGAGATTTTGAGAATATTTCATGGGTATCCGGTGAAGACAAGCTGCTGGAGTTCAACACGAGTTATATTTGTTTTTATCGGAACCGAGGCTCTGCTGAGGTTCCGATTAAAACAATGATACCGAGGTTTGGAATTTCTCTGTCTGAACCGGATACCCATGATTGATTCTTTTTCTTGCATATCATTTACATTCTCCGCATTGACATCACCAACTACTAACATTTTGCATGTTTATTTACACAATGACTTCACTCAGCTGTCATTGTTGATATCAGCGCTAGACGTATAGATTCCCCCGTGTGTAAGATCATGCTTTCCAACGCAGATAGCCTTATCCGGTATTACAAGAACAATTAAGGGGACGTTTTTCATTCAACAGTGCACGTGACTTCTTATACACTGGTAATGATTCAAATAAATCTGTGCTTTGGTTTGATACTCCTTTCTAAACCCATCATCAGTGGACATTTAAGTTTGTCTTTGGCTATCAGTATTGTTTTCAATCTCCACGCAGAGTTATCGTTTCTCGCACTCACACATATCTCCGCCAACTACCAAATTACAAGATTTTTTTTTTTTTTTTTTTTTTAATTTCGATTACCAAATGAATGGTAATCCATTTATTCACCCCGTAATAGGTTTGTGAGGGTCGGGGTGGGCCACCCCTCAACAAACCGTACAGATATGTATGTAATATGCATCATATTTATATATAAACAGTTTTCACATATACTTACATACAAAAATGCATATCATAATTAGAAGCTGTATAAATAGGGAGTTTTTTTTTAAAACATCTTTACAATTTCAAAAGAAGATTTAAAATACACATTTCTGAAAGAGGGACACCGAGGATCTTTCAAAAGTTTTATTTACAAATAAACCAGATTTCTGTATGTCCCTTTTACACTTGAAAGCGGAAAAAAATTATAATTGTCAAGATATTTATTTTGCTACTTTAATACCCCTTCAATGATAATTGTAAAGATGTTTTTTGTTGTTTTTTTAAAACCCAGCATATATATTTTACCTAACAAATGATTTAACATAGATAAGTGCAAAGATAAAATAATCAAGTACGAATGTTTCAGTTTGTATACAAATCCACAAACTATCTCTGCTGAGTTTTACTATAGTTGATTGTGTGAAAAAATGCTGTTATAAAAAATAAAAATATATAGAAAAGACAAGATCTATCTATGGAGGTGTGACTCTTCATTATTCAGTGGGAACAGCGGGGAACATTTTTTTTTTTTTCTGTATCAAAGATTAGAAGAAAAAAATAAAAATAAGGTAGATGTGTTTCACAGTGTAACTTAATAATTAAGACAAAAAACTAATTAAGTAGAGATTTATAAGTCGACCAAGGTTTTTCAAATTTATCAAATGCAATACTTTTAATTGCATTTATTTTTTCAGTTTGATATATGTATTTAATTTGTGGTTTGAAATTAATGAACAATGGCAATCTTCCATCTAACTTACATTTATATATGAAGTATTTTGCATGCAAAATTAATTTATTTAAAACAATATCATATTGACTAGACCCAAATATGATTTCTTTTATAGTCCATTCCGGTTGGATTATTATATTATTATCATTGCAAGTAATCTTAAAAATATTCCAAAATGTTTTAATATATTTACATTCCCAAAATAAATGTGTAATGGTTTCTGGAGACTCTGTACAAAAGCTACAAGAATTATCATTTTTTATCTTCATTTTTGTCAAAAGGATGTTTGTAGCAGTAATTCTATGGTTTATTTTTGCCTGAAACCATTGTAACCTGGTGTCTTTTGTACATTTGATAGGTATTTTGAATAAGTCCTTCCATTCTCTGTCTGTATTTAAACCATATTGCCCCCATTTGGCTATAGATGTTGGATGTACATTTGATTTATTCAGTATATCATAAATGGAACGACAGCCTTTCTGTGAGCTTGTTATAAGGGATACTACTGATGGACAAACTGGATTTTCTAAATTAATGGCAAGATGAGAGAAATTTTGTTTTTGAAGGTAGTCCCGTATTGCTGCAGTCATACCTTCATATTCTAAAAAATGTGACTTTGCAGCAAACTTTTCGATAAATAGTGTAAAAGAGAGAAGATTACCATTGTTATCCATTATATCATTAATAAATAAAATACCTTTATCATACCATTTTTTATAAAAAGCACATGATCTTCCAATCTTAATGTTATTATTGTACCATAATGGTTGTGTTAAGAAATCTTTCCATGACAGTGATTTTTTAACATCTAGTAAGATGTTAAGACTTGTGTAAACATCCTTCCAGAAAGGATTGCCTATTTCTTGCACGTTTTTCTTTACATTACCGAAAAATAGCATATTGGTGGTGAATGGGTACATATGTTTATGGATTTCCATACATTTTTTGTTTCCAATCAAAAGTCTTCTAATCCATGTTAATTTCAGAGAATATATGAACTGTTTAATATTGATCATTCTAAGTCCACCATAATCATAGTCTTGAGTTACAACAGATCTCTTAATTTTGTCTGGGTGGTTATTCCAGAGGAAATTAAAACACATTTTTTGCAACAGTGTGACCTGTTCCTCAGGTGGATTAGGTAATGATGAAAATAAATGATTTAACTTTGGTAGAGCTAAGCTTTTTATAACAGTGATTTTTCCAAAAGGTGTGAGGATTCTTTTTGACCAGGACATTAGTAATGATTTAATTTCGTTTATTTTCTTATCATAATTTAAGGCAATCACATTCCTTAAATTTGTTGACATTGTTATTCCTAAGATCAAAAATTCACCCTGATTCCAGTTAAGATCTGTATCTGTGCATAATTTTATATTTGAACCTTTGTTTTTCCCAAACCATATAACTCTGGTTTTATCAACATTAACATTAAGACCTGAAATATCTCCATAGAATTTTAAAACAATTAGAGCATGTTTAAGGGATTTTTCGGTGCCGTCTAATATAAGAGAGGTGTCATCGGCATATTGAGAAATTAAATATTCAGTATCTCCTACTTTAACTCCTTTAATATCTTTATTTGTCCGGACCAGTACAGCCAATATTTCGACACACAGAATAAAAATGTATGGGGAGAGCGGATCTCCCTGTCGGCAGCCTCGGTGAATAAAAAACCACTCTGACAGATGGCCGTTAACTAAAATGCAAGATTTAATGTTTGTGTAAAAGACTTTTATCCACTTTCTTATACCTTGTCCTATCTGAAAAAAGGTTAAAACCTCCTCAATAAAAGACCAGGAAAGAGTATCAAAGGCTTTTTCAAAATCTGCAATAAGTAATAATCCTGGTATATCATTCTTCTCGGTATAATAAAACAAATCATAAATGGTACGAGTATTTTCACCTATATATCTCCCTGCCAGAAAGCCAGTCTGGTCATCATTTATAAGAAAGGGAAGTACTTGTTTTAAACGCTGTGCAATGCATGCTGATGCTAATTTATACGAACAATTTAATAAAGATATTGGTCTCCAGTTTTTTAAATAATGTCTATCTTTGTTTGTCTTTGGTATACATGTTATAATTCCCTCCTTTTGTGTGATTGATAATTCACCTTTCAAAAAACAAATTACAAGATTTTGGTACTGTTTTATTTTCTCCCAGTTCTTGTCCAGATAAAGCAGCTGGTGGTTAAACCAGTCAACTGTGCACCAAACCTCACTCTTAGCGATCAAGAAGATATTATGATAATGGTTTACGTGGCTTAACGTCTCACAACACAGATAATTTTGCATTGCTCTACATACGTAGCAGGACCCCTCTGGACCACTGTAGAACTTCCTGAATTTTCCTAAAAATATTTTCTTTGTGAAACTTGAAGACTTGCTCGAATTATCCAGCAAAAAATACGGGTGTGACCAATTTGCTTTTTTTTGTAATATCAATAGTTTGAAGAGATGCCCTTGAATTTGTCCATTTCATTTACATTTTCAAATGTATCACTACCCAGTATTAGATTCTCAGATCTGGGCTCAGAAACATTCTGGCATATCCAAACCTGTATGCTATCATTAACTTGTCCCATTCTTTTCACCTGCAACAAAAAAAAGAGAAAACATTTGCACATTCTAAGAAACAAACATGATTCGAATAACACAGATATTTTTTTTTAAGCGCAAGAAAGTTTCTACCGGTGTCAGACCAGTCAGGTAGTACTTCCGGGACGTAGGGTGCAAAAATAGTTCCTTGAAAAAATACAAAGTTTCTAGTTTGCATGTGTTTTGCTCAAGATTAGATTTTTATTTCATTGTTAAATCTAACCTGAGGTTAGAGTAGTATGTCTGTCATGAATAGTAAGTATTTTACTGTGTTTGTCAGGATTATTTCTTTAGAGAGTATGAGTACAGAGGTCAGGTAGAGATGTGGTTTTGACAGATGTTTATTTCAAAATACGCACAGTGTGAATGAATGACGCGAAATCTTGAAAAACCGAATCGGTGTTTTATTCCAGATATGGGACCGTTTGCTAGCCAAATGTGTTTAATACACAGAATAAAAGTGTATTGAAGGAACGAATGTTGTGGAAGTTGTGGCTGATCTCCAAATATAGCCTATATTGCATGGTGTTCAATGGGCTGATTTTCACAGGTCTGACACCAACCGTGACTGCCAAGGGAAATAACTGTTTAGTGAGACCTTAAAAAGAGAACTTATTACAACGATATTTTTTTAATGGTTTTTATTAACATCTAGTGAACGCACAGCTATGGTGGTACAAGTATTTTATAGCTGTGGCGTGTCTTAACTCCATACTGATGTGCATATTATCTTTACTGTTTTTATTGCTGCTCACTTTTTCTTTTACGTTTTCCAACAGTTTACAGCAACTACTCTTTACACAAAATCAGATTCAGTGTCAAAACATCATTGTAACTATGGTAACCTGTGGTGCTATAATGTGGTAAAAGCGAAATGAATTGTGTTTAAACAATACACATATTATATAACATATTGCGCATTTGCAGTTACGCTGTACCCTTTACCACATTAATTTCACAAATGTTTTTTGAGATAAGTAAGAAAACTGCAAGGACTATACACTCTAGAGTATTGTATTTGTTAGTAATAAACAGACAGCTGAACACGCTGAAAGAAAATCGTTTATAGATTGACATGTTCTGCACAAAGATGAGTCTTTGTAGAATTATATTGTCACGCAACTCCTCCAATACATCAAACTAAATTGATTACAGTAATGATTTTGCCATTTCATCTTTACAACCACTTTATTTTATTCATAAGATGCCTTTATCTTATGAGCAAGATGCCTTTATGACAAGGATTTCCGTGTTTCCAGACAACTAACGGATGCAGTAAGCAGACAGATTGCGATCTAGGGGCATTTTACAAAATAATATTATTATGACAAATACAATATAATAACAAAGAACACTGACTTAATAACCAATAGATAGGAATCTGTGAAATGTATCTAGATTTCCGGTGACACAGTGGAGAAATTTCACGAACTATTGCCCGACTTTAAACACATATATCATGAAAAGTTTTACGCGTAGACGTTTCATATTTGTTAAAATCCTTCACAAAAGTATTTCTTTTTTCTAATGATGATATTTTGATTACTTTAACATTTTAAGCAAGAATGAGTTAGCAGGAAAGTTCCGTTACATCATTTACTTTTTGTTTAGGGAAAATCCAAAAATAATGATATGAAACAGCTTTTTATAAAATGTATCGTTTTGAAAATAAAAATAAATTAATATAATCCTATTTTGCTATTTCTTATGGATAATATGAAGTTATTATCATCAAAAATCAATGAATTTTTGAGAGAGGAATTAGAGGGAGAAGTTAAGAGCGAGATTTGGTTCTCCCTAGTCTCTGTCACCCAGACGTACGCAATCTGCTCAGAAAAGGTGGGCATGCGGCTGGGTGATAGAGACTAGGTGCACCCTAGAACCTGATTTAAACCATCAGCGGCCATTTTTTGCCACTGATCGTTCCAAGGCGATAGCCCTAAACCCTTTTATGTTTGTGATGGCATATCGTGCCTTTTATTCATCTTTGTAATTATTGTTTGTTTCTGTGCGTGTTTTTGGTTGACTGTGGTCCCTGAATCTACATTTCCTGTTCATCATTTATATCTACTTTTAATGTGCCACGTGATATTTTGGCTTCTTCATTCGCTCATATAGGAAGTTTCCAATCTGTTGTGTTATGAGGTCTGTACAAAGTGTAAAGCCAATGCTGAGGGGGTTTGCTGTTATACACGCAACTGCCAAATACTTAACTATGTTTTGCGTCATCCGTCTGAGACTAATTCATCATTTCCTTTATATTTTTTGACAATAATATAACAACGACTCATAATTTAAAGGAAATCCATTCTGCACAGAAATATGTGTTGTCCTTGGATACCTATCAAGGTTCATTTAAGCATTGCACGTTTGTAATATACAACTATTTAATTCCTTAGAAGTCAATGCTTAGAACTATTTATCAGAGGGAGTGACTACTGACCCGAGAAGGGTACTATTGTACGAGGCGGCACGCGGGAACTACTTATCCCGAGGATAAATAGTTCTAATGCATTGACTCCTAAGGCATTAAATAGTTTTATTATATATCATAAAATATAACAGTTTTGATTTTTTACTAATAAAATTAAAATTTGGAATGTGAGCTGTGTAAATAATGCATCTGCTTCCTTTGTTCATTTCAACAAGCGCGTCACTGACACAGATCGACTAGTGTACGGTCACGTGACGCTGCGTCACTGACACAGATCGACTATTGCCCGGTCACGTGATGCTGCGTCACTGACACATATCTACTTTTGTACTGTCACGTGACGCTGCGTCATTGACACAAATCGAATATTGCACAGTCACGTGACGCTGCGTCATTGACACAAATCGACTATTGCACGGTCACGTGACGCTGCGTCACTAACTCAGATTCACTATTGCACGGTCAAGTGACGTTGCGTCACTGACACATATCGACTAGTGCACGGTCACGTGACGCTGCGTCACTGACACATATCGACTATTGCACGGTCACGTGACGCTGCGTCACTAACTCAGATCCACTATTGTACGGTCAAGTGACGCTGCGTCACTGACACAGATCCACTATTGCACGGTCACGTGAATCTGCTCACTGACACAGACCGACTATTGCACGGCAACGTGTCGCTGACACAGATCGATTATTGCACGGTCACGTGACGCTGCGTCACTGACACATATCGACTATTGCACGGTCACTTGACGCTGCGTCACGTATCACTGAAGCAGATCGACTATTGCACGATCCCGTGTCACTGACACAGATAGGCTATTGCACGGTCATGTGTCACTGACACAGTTCGACTATTGCACGGTCACGTGACGCTTTACTGTTTTTTTAAAAAAAGGCGCGTCAATGCACGCTAAATGTACTACTGCACGGTCACGCGAGGAACTATCGACATGTGGTCAAAACTATTAAATCACACGTGACTGCTTCTAGACCAATGAAAAACGCTTATATTTTAAGATATGAAATAAAATAACATAATTATAGTGTTTTGTACATGTCGATGGGTTTTTGTTTCTACATAATTATTAGGACTGTAAGGTATTTGTTCGATGAAATACATAATAAATACTGAATGTTTTTTTTTCTATTTGTGTTGTTCCTACTATAGACTGTTAATCCTACTATAAACTGATAATCCATTTTGCATAATTGTGTTTTATAAAATATATCGAATTCATGAACTTAACTTACATAGTTTTTAAAAACAAGTATTAAAAGTCGAACAGGAAATGCAGCTTTCACAGAACACAGTAAACCCAAAAACACGCAAAAAGAGAAATAAAGTCATATGACGTCACAAACACAAAAAGGGATTGACTATGCTACATTATTATTATTTATAGCAGCCATATTCAAAGACGCAAATCGGAGAAAAGTACGAGATATTTCATCTGTAGACTGGTCACCTGTTTACTGTTCACTGGTTACATGTAATACAAATATAAATGTGCATTGGAAGGGTATCCGAAAGAGTAAAGTCAGAGAACCAGTCTAGTTTATCTGAAGTCTGCCAAAGACGTATAACAGCATAATGTAAGATAAGATACATGCCATTTTAAATCTGCAAGACACATCTTTTAATAGACACTTATTTTTAACCGATTAAAATATAAATATGTACTGATTCTGAACAAACGGTGTGGTCTGCCTCTACCACAAAAAAAAATCGACTGTCATATATGGCCTAAAATGTGCTAAAAATGACGTAAAACACCATTCAAACAAACAAGCAAACAAAGAAAACAATTGACAGGTCACATCTGTCATTAGAGTCGGCCATATTTTATTTGACGTCACCGTCTGTGCAATATTTTCGGTGATTAATATTAACTTTACCACATTGGAGTGCGTGGTCCAGTGGTAGAGCGCCGAACTTCAGATCGAGAGGTCGTGGTTTATATCCTTGCCGCGGCCACGTAATTTATCTGGGCAAGATAATTAATCCACATTGCTTAGTACTGGTTCTACCCAGGAAGCCATCGAGAGTGATTAATCTAAGTTGCAAGAACTTGCAATCGATGTAAAATAAATATGTTTAAACTAACTTTACCACAGCGTGTGGCAGTATGACATGCGTCTATGGGAGATTTGCAGCAGACTTTAACAACACCGAGGTAACAGTTAATCAAATTGATGTAAACATATCTCCTTTATAATTTTAGCACAATTTAAATTTTGCTTTTAAAAGGATGGCTCTTCTCCATTAAAGTGTCAAAACACACTGTAAAGTATTGCATCGTAACATCGTGTGCGTCTGTGTTAGAACATAAAGTAGACATTTAATACGTCCTGTCAGTAACAAGACATTCTGTAAAAGTAAGTACCGAATCAATGTTAACTAGACTAAGTGTTTCTCTGACTTTCGCACTTGTTACGCATAACACTTTCCTATCACGCACCATCGCTTCAGGTTTGTCGTAATTGCAGTAGCTGACAAACAACTTGACATACAACTTGACAAACGGCTTCATATTACGTGGTCCGAGGATTAACTTTCATACACTATCTAACCCCTTCTCCAAGAAGCGAAATAACTGCTCATAAATCTCTTTTACTTGTTGAACATCAGCAAATTGTAACAAAGTGAAATTGACGTCTTAATTAATATTTTTGTACAGTCGACGCTCATACCCATATCTGAATATATCTTCAGAAAAATCGTAGACGGGTTATTTAGATGAAGGGCATGGAAAAGTAAAATCTGTGGTCAAATCTTCATTTTCAAAGCTTTAATCTAGAAGGGCGCTGAATTTGCATTCTTTTGTTTTGTAAGCGATAAATTAACACTGTATGCCCCAATACCAGTGATGTAATTAGATAATATTACCACATCGGAGGTGATTGGCGTCTCTATTGACTAAACTGAATTGAATTTGAATGCTATAGTCGCACCAACAATTAAAGTCGTATGGCAACTTGGTGGACGAAGATCCCGGGTGCCCTTCGGGTATTTTACGTGCACGGGAGGGCACCTGGATAGAACCACCGACGTCCAGGAGAAATTATGGCTAGGCATTTTTAGCTCTACTGACCGTCGTCCGACGTCCGTCCTCTAGGGCGTTCATTATTAATGAGATCTTTACGAAACTTTGCCAGTGTCTTTATATCAATGAAAGCTTGGACACGTTCGAAAACCAGCCAGATCGGATTACTTTCACCGGAGTTATTGCCCTTGTTTTCCCCCAGAAAAATGCCATATTAAGCGTTGTGACCACTCTAGCACCTTCATTTAGTATGTGATCTTTACCAAACTTGCACTGATTGTTAATATCAATAAAAGCTTGAAAAAGTTTGAAAACCTGCCAAATCGGATCAATAATACCGGAGTTATGGTCCTTGTTTTTTTCTGAAAAATGCCAAGTTCTGCCTTGTGAACACTCTAGCACCTTCATTTATTATTTGATCTTTACCAAATATGCTCAGATTGTTAATATTAATGAAAGCTTGGAGAAGTTCGAAAAGCAGCTAAATTGGGTCAGTAATACCAGAGTTATTGTCCTTGTTTTTTCTGAAAAATGTCATTTTTGACTTGTGAACACTCTAGCACCTTCATTTATTATTGATCTTTATCAAACTTGCAAGGATTGTTAATATAAATGAAAGCCCGGACAAGTTCGAAAACCAGACAAATCAAATCAGTAACACCGGAGTTATGGCCTTTGTTTTTGTTCTTGGAAATGCCATTTTCTGCCTTGTAAGCACTCTAGCACCTTCATTTATTATTTGATATTTACCAAACTTGCACTGATTGTTAATACGCATGAAAGCTTAACTACTTCAAAACCCAGCTAAATTGGATCAGTAACACCAGAGTCATGGCCCTTGTTTTTCTGAAAAATGCCATATTTTTGCCCTGTGAACACTCTAGCACCTTCATTTATTATTTGATCTTTAGCAAAATATTCTTAATCTTTGTATAACTAAAAAGCTACTCAATCAGGGTTACCGTTACCATAACTTCGTAAAACCTTTGCAAAATTGTATTATCGTAACCCTGATCTTCTTTCCAAATATAAAAGTAATTTAAGGACTCTTCTGCGACAAGGAATATCACAACCTGACTTCTATGGTAATGTGATTTATAAACTTCGTAAGATTCTTGGTCATGAACACTTTCATACTTTCTTTGTTAAACTTGTTAAAAAGTTTATCAAAATATGTAATGACCCTATCATTTAGCAACGCACTGCATGCTTGGTGGTGGAGCCTTTTACAGTTCGCCACTATGCTTTCCTCTTTAATTGTACGATGACCGGACAGGCTGTGGACCCTATGACGACGCCTACCTAAAGCCCATTGGGACGGTGGCGTTTGATGTTTGTCTATGATCTTTCTTGTCGTGCCCTTAATGGTTTATTCTCTTGTTGCTCTGGCTTCTGCCAAGTCATTGAGTACCTTCATTGTGGCTTTATAGGCTATTGTTTTTTTGTATTATATTTACACGAGCATATTTGTGTCTTACTTATATTGCCTATTGATGCTGCCTTGTTGGTTAGAGATTAGATCATGGCGAGGATTTCTTTATTTACACTGTCCTGTTTTTAATTGGATGACAGTAGGGTAAGTGTGAGGTTTGGTGAACCCTAGAACCGGTTTAAACCCACAGTGGCCTACTTTGCCACTGACCGTTCCAAGGAGATAGCCCTATTGTCAACCCTTTTGTGTTTGTGATGTCGTTTGTATTTATTATTACTTTTGCCTTCTTGTTTGTTTGTTTGCGTGTTTGTTTCTGTGTTTTGTGGTTGACTGACCTCATTGAATGCCAATTTCCCTGTCCGATCTTTTTATATTTCTTTACACAGCTTATTATCATCAATGAAAACTAGGAACATTTCGAAAACAAGATAATTGAATGGGTAACAGCAGAGTTATGGCCCTTGATTTGCTGAAAAATGCCATTTTATGCCTTGTGAACACGCTAGCACCTTCATTTATAATTTGATATATAGCAAACTTGCATAGATTGTTAATATCAATGAATTCTCAAACGAGTTTGAAAACCAGCCAAAAGGGATTAGTAACAGCAGAGTTATGGTCCTTGTTTTTCTGAAAAAGCTATATTCTACCTTGTGAGCACTCTAGCATCTTCATTTATTATTTGATCTTTATCAAACTTACACAGATTGTTAATATCAATATAAGCACAGAAAAGTTTGAAAACCAGCCAATGCATATCGTATTAGAAATACCGGAGTTACGGCCCTTGATTTAGTTAAAAATGCTGTAGTTTGCCTCATTAAAGCTACAGAGTCTCTATTTTAACTGGTTATAACTCATGCATATGAATGAGTCACGTGTGAAGTAGTTTAGAATCGACGAACACCCCAATAGTCGGGAAAAGGCAGAAATCGATGCGTAAAATATCACATTTTATTATGCCTTCGTACAGGTAACATCGATAAATATACGGCTTCAGAATATATGTGATAAAAAAAGTACTTGCCCCGAACGGGATTCAATCCACAGCCGTTGTACTTTTAAGTTTTGATGGTCGTATGTTTAACCACTAGACCACGGCTATTTATTGGTTACATATTGATAACATATAGTATTGCACCAGGCAATGCTAATTTACACGTCCGACAAGATGGACTATATATTTATGGATTCATCTTGAGTTGCGTTCAAATATGTTAAGTTATTTTGCCTCAAAATAAATGGTAGTTTGAATTCCATTTTCTCAAGAAGCGTTATAGCTCAGTGGATAGAGCACCTGGCTTGAAATCAGAAGGTCGTGTGTTCTAGTCTCGAATGAGGCAAAAAAATAATTATTCTGTAAATCCTAATGTTACCTGTGTACAGGTACGATGTGCACTGGTCGATGTCTATACAATAAATGATGTCCTGCGTTATATTTGCTCGCTTAAGCTGGTGAACATGAAGTTACAAATAAAGGCACGCCTACGAAGAAGAAATCGATTGATATAGAGACTGTAGCTTTAAGACGATAGGGCTTTCCTTTGGCCAGATTTACTGAAACTTTGCAGGGATGATCAGTACCAAATCTAGTTATGTTTGTGGTCACAGTGTTCCAGTTGAATGATTTTTGGCAGAATTATGGCCCTTTAAAGGTTTAAATGCACAAACTTTGTCTGGACTTTTTTCCTGAACCCCTAGCCGGATTTCAGCGAAACTTTGCTGGGATAATCAGTACCAGGCCTAGTGGTGCATATCATCACTATGTTCCGCTTGAATGATTTTTAGCTGAGTTATGGCCCTTTAAAGGTTTTACTACACAAACTGTATCTGAACTATTTCTCTTGAGCCCTTGGTTGGATTTCAACGAAACTTTGCCGGGATGATCAGACCCAAGCGTAGTTATGAGTCGTCGCCGTATTTCTGTTGAAATAATTTTTGCGCAGTTAAAGCCCTTTAAAGATTTGTATACACACATTTTATCCAAACTAGTCTCTTCTAAATTCTGGCCGAATTTCAACGAATGTTGGCAGAGATGATGAGTACCAAGCCTAGTTGCGCCTATAATCGCTGTATTATGGTTGAATGAGTTATGGCCTAATATGCACAAACTTCATCCAGACAATTTTTTCCTGAAGCCCTGACTGGATTTCAGTGAAATCTGGCAGCAATGATCAGTACCAAGTCTAGTTGTGCGTGTTGTTGTCATGCTGCTCATCAAATACTCCATACAGCCAGTAGAGCGATACAGGCCCTCCTGGACCTCTTGTTTTAAGAATTAAGTGCTTTTATAACACTTATGTTCGGTCATTCTGCTTATTTACATCAAACGTGGTAACGAATAATAAGCTTGTAATAGTTAACATTCGCTCGCAAGATGACCCTAGTGGTTGGGACTAACTCAGGAAATAATCAATGTCGGTGACTGCATTTATATAAGTTTAATGCAACTTTTAAAATATGTTAAATATATATACAATTATCAAGAAAAACAAGCGAATACACAGGGAGGCTTGGCTGTAATGATACATATACTGAAAGAAATAAGTTTAGCACGATCTTTTGTATATCTAGAGCTTAAAGGAACTGAATGTTTATTTTATAATGTGAAGCATTTGATAACTACTCAATATTAATTATGATTGAAATGGTATAAATTAACGTACTTCAGCAAAGCAATACGTGAACTTTTGCTTTAATAATCAAATAAATTTGGGTAAGTAGTTTTTGGGAAATCTTACGAAGTAAGCAAATAATAAATAGAGGATCTTACATGAGTGCTCATTCATTATTGAATTTATTAAACGAGTTGGCAAAATGATATAATGTGAGGCTCTTGCATTATATATGTTTTGCTAACGAGTTTAATAAATTCAATAATGAATGAGAACGAATGTTAGATTCTATTTATCACATAACTTATAACGTCACATTACGTCAGAAAACTTACATTAAAGTGACGTCCATGACGTCACTAACGTTATGTTATACCACTAGTGGAATATTGAAAATATTACATGGTTTTATTACACTCCCAGACCGCATGTTATGTGATAAACATGTTTTACATACCAATTTAGGTCCTACATCACATGCATTATTGATAAAAAAAAAAACACAAAAAAAACACGCCATCACAATTTTCATCTTCATGGAGACAAACCTATAAAATTCGGCAATAAACAAATACTTTTCTCGGTATCTCACCCATACGTGTTGTCGGCTCGGCACATCCTTTGTATAAACGGAGTTACAGGGGAGTAATTCCGGCCACGACTGGAAAACAATGCAAGTTCCGCCAAACCATCATTGCCCGCGTTCTTCCGTGATAATAGACGCAATTTTCATATTTACACGAAAGGACCCTTAAACAAGTTTGTCCTTTAGAGAGATAGATTGTAAAATATTGTAATTGTACATGCATTAACGCATATATAAACTTACTGAACGGCCCTGCCGTATCTCTGTTAGACCGCATAGAGCTCCCGACGCATATAGCTCCCCGCGTCGAAGGAACACATCAACTTTAAAATGGGTGTTTCTTCTTGACGCAAAGTGCTCCCCACTTCCGATAATGATTGTTATACTCACAGTCACTGTTATCAGTACAACCTTTAACATCACCATATGTGGTGTCTAAATAATCATCATGACTATTTATGCGTTATGTACAGATGTATCTCAACGATATCAAATTCTTGATGAATAGCTTCTTCCACAAGCCTCTTGATTAATGTCACATGACACCAATTAGGTAAAACAAAAGAGCGTATAGTCCAGTATAGGTGGCGCTACGACCAAATTGTACACCGCATGATCAATATCTTACAGTACTTAACATTTAGAATTCGTTGAGCATCAGTCATTAAAATCTACTACGGATGGAAACAGACACTGTCTTTGATGTTCTACGTATTCTCATAGCTTTTAACGATATTGATCATGCGGTGTACCATTATGTCGTTGCAGCGCCTAGCGAAACGTATTTTGGTTTTACCTAGTTGGCCCCCAGTGAATGTGCTCCATAATTATATCACACTGCATTTTATGGTGAAGATGTTATCACCATGTCACTAATTTATATATATACGCATTAATCATTTTGCCGAGAAAATCCTTTTTAATCGGGACTCCGATCTCTCGGGTCATAATTTAATCGACATGTTAAGCCAAAGATAACTTTTAACTTACATTGATGAGAGGCAAATAATCGCAAGGCGAAAGTTTCAGAATATAGATGATGATTCGGATGATGATTGTAATGATTGTTGTCGACGTCGACGTCAGATGATTATCTGAATCACTATGTCAGGGAATCAATGTTGATTGAGGAATTAAGGAGTAGAACTTGCAGTACAAATATTCAGTATTTTATGCTGTAGTAGTTGATATTTAATAAAAGGGGAGCTGAATGCGGGACGATCGGGCATATTGACGCATTGAGCTCCTCGAAAGCTCTGTGGGACAGTAGCTGTATGCGGTTCTTCAATCGACGCATATGGCTCCTCGAGGAGCTGTATGCGTTAGGAGCTCTATGCGGCGCTACATAGCTCCGACAAAAACGCTATGAAAATGCTCGCTTTCCCGTGGTACATGAATATATCATAAACTGGTGAATATGTTTCAACTGAACAATGGATAAGCATGTGACTGACAAAAGATTCAACTAAGTTTTTAATTATTCGTCCTGTTATTTAACTAATAATGATTGCATATTTTTTTCTCTTTTTTATGACGTTAAAATACATAACGAAAACCTTATACAGTTACACATTACAAATTGTAACACATAAGGTAAATTCCACTAATATTTACGTAAGACCTCACATAATTATAGCCCTGGCAGCATGGTTTGTTGGAGGGCTATAAAGAAATCACATTTGAGTTATTTAGGAGGTAATGGTTACATGGTTGCATATTTGCTTTTCCACTTTGTGAAAATATACTGAAAAGAAACAGAAACGCATAATACAAATTGTCTATACTACACCATTATACACACCTAATTCCACTTAGTACAGACATGGGCTACAACTTATTACAGAAAGGACAACTCTGTCATGTAGTAGACTGTAATCAAAGTACACTTTGTTACACGAAATTCATAAAATTTAATGTTGAAGTTTCGCTTGTAAAAGTCAAGCCATATCAGTATTGTGTTTACTATTAAGAGATTGCAACGTTTAAAGCCTAAGTTTGCTCACTTGCGCATTCTGACGATAATGAAACTTTAAAGGGGTAACCATTGGTGTGTTCGGTGCTGTTTAAACCTTCTTTCCGAAAGGACAGGCCTAATGTCGCCCTGTACCATTCGATTAGCAGTAGCATATTAAACATACAATATATAGCGGAAATACCCATTATGCGTTTCTTTTCTTTTCAGTATACTTAATGAAAACCATATACGGTGAAACTCCATTAATTATAAGACTTCATAAGGTTACAATCCACTAATTTTTACATAAGACTCCACATATTTTAATTATTTGTCGCGTTATTTAACAGATAATCAGATATCATTGACTATATTCTTTTCATTTTCCTAATTATGTGAAAATATGTTAACCGCGGTAGTTAAAACCTTTAAGTAATACCCTTCACATATGATGGTAAAATGCTAAAAAATTATTTCGCAATACAAATTATCTGGGGGTACCAATGAGTTTCCATAATTATCTGTTAAATAAACTTAGTGGAATATTATGTAACAATTAGTGGAGTGTAACCTTATAAAGTCTGTATAATTAGTGGAATGTAACCTTATGTGTTTTTCACAATGTATTTTCACATCATACCAAAAATGACAAGCAAATATGCAACCATGTTACTATAATTTGTTAAGTAATAAAACGGGACGCGACGCGACGGGACACGACGGGACACGACGCGACGGACAAAGTGATTCCTATATAGCCTCCAGTTCCCACTTCTGCGACAAAGTGATTCCTATATAGCCCCAAGTTCCCACTTCTGCGAAGCGGGGTAATAAATGGAGATGTAATACATCATAGATTCGCAACATATGCTTTCATGTAGAAAATACTCGTAATGTCACATGATTATGCACCTTCATTTGTAACTGTATGGAAATCGTCATTTCTTTAAATAAAGAAAAATACGCAGATGGTCTCAAATTAAAGAAACCTATGTCTAGAATGCAATGGTATTATTGAAATATTTCTATATTTTACTTAAAATGTCGACAGCTGTTATTTAAACAATCCTACTATGACCTATTTTATTCTTCTTTCAGCAGATTTACTGAATATTGTTACTGTACATGATTCAGTGATGAACATAGCATGATATGAATTGTAAACTGAATTGCATCTTTTAAAAAACCCTAAATAATTATTTAAACACATGATATGCACACATGAACATCCGCAAATTAGAGAAAAACGCTACATTGATTATATGTTAATGTTCGGAAGAAAAAGTTATCTGCTCCAGGTTACTGTCGTGGAAAAAAATGTTATCTACAGACATTGTTCTTTTCAAAAGGTGGTGGTAGAATATATCCATTGCCATTGATGTGATTAATATCGACAATGTTGGGCCTGGCTCGTCGCCTAAGTATAACAATTGCTAGAAATAATTTAGCAATTATTTGAAATGAAAGACAAACACAATTATATATCTTTTTTCGCTGCGCAGGATATGTTGATATAACATATAACAGTCGATTTGTTTGTTTGTATGTTTTTTTCGTCATTTCCAACACATGTAAGGTAATATATGATGGTCGATTATTTTTTGGTGGAGGCAGACAATACATACTGAAAAGAGGATCCATTGGAAGCAACAAAGACAAACAAGAGATAAAAGTAGTAGATTCGGTTTTATTGAGTCTGTTCATGAAAGGTAATGTAGAGTGCAACAACTCTCGCTCCTCCTAGCACCGGCTTAAGCGATATTCAACTTTAAAGCCACAAAGATCGGGGTTGAGGATCCCAAAGGACCAGTAAGTAATAACACTACTGGTTTGTAGCCGGGGCGACTTTTTACGGCCGCCACACATCACTAAACAAACCCTAGTGACAAAACCCACTTTTCCTGGGTAGAACCATTAATGTACACCTCGTCATCCGTAAGAGTCGGCACTTCCCCACAAGTCGAGCTCCCAGTGCGATTCGAACCCGCATCAGTTAGAGGCGAGAATTTTTACAACGTAAAGTCGAGGCAGTCGGACAGGACATGTAGAAGTCAGGACCACAGGCAAGTAAAAACACACACTAAAAGAAACTAATAATTACACATTTGTGTCTATTATATTGTCACGGACAGTGATTTACAATGCGAGATATCCACTATTATAGGATTATTTACGTGCGACTTCATGACCAGGTCATTATGCAGATGACGCTAATCCATTCCATTCGATTTAACCGATTTAGCTAGTATAGAAATAAACGACGCAATAAGTCAACATTTTATTTCTGTGTCCTATCTTCATTAAACTAATACTCTGAAACGACAATTAAAGCGGAGGAAGTGACATACTAGCTAATTTCCGTGGTACAACTAAAATCTGATTCAAATTAAGTAATTGTCAATTAAGGCTGCTATGGTGGCGTCACATGAGGCGATTAATCGACAATAAATGTATATTCGATAACGTTCTCCAGTCTGACGCAGAGATCGCATTAATAGGAGAACAATTCAACATGATAAAATGTGCTTAAAGCTACACAATGCCGATAAAATAATACAATTTCAAGCATTTTTAAACATAAAAACGCCTGTAGATGAAGTTCTTTGTTGGATGTGTTATCTACATTGTTTAGGCTGGTATATTGTCGTAGCGTATATCGTTTACTTTCTCGCGATACTACAGTTAATAGTTACCCTTGTAGCCTTATGTTTCACTGGTGTTGTTTTACTTTCTCGCGATATAACAGTTAATAGTTGCCTCTGTAGCCTTGTGTTTCACTGGTTTCGGTTTACTTTCTCGCGATACTACAGTTAAGAGTTACCTCTGTAGCCTTGTGTTCCACTGGTTTTGTTTTACTTTCTCGTGATACTACAGTTACTAGTTACCTCTGTAGCCTTGTGTTTTACTGGTGTTGTTTTACGTTCTCGCGATACTACAGTTAATAGTTACCCGTGTAGCCTTGTGTTTCACTGATGTTGTTTTACTTTCTCGCGTTACTGCAGTTAATAGTTACCCCTGGAGCCTTGTGTTTCACTGGTTTCGATTTACTTTCTCGCGGCGATACTACAGTTAATAGTTACCCCTGTAGCCTTGTGTTTCGATGGTTTTGTTTTCTTTTCTCGCAATACTAAGTTAATAGTTACCCCTGTAGCACTCTGTTTCACTGTTTTTGTTTTATTTTCTCGCAATACTAAGTTAATAGTTACCCCTGTGTTTCACTGGTTTTGGTTAACTTTCTCGCGATACTACAGTTGATAGTTACCACTGTAGCCTTGTGTTTGAATGGTTTTGTTTTATTTTCTCGCAATACTAAGTTAATAGTTACCCATGTAGCCCTGTGTTTCACTGGTTTTGGTTTACTTTCTCGCGATACTACAGTTGATAGTTACCCCTGTATTATAATGTTTCACTGGTGTTGTTTTACTTTCTCGCGTTACTGCAGTTAATAGTTACCCCTGGAGCCTTGTGTTTCATGTTTCGGTTTACTTTCTCGCAATACTAAGTTAATAGTTACCCCTGTAGCTCTGTGTTTCACTGGTTTTGGTTTACTTTCGCGCGATACTACAGTTTATAGTTACCCCTGTATTATTATGTTTCATTGGTGTTGTTTTACTTTTTCGCGATACTACAGTCAATAGTTATCCCTGTAGCCTTGTGTTTCACTGGTTTTGGTTTACTTTCTCGCGATACTACAGTTGATAGTTACCCCTGTATTATTATGTTTCACTGGTGTTGTTTTACTTTTTCGCGATACTACAGTTAGTAGTTACCCCTGTAGCCTTGTGTTTTACTGGTGTTGTTTTACTTTCTCGCGATACTACAGTTAATAGTTACCCCTGTATTATTATTTTTCACTGGTTTTGTTTTACTTTCACGCGATACTACAGTTAATAGTTACCCATGTTACTTTCTCGCGATACTACAGTTAATAGTTACCCATATAGCCTTGTGTTGCACTGGTTTTGTTTTACTTTCTCGCGATACTTCAGTTAGTAGTTACCTCTGAAGCATTTTGTTTCACTGGTGTTGTTTTACCGTTTCTCGCGTTTCTACAGTTAATAGTTACCCCTGTAGCCTTGTGTTTCACTGGTTTGTTTTCACATTCTCTCGATACTACAGTTAATATTTACCCCCTGTAGCCTTGTGTTTTAATGGTGTTGATTTACTTTCTCGCGATACTACCGTTAATAGTTACCCGTGTAGTCTTGTGTTTCACTGGTGTTGTTTTACTTTCTCGAGTTACTGCAGTTAATAGTTACCCCTGTAGCCTTGTGTTTCACTGGTTTTGTTGTATTTTCTCGCTATACTACAGTTAATATTTACCCCTGTAGCCTTGTGTTTCACTGGTTTTGGTTTACTTTCTCGCGATACTACAGTTGATAGTTACCGCTTTATTATTATGTTTCACTGGTGTTGTTTTACTTTCTCGCGATACTACAGTTAATAGTTACCCCTGTATTATTATTTTTCACTGGTTTTGTTATATTTTCTCGCGATGCTACGGTTAATAGTTACCCCTGTAGCCTTGTGTTTCACTGGTGTTGTTTTACTTTCTCGCGTTACTACAGTAAATAGTTACCCCTGTAGCCTTGTGTTTCACTGGTTTGTTTTTACTTTCTCGCGATACTACAGTTGATTGTTACCCCTGTAGTCTTGTGTTTCACTGGTGTTGTTTTACCTTCTCGCGTTACTACTGTAAATAGTTACCCCTGTAGCCTTGTGTTTCACTGGTTTGTTTTTACTTTCTCGCGATACTACAGTTAATAGTTACCCCTGTATCCTTGTGTTTCACTGGTTTCGGTTTACTTTCTCGCGATACTTCAGTTAATAGTTACCCCTGTATTATTATTTTTCACTGGTTTTGTTTTACTTTCTCGCGATGCTACGGTTAATAGTTACCCCTGTAGCCTTGTGTTTCACTGGTGTTGTTTTACTTTCTCGCGTTACTACAGTTAATAGTTACCCCTGTAGCCTTGTGTTTCACTGGTTTGTTTTTACTTTCTCGCGATACTACAGTTGATTGTTACCCCTGTAGTCTTGTGTTTCACTGGTGTTGTTTTACCTTCTCGCGTTACTACTGTAAATAGTTACCCCTGTAGCCTTGTGTTTCACTGGTTTGTTTTTACTTTCTCGCGATACTACAGTTAATAGTTACCCCTGTAGCCTTGTGTTTAACTGGTTTCGGTTTACTTTCTCGCGATACTTCAGTTATTAGTTACCCCTGTATTATTATTTTTCACTGGTTTTGTTTTACTTTCTTGCGATGCTACGGTTAATAGTTACCCCTGTAGCCTTGTGTTTTACTGGTGTTGTTTTATTTTCTCGCGTTACTACAGTAAATAGTTACCCCTGTAGCCTTGTGTTTTACTGGTTTGTTTTTACTTTCTCGCGATACTACAGTTAATAGTTACCCCTGTAGCCTTGTGTTTCACTGGTGTTGTTTTACTTTCTCGCATTACTACAGTAAATAGTTACCCCTGTAGCCTTGTGTTTCACTGGTTTGTGTTTACTTTCTCGCGATACTACAGTTAATAGTTACCCCTGTAGCCTTGTGTTTCACTGGTTTCGGTTTACTTTCTCGCGATACTTCAGTTATTAGTTACCCCTGTATTATTATTTTTCACTGGTTTTGTTTTACTTTCTCGCGATGCTACGGTTAATAGTTACCCCTGTAGCCTTGTGTTTTACTGGTGTTGTTTTATTTTCTCGCGTTACTACAGTAAATAGTTACCCCTGTAGCCTTGTGTTTTACTGGTTTGTTTTTACTTTCTCGCGATACTACAGTTAATAGTTACCCCTGTAGCCTTGTGTTTCACTGGTGTTGTTTTACTTTCTCGCATTACTACAGTAAATAGTTACCCCTGTAGCCTTGTGTTTCACTGGTTTGTTTTTACTTTCTCGCGATACTACAGTTAATAGCTACCCCTGTAGCCTTGTGTTTCACTGGTTTCGGTTTACTTTCTCGCGTTACAACAGTGAATAGTTATCCCTGTAGCCTTGTGTTTTACTGGTTTGTTTTTACTTTCTCGCGATACTACAGTTAATAGTTACCCCTGTAGCCTTGTGTTTCACTGGTGTTGTTTTACTTTCTCGCATTACTACAGTAAATAGTTACCCCTGTAGCCTTGTGTTTCACTGGTTTGTTTTTACTTTCTCGCGATACTACAGTTAATAGCTACCCCTGTAGCCTTGTGTTTCACTGGTTTCGGTTTACTTTCTCGCGTTACAACAGTGAATAGTTATCCCTGTAGCCTTGTGTTTCACTGGTTTGTTTTTACTTTCTCGCGATACTACAGTTAATAGTTACCCCTGTAGCCTTGTGTTTCACTGGTTTCGGTTTACTTTCTCGCGATACTACAGTTAATAATTTCTCCTGTGACCTTGTGTTAACTGGTTTTGTTTTACTTTCTCGCGATACTACAGTTAATAGTTACCCCTGTAGTCTTGTGTTTCACTGGTTTAGATTTACTTTCTCGCGATACTACAGTTAATAGTTACCCCTGTAGCCTTGTGTTGAACAGTTGTTGTTTTACTTTCACGCGATACTACAGTTAATATTTACCCCTGTAGTCTTGTAGTTCACTGGATTTGGTTTACTTTCTCGCGATATTTCAGTTAATAGTTACCCTTGTATTATTATGTTTCACTGGTGTTGTTTTACTTTCTCGCGATACTACAGTTAGTAGTTACCCCTGTAACCTTGTGTTTCACTGGTGTTGTTTTACTTTTTCGCGATTCTACAGTTAATAGTTACCCCTGTATTATTATGTTTCACTGGTTTTGTTTTACTTTCTCGCGATACTACAGTTAATATTTACCCCTGTAGCCTTGTGTCTCACTGGTTTTGTTTTACTTTCCCCTAGATACTACAGTTAATATTTACCCCTGTAGCATTGTGTTTCACTGGTTTTGTTTTACTTTCTTGCTATACTACTATTTATAGTTTCCCTTGTATTGTGTTTGTATGTCTCGCTGATGTTCGTTTTCTTTCTTGCGATATTGATATAAGTGTTAACTCGTTTCCTATAAGTATCACTGGTTTTCGTTGACTGCCTCGTGAAAATACGATTTATATTGCCTTGTTTCCTTGTTCGTAGGTTTCCGATCATGTCTGACGATACTACTGTTATTGTGCATATCTGTAATTTTGCAAGGGGAACATATGACCTTTTTATGATATCTTAGAATCTGTCATGGATATCCGGTTAAGATCATTCCAGCAAGAGGAATTTAATTGTTTTTATCTCTGCCTCGGTTCCGCATTACGTGTTCCGACTATTAACTTTCATACCCCATCCAACCCCTTCTCCACGAAGCGAAAACGAGGTTGGCTGGGGTATGAAATAAAACCTTAAATTTGGCTTAAACAGTTTTCATTTTGCAAAATTAAAACATTAAATAGGCAATTTTGAACAGATTTTCGCATTTCTTTAAGTAAAAATGTTTTTAACATGTTTTGATTGTCAAAATATCCGTTATAAAATCCTGCTTATACTATGCTTTCCCATCGCTTAATGAAATTAAAGCGGGACCACGTAATGGTTTAAGACAGTTATACCGAGGATTAGAATATACCGAAGTTTGGAATTTCCCTATCTGTCACTGGATACCCATGATTGATTCCTTTCTTGCATATCATTGGCATTTTGTGCGTTGACGTCACCAACTACTAATGTTATACAATGACGTCATACAACTGTTGGCGTTATCGACTTTTATCTTTCCCCATGCTTTCCATCAACATAACCTTTATGGGGGGTGGGGGGGATGGGGTGGGGATAGTATGTGGAGGGGAGGTGGGGTTGTCGGGTGTATATTTACTTGTTAGAATTATTTCAGGTCTTAATTACGTGAATATGTGTATTTTTATAACTATAATTGCTTCAAAGTTATGTCCAAGTATACAAATACAAATTCATTACGTGGTCCGGCATTAATTCCATTAAGCGATGCGGAAGCTTATATTAGCAGGATTTTATATCAGATATTTCGATAATTTCACGTTTACAAACATTGTTTCAGGACAAAATAATATAACCTGTTAAAAAAATTACCTATTAAATGTTTTAATTTTACAATATGCAAACTTTTAAAGCTGAAATTAAGGTTTCATTTCCTACCCCAGCCAACCCCGTTTTTGCTTCTTTGAGAAGGGGTTGGATGGGGTATGAAAGTTAATACTCGGACCACATAATGTGTTTATTCAATCAGTTCATACATATACATGGCAACATGAGGTAATGCATATAGAATATATTATACAAGGCTCTATTACATGCGTTGTTTAGTATTAACAATATATTATTAGACAGATTTAAGTCAAGTGAATTTAGTATATTTATTGGAGGCGTTACATTTATTCGTAATTTAAAACTGCCTCGATCATTTAGATCTATATGTATTTCATTATCACAACAGAATCGAAAAAGTAATCTACAACCTAACTCGCACGTGACTCAGTCATTGCACACTTTTTCGAATCTCATAATAACGTACATGTAAATACATTTCTACTTGAACTATTTAATATTTGCTCCATAAATTCACACGCTTTTCTGTATTCTATCTTGTTTGTTGAATTCATAATGTTATAAAACATATGTATGGATGTGAAATGATGTAATAAGAATCATAAATTATTAATTATTATTACCGTAAGTATACTAAATTACTAAATTACTATCCTTGTTCATATGAATCACAATAAACATGCGAACGATGTGATCAATAGGCAACTCACGAAAGACAAGCCTAAATGTGATCAATAGGCAACTCACGAAAGACAAACCTAAATGTGATCAACAGGCAACTCACGAAAGACAAACCTAAATGTGATCAACAGGCAACTCACGAAAGACAAACCTAAATGTGATTAACATGCAACTCACGAAAGACAAACCTAAATGTGATCAATAGGCAACTTACGAAAGACAAACCTTAATGTGACCAATAGGCAACTCACGAAAGACAAACCTAAATGTAATCAATAGGCAACTCACGAAAGACAAACCTAAATGTGACGATTGCAAAGATACAGGCATTGACAAAATTAATACAGTTCATTTTTTGCCAGACATATTACTTAATCTGGAATCAAAAATTGCGTGCATACACAGACTGCACTCAATAATTATAGTGACCTTAAGACACAGTACCTCAAACTCGAATAGCACACAAAACGATCTTATAGATATTAAAATGATAAACGCATCTCTGCTTTGTTAGTTATCGCGCGGCACACAGCATGGCGCTGATGTACTGTCTGACACAGCATGGCGCTGATGTACTGTCTGACACAGCATGGCGCTGATGTACTGTCTGGTCTTCTTCCGGCTTTGTATTAGAGTCATGAATAGCTATCAGCAGTAGCGTAGCTACTTATTAGGCCAAAAGGCCCGGGCCTGCACATAATTTTCACATGAACGGTTGAAAAATATAACAATGAAATAATAGTGTGTGCATTTGTTGAATTTTGAAGTGTGGTTTTGCTTAAATTTATATCTAAAGTTAGCCAAAACGCACCAGAGATGTCCTGCGCTTTCAAAATTTTCCGGGGAAGCATGCACGGACCGAACTAGAAATAGTCAGGCCTGCACATCAAAAAAGGTCTAGTTACGCCCCTGATTATCAAAGACCTCAGCGAATACGCCCTTGGTCTGCTTTTTGTTGATGAATGTATAGAAATATTGTTTGCCAGATCCCGACCAAAGGTCCCTTGTTAATGTTATACAGGGTTACCAAATGTCACAATGTTAATTTAACAGAGTATACCGGCTCTCTATGAGCATGTGTGCTTCGAAATGGCACCCCATGAGGGTAATGAACACCAAATATAGCTGCTCTTTGTGAGAATGAATGCTTCTAAATGTCTTTCCATGAGGGTAACTAACAAGAAGTGTACCTGCTCTCTGTGAGAAAGGCTACTCCTAAATGTCAATCCGTGATGGTAAATAACACCAAGTCTATCAGCTCTCTGTGAGAGAGAATGCTCCTAAACGCATTTCATAAGGCTAACTAACACCACGTATATCGGCTCTACAGGATAAAGCATGCTCCTAAATGTCTTTCCATAATGGTAACTAACACCACGTGTACCGGCTCTACAGGATAAAGCATGCTCCTAAATGTCATTCCATGAGGGTAACTAACACCACGTATACCGGCTCTACAGGATAAAGCATGCTCCTAAATGTCATTCCATGAGGGTAACTAACAGCACGTGTACCGGCTGTACAGGATAAAGCATGCTCCTAAATGTCATTCCATGAGGGTGACTAACAGCACGTGTACCGGCTCTACAGGATAAAGCATGCTCCTAAATGTCATTCCATGATGGTAACTAACACCACGTATACCGGCTCTACAGGATAAAGCATGCTCCTAAATGTCATTCCATAATGGTAACTAACACCACGTATACCGGCTCTACAGGATAAAGCATGCTCCTAAATGTCATTCCATGAGGGTAACTAACACCACGTATACCGGCTCTACAGGATAAAGCATGCTCCTAAATGTCATTCCATGAGGGTAACTAACACCACGTGTACCGGCTGTACAGGATAAAGAAAGATAAAAATATCGGACAGGGTAAGCAGCATTCAAGGACGACAGTCAACCACAAAACACAAAAACAAACACGCAAACAGACAAACGATAAGGCAACAGTAATAACAAATGCAAACGACATCACAAACACAAAAGGGTTGACAACAGGGCTACCTTCTTGGAACGGTCAGTGGCAAAGTAGGCCACTGGGAGGTTTAAACCGGTTCTAGGGTGTACCAAACCTCACACTTACCCTACTGTCATCCCATTAAAACAGGACAGTGTAAATAAAGAAATCCTCGCCATGATCTAATCACTAACCAACAAGGCAGCATCAATAGGCAATATAAGTAAAACACAAATATGCTTGTGTAAATATAATACAAAAAAACAATAGCCTAGAAAGCCACAATGAAGGTACTCAATGACTTGGCAGAAGTCAGAGCAACAAGAGAATAAACCTTTAAGGGCACGACAAGAAAGATCATAGACAAACATCAATCGCCACCGTCCCAATGTGCTTTAGGTAGGCGTCATCATAGGGTCCACAGCCTGTCCGGTCATCGTACAATTAAAGAGGAAAGCATAGTGGCGAACTTTAAAAGGGTTCACCACCAAGCATGCAGTACGTTGCAAAATGATAAGGTCATAACCTATTTTGATAAACTTTTTAACAAGTTTAACAAAGATAATATTAAAGTGATCATGACCAAGAATTTTTACGAAGTTTATAAATCACATCACCATAGAAGTCATAGAAGTCAGGTTGTGATAGTCCTTGTCGCAGAAGAGTCCTTAAATTACCTTTATATTTGGAAAGAAGATCAGGGTTACGATAACAAAATTTTGCAAAGGTTTTACGAAGTTTATGGTAACGGTTACCCTGATTAGTCATATTGGGTGTGTAATGTATACACTACTCAACTTTTATAATCGGTCACTTTTAAAAAATTATGTATTTTTTAATAATTCATATTTTCATTAGAAATTTTAACTGGCGTCGTTTAACAAATATCGCTAGCGATTTATAAAACTTAATCTGCCTTGATTGGACTTAAACCTTCTTGATAAACTTAATAAAATATTGGTATGTGGTTCGGTGATTTCCAGTTTTTAATATTCGTGTTATTTTCAAAAAACCTGGGTGACCGATTATAACAGTTGAGTAGTGTACTTGTTCGTGATTGGTGCACTTTTCTGTTCATGTCAAAGAAAGTATGTCACGTGATGTAAACAATTTTGATTTCATTGTGAAAATTTCCATTATGTAATGACAATACGTTTGTTTCAAATAAATGTTTTTGGTGAAAATTAAATGTTACAACCTATGTTATTCTCTCTAATTTAAAAATGAGTATGCAATAAAAGGTTATTAGATTTATATTGGGATATATGCACTCATTCTTTTGCGCATAAATATTGCGAGACTTTAGCTCTCCTAAAGTCGCGCAATATTAATACGCAAAAGAACTCGTGCATTTAACCCAATACAAATCTAATAACCTATAAGTATACCGGCTCTCTGTGATAAAGACTTTTCCTAAATGTCACATCATGAGTATAATTAACACCAATTACACATACTCTCTGTGAGAAAAACCTCTCCTAAAAGTCACTCCATATGGTAAATAACGTCAAGTAATCAGTCAGAGAGACTGCTCGTAAACATCATTCCATAAGGTTAACCAAGGGCGGATCCAGGCGGTGGGGGCACGTGTCCCCCTACTGTAATCTGAAAAAGTTATGAAAAATATATATAAAAAGTTGCCATCACCCCTAATCTCAAATCCTGTACCCGCCCCTGATAACTAGCACCAAGTATACCAGGCCAGCTCTCTGTGAGAGAGACTGCTTGTGAGGTTTGGTGCACCCTATGACCTTGTTTAAAACCCCAGCGGCCTTTTGGCCACTGACCGCTCCAAGGCGGTAATCCTATTGTCAACCCCTTTTAGTTTAAACATATTTCGTTTCTCATTGTTATTACAGCATGGAATTTGCACAGAAAAGCAGAAAAAGAATAAGAACGAAAGTAAAATACTTATGATGGTCTTCTCCTATGTATGGAATTAATTGTGCACAGTTGATGGCATAATAAACAGTAGTTAGTCGATACGTTTGAACTGCGTCAAAAGTACGAATGTTTGTTTTTGATCTCCAAAGAGCAGTGTTTTCAATATAATATTTGGTAAACGTGGTAATGAATTCATGAGAACGTTTCTTATATCGTTGTCCTTATTGCAATGGAAGAAGTAGTGTTCAGCGTTTTCTACACGACCACAGGAATAAAAAGATGAATCAACCATGTTTTTGGAAAACAGATCATTGTTACGGGAGCTGTAATATCTGAATGTTTCTTTTTCCGAAGTGGTAGTATTTTGGAATTTTATTATTATGACTGTTCAGTGAATTTTTGAATGAGCAAACTGTTTCGGCTTGTCGCGAGTCTTCACTTAGCTCATTCACTCACGAATGACGAGGGGAGAAAAGAGTTATAGTAGTAGTTTGTTCGAGCATTGATAGTTTGGATATTTATGGATTTTCCTAATTTATACCTGGAAGATTTACCTACTGAAGGTGGAACAAGTTCAGAGCGGAAGTTTGAAGTTAGGTAATTCATCATGTTATCTCCGAGAGTCTCCCAACCAGTTTCTTTGTAAAGACGGTTTTCAGTGGAAATAAGTTTCGTTGCTCCGGTAACTATACGAGCAGCCTCGTTTTGTGTTTTGTTTTCTCATATTTTTCATATTGTGTGCAGTTATCGAACAGTACATCACCGTATTCTAAACTAGGTCTGATAAAGGAATTATAAATAGTTTCTAATCGGTATGACTAGATACCGAAAAGAAAACGTTCTTTTCGCGAAAAGAAAAGAAATGTCCGAAAAGACAGTGCAAAATCGTTATTATTGATTTAAATCAAATATATTTATATCATTGGTTAAATTTAAGTAAAAGAATAGTAATAAGAATAAAAAAACTGGATGATAATTTTTTTTAAAAAGTTATACTCCATGTTAAAATGTTGTGGATTCTGCATTAGCGAAAAGATCTTTCAATGTTCCGAAAAGACAGTGCAAAATCATTTTTATTGATTTAATTCAAATATGTTTGATATCTTCAGTTAAATTTAAGTAAAAGAATAGTAATAAGAAATATAAAAAGATCGGACAGGGAAAGTAGCATTCAAGGAGGACAGTCAACCACAAAACACAGAAACAAACACGCAAACAGACAAACAAGAAGGCAAAAGCAATAATAAATGCAAACGACATCACAAACACAAAAGGGTTGACAATAGGGCTACCGCCTTGGAACGGTCAGTGGCAAAGTAGGCCACTGGGGGGGTTTAAACCGGTTCTAGGGTGCACCAAACCTCACACTTACCCTACTGTCATCCCATTAAAACAGGACAGTGTAAATAAAGAATTGCATTTCTGTTTTTAATTTGAAAGTTATACTCCATGTTAATATATGTCTATGGATTCTGCATCAGCGAAAAGAAATTTCAATGTTCCGAAAAGACACTATAAAATCTTATTACTTATTTAAATCAAATATTGTTTATACATTTAGTTAAATTTAAAGGGACACTGTCCGTAAGTAAGCAGATATTGAGCATAACCAAATAACTGTCTGACTTTTATTCATTGAAATGTATACATGAAAACATGAGGATAGACCCTAAGAAGTATGTAGGAATATATTCGTGAGTTTGAAAAAAAAAAGTTTTAATTATTAAATGTAAATAAAGTGGGACCCACACTATTTACCTTTTATGCGTTCACGTGACTTCCATAGCACACTAGGTTTTCACCATAGTATGTATTGCGTAATATGTATAGCCCGCTTAGCTCAGTCGGGAGCGGGTTCCGACAACTTTACGCTCACGCACACTTATTTTTACTGCGAGTTTGGGCTGCGAGTTCAAACCCATGAAGTGGATTTGCTTTTTTTTTTGTACCGCAATTGAATTCCGTTAAACAATCTTGCTTTTAATTAGTAAATATTGAATAATGTTTAGTGTATAATGTTTGCGAACATAATTATTGGGTGTTTTATAAGATAAAAGTTACGGACAGTGTCCCTTTTGAGTAAAAGAATTGTAACAAGAATAAAAATATTGGATTGTTTTTTAATATGAACGTTATACTCCATGTTAATATATTTTAGTGGATTCTGCATTAACGAAAACTAATTTCAATGTTCCGAAAAGACACTATAAAATGGCGCTATAAAATCGTAATTATTGATTTAAACTGCTATTTGTTTACATCATTAGTTACATTTCAGCAAATGAATAGTAATTAATCAACAACAATAAATAAATAAAATGATTGTTTAAATTTTAAATTAGTATAAACCTGACCTCGAGTTCTCTGAAAAGACAACCAAATGTCCCATAAATACATAATATTAATTATGGTTCATTCTTTATTATTGATTAAAGTCAAATATTTTTTTTGTTTTATTTGGTGGCCTACATATTACAACAAAATTGTTATTATTGATTAAAATCAAGTTCTTTTTTGTTCGTTCTTATTAAGCAGTACATAAGAAGGACAGAAAATATGAAATTCAATTGATCTAGTTCAATAACAATGGAGGTGTAACTGTGTTGGCAATTATAACTATTTATCACACAACGTCCCTTGTTAGCAGTGTCGAACACCCATTTAATATTCTATTGTATGACACACGTGTAAAACAACCTGGAACGATTTTGATAGGTTGAGATAAACCTGTAACACTACGCAAGTTTATTAACTGAAACTATGTTATTCTATTACAAATTCACCCAGATCTGAGTCATAAACTTATTATTTGTGACAGCTTATAAAAATAATGCACGTTAAAAAGTTGGCGTAAACTGCTATTTTGTAAAGAGGTAAAACACGAACTCTTTTATAAGCAACATTATGTGTGAGACGCGACGTTACGACGTCACATATTTTATGACGTTTTGATCTATTTATTGAAGAATTTATTGAAGAAAATTAAAATTATAATGTTATAAAATTATGTGCATATGTGTATCATAATCAATTTAGCATAAGCGGCCCGAGGAAACTCAGAAGTCAAAAACAAATCGTGTGACAAAAATATGTGATTTCTGGCAGTTTATAGGAACTAATAGGACTAAATATATCATGGAAGTTAGAATAAGTATTTACTTTACAAACGCCACACAGTTTGAAGTTCATTGATGTAGACATTTTGTGATTTTATGGGATTTTCGTGCCATCCATTGTTCACTCATTGTGAGCGCGCTGTACCGTATAGTGTCCATATATCCGGCCACCGACCGTAATGTCCGTAATGTGAGTGCCTAGGTATGGGAAACAGGCGTAAACTCACTAAAGTCACTACTGCTGCATCTGCATCCACATCTACGTCTACACCACTTACGACGCGATCTAAGAAAGTTTCTACGAAACGCAAAAAAGTCGGAAACCAGCGGTCTCTCAGACTGGTGTGACGTGGAGGTCGACTTACGTGTACTCCTCCTGAATCTGCGCCTTCCGTAAACGTCATGAACGGCGATATGAACGATACGCAAGAACTCGATTGCACCCAGGATCATAGCCAAAGCCAGAGTCTGCTCCTCAATAACGCCGCGAGTGTTAATATGCTGCACACAGGAGACCCGATGATTCATACAGGAACCTCGTTAAACCATGGTTCGCTACATGGACCACCTGTGTTCATCCCAAACCCGAGTATGTTTGGATTCCAGTCCCCAATTCCACCTGTGCCACAACAACCGTTCCAGTGTTTGGCAGAAAGTGACTTTTCGTGAAATGCGAAGAGATTCGGTTTTGGTTGGATTAAATTTAACAAGCCATCTATCTGCACATGCCGAAATTTTCAATAGGTCGGAATTAAGTATATTTTCAGCAGCAATTGGATTATCAACTACAATGTATAGACCTTTATCATCTGCAAAAAGGTGAATATTTGAATTAATGTCTATAACAATATCATTTATATAGAGAAGGAATAAAAGTGGTCCAAGGATATCGCCTTGGGAGACACCGGCTTTAATTTTATTCCAGTCAGATTGGACACCAGGTAGATAAACGCGTTCGTTCTATTACTAAGATAATTCTCAAACCATTTTAAAAGCTTTCCACTGATACCAGCGCCCTTAAGTTTAATTAAGAGTCCCTTATGCCAAACGCGATCAAAGGCTCTGCTAAGGTCACAGAAAATAGACAGAAATCCACGGCTTGGAAGAAAAGGTTATACAGGTATGCACGTTGGTTAATTGTAGAATCACCTGGAACAAATCCAGACTGCAGTTAAAATGTTATTTGTTTAAAAATAGTTAAAAACGTGTTTAAAGATATTTTTCTCCAAAACCTTTTCAAATAGCACAAAGGAGTGCAATAAGTCTGTAGTTAGATACAACTGATTATCGCCAGATTTGAAAATTGAACAGACTTGGCTTCTTTCCAAGTTGATGGAACACAACTATCGTTAAGAGATTGATTAAATAAGGAACATGGTGGTTCAGCGAGTTCCGTGGCTAGCTCTCTAAGAATACGGTTATTAATTGAATCAGGACCTACAGCTATACCTAAAGGTAGGGTCTCTAAGATTTGCTTGACTTCGAGTGGACACAGTTCAATAGAACTAAGTGTTGACTAATTTACATCGAGTAAGACGGGCATTTGAACATTATCATAATTTATAAGAGTTTGATTTCGAAAGAAATCGTTTAATAGGTTTGCTTTGTCAAAGCCATATGTAACAATATAATCGTTAGGATGCAATGGGGGGTACGGATTCTTTGCAGTCTGAAGACATAAGATATTTTAAAGTTGACCACCAGTTTTTTGAAGAATGAGTTTCCGTTTTGAGTTTTTCTGACAATATTTGAAAGTGGTTGGCTTTGTTTTTCCGAATTAAGTCAATTGTTTCGTTTCTAAGTTTACGAAATTTAGCCCACAGGTCTGGTGTATTTATACGTTTGGCTTTACGATAGGCTCGCTTTCGTTGCTTTACGATAGGCTCGCTTTCGTTTTCTAATTAAACATTTGTTAGATGAAGTGATCCATGGCAGGTCGTTAGGTTTGATCCGAAAGTATCATAAACTCCACATATGCCTAGTGAAGGATTTGACAGTTTGTTTTTTGAATTTGAGAATACCAAATACTGGGCAGTGATATCGAATATCTTGTTGTAAAAAAGGGTCCCCTACACCGCTTAGCAAGACACTGTCCTTATTATTAACCAAAATAATGTCAGTTGTTGAAGATGAATTTTTTGTAGAATGAGTTGGTTCGTTTATGCATTGATTGTGCTCTGTGAAAGCATACGAGGGGTGTTCCGTAAATAATGCGATTGGTATTGATACAAGAATACTATAATCATTTTTGATCAATTGTTTTTGCGATTTCCTTCAAAGTACTCCCCCTTAGCCGAAACACACATCTTGAGCCGCGCAATCCACTTTTGAAAATTCGGTTTTGGTTGGATTAAATTTAACAAGCCATCTATCTGCACATGCCGAAATTTTCAATAGGTCGGAATTAAGTATATTTTCAGCAGCAATTGGATTATCAACTACAATGTATAGACCTTTATCATCTGCAAAAAGGTGAATATTTGAATTAATGTCTATAACAATATCATTTATATAGAGAAGGAATAAAAGTGGTCCTAGGATATCGCCTTGGGAGACACCGGCTTTAATTTTATTCCAGTCAGATTGGACACCAGGTAGATAAACGCGTTCGTTTCTATTACTAAGATAATTCTCAAACCATTTTAAAAGCTTTCCACTGATACCAGCGCCCTTAAGTTTAATTAAGAGTCCCTTATGCCAAACGCGATCAAAGGCTCTGCTAAGGTCACAGAAAATAGACAGAAATCCACGGCTTGGCAGAAAAGGTTATACAGGTATGCACGTTGGTTAATTGTAGAATCACCTGGAACAAATCCAGACTGCAGTTAAAATGTTATTTGTTTAAAAATAGTTAAAAACGTGTTTAAATATATTTTTCTCCAAAACCTTTTCAAATAGCACAAAGGAGTGCAATAAGTCTGTAGTTAGATACAACTGATTATCGCCAGATTTGAAAATTGAACAGACTTGGCTTCTTTCCAAGTTGATGGAACACAACTATCGTTAAGAGATTGATTAAATAAGGAACATGGTGGTTCAGCGAGTTCCGTGGCTAGCTCTCTACGAATACGGTTATTAATTGAATCAGGACCTACAGCTATACCTAAAGGTAGGGTCTCTAAGATTTGCTTGACTTCGAGTGGACACAGTTCAATAGAACTAAGTGTTGACTAATTTACATCGAGTAAGACGGGCATTTGAACATTATCATCATTTATAAGAGTTTGATTTCGAAAAAAATCGTTTAATAGGTTTGCTTTGTCAAAGCCATATGTAACAATATAATCGTTAGGATGCAATGGGGGGTACGGATTCTTTGCGGTCTGAAGACATAAGATATTTTAAAGTTGACCACCAGTTTTTTGAAGAATGAGTTTCCGTTTTGAGTTTTTCTGACAATATTTGAAAGTGGTTGGCTTTGTTTTTCCGAATTAAGTCAATTGTTTCGTTTCTAAGTTTACGAAATTTAGCCCACAGGTCTGGTGTATTTATACGTTTGGCTTTACGATAGGCTCGCTTTCGTTTTCTAATTAAACATTTGTTAGATGAAGTGATCCATGGCAGGTCGTTAGGTTTGATCCGAAAGTATCATAAACGCCACATATGCCTAGTGAAGGATTTGACAGTTTGTTTTTTGAATTTGAGAATACCAAATACTGGGCAGTGATATCGAATATCTTGTTGTAAAAAAGGGTCCCATACACCGCTTAGCAAGACACTGTCCTTATTATTAACCTTAATAATGTCAGTTGTTGAAGATGAATTTTCTGTAGAATGAGTTGGTTCGTTTATGCATTGATTGTGCTCTGTGAAAGCATACGAGGGGTGTTCCGTAAATAATGCGATTGGTATTGATACAAGAATACTATAATCATTTTTGATCAATTGTTTTTGCGATTTCCTTCAAAGTACTCCCCCTAAGCCGAAACACACATCTTGAGCCGCGCAATCCACTTTTGAAAACATTTTTCGTATTCATGAACAGGTACACCCTTAAGACACTGGTAAACAGCAGATCCCAGGGCATTCCTCGAGTTATATCTCTTCCCAGATAAGTGATGTTTTAGTCTTGGGAAGAGAAAATAGTCGCAGGGTGCCAGGTCTGGCGAGTAAGGGGGTGCGGCAGAACGGTGATCTTCTCCGACTCCAAAAAGTCCGTTACAATACGGGCTTTGTGGGCGGGCGCGTAGTCCTGCAGAAGACGAACATACTTCAGACCTTTTTTAGGGCGTCGCTGTTTGTAGAACTTCTTCAATTGTTTCAATACGACGTTTTTATAAAACCGTCCTATGACAGTTCTGCCTTTTGGTACCGCCTTCTGCATGACGGGACCGTTGGTAGTGAAACAAAATGCATACAGAACCTTCTTAACAGTTCGCGTTCGTTTGGCAATAATTGGTCGTTTCATATTTTTCGTGGCCCAGATTCGGTTAGATACTCATAATAATGGACCCACGTTTCATCACCCGTAACTAAATTCTCAAACGATTTTTTGCTGAATTTCGGATACATTTTCAGAAGTTCTTTCGCTGTTGTAACCCTTAACTTCTTTTGGTCCTCTGTCAGCAAACGCGGTATCCATCTTGCATGTATTTTCTTAACTTTCAGACGCTTTTTCAAAATTAGATGAACTCGTGCTAACGGCAAGTTTGTTATCCGAGCTAATTGTCTTATTGTGTATCGAGCATCAGTTTTCAGGATTTCACGGATTTTTTCAACGTTTTTCTTGGTCGTTGATGTTAGAGGACGACCAGGGCGAGTAGTATCTTTCAAGCGTTATTGCCCGGATTTAAATTTGGCCATTCACCTACAAACAGTACTATACGACATTTGACCACCCCGTAAATGTTACACACCTCTTGGTGAATGTCTTTCGGCTTCAACCCAAGTAATGACCTACCTCTAATATAGGCCCTAATTTCAAGCACATTTTCTGCTCGTTTGCCAGTCATTTTACATATAGTGTAACGAATACGCTATAAAGCAATGTACATTGCACCAAGGTCAGTGAATGTATGAATGAGATTGTTACCTTTGATACGCGTCAGCGATCACTCTAGCGATACGAAGTGGTTTCATGTAAATATTGCATGAGTTCCGCGAAATAATACAGAAGTCGCATTATTTACGGAACACCCCTCGTACGCTATATATTACATGATGTCCAGGTTTGATATACTATGACGTGTTTTGCAATCAAAATATAATATATTCCTTATATTCAGGCTGATGTCAGAAGCATGCTTTGGCGTGTACTGAACAGACTACCATGACGCACATTGAGTAGATTGACTTGGATACCTAATGAATTGAATTGAATTGAATTGGATTTTATAGTCGCACCAACAGCTAAGGTCATAAAGTGGGTGGGGTATTAGGTGTTGAAACCTAAATAACTAGACAGTCTTGAAAATATGTAACACACCTTTCATATTAAACATTCAGTATAATTCACTTTAGTCATAAGTAAAAATGGCAATATATGGGTACTTAATTAGCGTGGACAAAAACAATAGGGTAAAGGACTTCCCTGCAAACAATATAATTACTGAACATAATAAAAAAAAAGTGGCTAAGATTAAATGTATAGACAATGATTAACAATATCTTAGAGTATTAATTCGAAATTGTCAACAGTTATCTGGAAATACTGAAATATTATCGCCCACTCCGGTTATTTTTAAATCGGCCATGTTGTTCATTCATAAAAAAAATGTAAACAAATACGAGATAAGTGATTGTAAGCTATTTTACCATTTATCAGCGATATTAGGTAGTTGACATCAAGCGTAGTTTGAATTTAACACTGGAAGCTTTCAGACTGCACTGCCAAAATAGCTTTATACTGTAAAATCAAGGCAGATGGCCGCCTGGAATATTGAGCTTATGTTCATCTTTCCATTTTTTCTCACGCTGAATGGAAAAAGGATGGCCGTTTTATCACAAATGGATTACTACGCAGTGTACGCATGTTGCGATTTGTTTTCAAGCCGTGGATATAGACCGAAGTTGTCCGCATGTAATTTGTTTTAACATCGATTTTCTAATATTTTTTCTCATTTAGCTTTAACTGTTTAATGTATGCTATGATAAAACATGTGAAAGAATGATAACAGTATTTATAGTTTTCTTTTGAAAATAATACTATACATAGTAGGTGTTACTTTCTACAATCGTCGGAATATATGCACATTTCCGGTTTGTGTTGTAGGGCATTTCCGTTAACATATTGGGCATAAACATTTGTATAAATTCCATTGATTTATTACGATTTTACGGTGAAAGTAGGTAAGTATGTGTTTGTAAACAAAGTATGATATATTCTTCGCAAAACCTTTTTGTCTGATTGACATGATATGTATGCATATGATAGGTATATACCTTTATTATTATAGGTCATAATGTAAACAAATATTTACTACTGCATGTTCATTGTAGTAAATCTCGTGCAAATCGTTCGGTTAAAAATGATAACAAAGTATGGTGAACCATGTGTAAAGATCTTGTTTTAGTTTAAATAATACATTCGGAATGTGTTCAGAGCAAATTCTTTCTATATATTTAGTAACAAAGTGAGTATTGAATTGTTTTGAAAATGGGACAACACACTAAAGGAAAGAAAAATCGTTTGAGACGGAGATTTGGACAGGCATGTGCTCGGCATTCTAAATTTTCAATACAAAAACAAAAATGCAAGATATTGAAACAAGAACAGAAAATAAAGATATTTGCACAAGACAAAACACAGTACCGATCTTACCAGTTAGTACGAAAGGTAACTTTGCACAATAGAAATTATGTAAATATATTTTGTGTCCGTAGAATTCCTATTATGAAAATCAAGGGCAGCAAACTTTGTCGTTTAGGGGAAACATCGCTGAAATTAGTTTTGAAGAAGCCAGAATTGTGCGGCTATAGAATTATGAACTTGGGACTTTTAAAAAAACATATATTAGATATCACAACACATGTCTGCTTATGCTCACAAGCTCAGAATCTAGCAAGAGAAGGCAAAGACCCAGTTATATTATGCTCGGAAATATGTCAGACTGGACTATTTAGTGTAATTTTAGCCAAATGTGCAGGTTGCAATGAAGAGTTCCGCATAGAGATTAGAGAACAGTTTCAAACAATGTAACGGCCAGTATGATATCAATGTACGTGCGGTATGGGGATCAGTTAGTTCAGGCGGTGGTCATGCAGACTTGAATGAACTTCTTTCCACAATGGATGCACCTCACATTAGTGAAAAGATGTTTACCAAAATTGAACACGATATTGGTATTTGGTGGCAAGATGTTTTAGTGGAAGAAATGAGAAAGGCTGGGCGGAAGAAAAAAGGATGGCAATTGAACGGGGGGACTATTTTCAAGGTGTTCCAGCTATCACTGTAATTTGTGACGGGGGTTGGTCAAGGAGGACTCATAAGCATACATATAACGCTTTAGGTGGAGTAGGTGTCATCTTTGGAGCTGAAACCCAGAAGTTGTTGTACATGGGAGTGAGGAATAAACAGTGCGTTGTTTGTTCACAAGCAAAATCCAAAACATGTGATGCAAAAGAACATGTATGCTTTAAAAATTGGCATGAAAGCTCACAAGCGATGGAGGCGGACATTATTGTAACTGTTTTTTTAGAGGCAGAACATGTACATGGTGTCCGTTATATGCGATTGATTGCAGATGGAGACAGTTCCGTATATGCAAAACTGAAAGAAAGTATTCCAGTTTGGGGTGGACATGTAAGGAAACTTGAATGTGCAAATCAGACGTGCAAGTGTATACGAACAAACTTGGAACGTCTTGTGCAGGAAAAAACCCATTTTAAAGGAAAGGGTAAACTAACAAAGCTAAATAGAGTACGCTTAACTACTGCTATACGATGCCCTATTAAAATGAGAAGTCAGGATCGAAATGCTAAACTTCTGAGGCATGACATCAAAAATTCCATATATCACATTCTTGGATTTCACAAATTTTTTTCAGATTTCTGTAAAACCAATACAGTCTAACGTTAACAGTTCTGAGGAGCAGGATGACACCGAAGACATTGATACCGACTCATTTGATGACATTTTTCAGGCCCAATTTGAGTTCTGGAAGTTGCCCAGTGATGAAGAATAACAGCAGTCTAGAGCAGCATGCAAAAGTACGGTTAATATGTCCGAAATGAAGGAAATTATCCAAGATGTGTCGATAATATTGAATCGCGTTGCAGATAAGAGCGAAAGATTGATAGGCAATTTTACAACCAATATTGCTGAAAGCTGGATGGCTATAAGGGCCAAATTTGATGGGGGCAAATTTATAAATAGATGCTCTAGGGGTTCATGGAACACAAGATGCTATGGTGGAGCCCTAAGAAAGAACTTAGGACCAGCATGTTCCGCGATGACTTTTCAAAAGGTGACTGGAGTGCAAGCAGGGACACATTTTAACAAGTTCTCTCGATTTGCTACCAAAAAAATCGAAGCAGCGAAAAAATATCAGGCAAAGCCACAGAGCAAAACTGTTCGGAGAAAACGAAAATTGCAAAGTTTCCAACAAAGTGCAACAAAGAAGGCTAAAACTGCATATGGAAGTCCACTTGATGATAGTCGAGATGTAACAAAAGAAGAACTAGCTAAATTGTGTACAACATTTTTAGAAAAACTGAAGAAAACAGACAGTGAATTGAAACAAATAGAAGAAAACACGAGAGATCAAAGTAGATGCAATCTTTGGAAAAAAGAAAGGCATTGTAGGCTGACCAGCTCAAACTTTGGATCTGTAATGAGTCGACGCAGCAATAATATTTCACCTTGTTTTGTTAAGACTTTGCTGTACAACAAATTTCATGGAAATATCAACACTATTAGGGGTTTAGCACAAGAAGACAACACGGTAATCGAGTATAAAAATCAAAAAAGTAGTGGCAAAAACACTGTGGTATCAAAAGTTGGACTGGGTATTTGTAAAAGTCACCGATTTCTAGCAGTAACCACTGATGGTTTAGTCATTAAAGAGAATGAAGAAGGATTATTGGAAATAAAAAACTTGCTTCAAAATAACAAATTTACAATTACAGAACATCAACAACACTTAAAAAGAAACATCACATTTACTATCAAATTCAAGGCCAGCTTGATATTATGAATAAGGATTGGTGTGATTTTGTATTGCGCAGGACAAATCCGAATGATATATACATTGAGAGGATTTACAAGGACAAAAAGCTGTGGGAGAAGAAAATGCTGCCTAAGCTTGAGTGTTTTTACTCTAAATGTCTGCTGCCAGAGCTTACGCTGCCACGTTACGGAAAATACTCTGGCATAAGGATACCAAAATCCCCTTGGGTAGGTACACTGTCATTTTCACACAAACTTTGTTATCACTTTCAGATGTTCTGGCGTGGCGCAGTCGGTAGCATGGCGGATTTGTAACCAGAGACCCAGGGTTCAATCCTCCGTGGTGCCACTGAGTTTCGTCGGTGTGTTCTTGAGCAAGACACTTTCCCTTAGCCTCGTCCATCGGATGGGGACGTAAACCGGGTGCACTCGTGTATCGGTCTATCCTCCGAGAAAGAAACATAGGAATCTATTCGATAATAACAGTAGGGCACAGTTCCCGGATTCCTATGTACGTTCCCCTCTATGTGGGGCATATCTAAATAACCTGTACTGTGTTGATGAGCCATTAAACAACAGTCAATTTCTTTCATATACATATAATGAGTCATGGCTTTCGGTAATGAGCATACGGCCGTTAATTAACCTCCCAAAAAACGTACGCCGAAAGTTAAGATCAAAGGTATACAGTGTACTTCCAAAAACATGAAAGTATGCCGAGATTCTTTACTGTGGTCGTCCCATAATTTATAAATTTCTGCCCCGCCAATATAATCTAATTACATTTCAGACAGCCGAGGTAACAGTCATTGAATGGAATATAATTGCAATAGTTAAAGCTAAATAAACTGTCACTAAATATACGTTATATATTGGTAAGGATTTGGTAAAACTACAGATATATTATAGACGTTGATTATTATAGTAATATATATTATTATTTTAGAAAATATTGCGTGTAAATATGTTATTGTTTTTTTAATAATATAACTTTGCATTGTGTTTTTTGGCAACACACAATTATTTAGTTAAGAAAATAATCTCCTAAATTCGGCAAGGACTCCCTTTACTCTGTGTGCTACTCATATAGCCCAGGTGTTCCTCAAACAGTTCAAGTTTTACCTAACTGCCATGTAACCCAATACATGTTTTCAGAAAAGGCAAATAAGTACTATATGCAAATACATGTATATAATCAGTGTTATAGGATGATTTACATGTATACTCGCGCACTTTCGAAAAACATCATGTACATAATTTCAACAAATCGTACATGCCACTTTTAAACTCGATAGCCTTTGTATATATGACCTATTCAGAACATTTTATTTCAAGTAATCCATTTTGACCGTTTTATTTCATAAAGTAAAATGGAAATGATTTATATCAGCAACTGATTTTGAAATAAGATGTAATGTTTCTTTTCAGTGAGACATATTTCAAGTCCTCAACAGCCTACATATTTTCAAGAAATATATAATGGTCGGAGTAATTATTCTTACCCTTACTTGTTATACCAGGTAGATGAATGCAACTTTGGCAGAGGTCGTCGGGCAGTTCATGTGCGATTTGTTGGCAGGCGTATTTTACATGAGTGGTGTATAGATGAGCAAACTAACACGACAGAGTGGTATGGTGGTTTGGTCCTGTCAGTTGTAAAAGGTAGGTTTTCCAAAGATTTAAACTAAATATTTGTATGCACCTTTCACACAAAAAGCCATTCACATTAAATTTGGCTGAACTTTCATATGCTTCTGTAGTGAGTCGTATGTTTCAGAAGAATAAATAAGTGTGCAAGGTAATTGAGATATTGTGGCATTGTCCTTCCGTGTGTCCGTTAAGTTTTACAACTGATTGTGGCTTATTAATTCCAATTGAATTGGATTTTATAGTCGCACCAACAGCTAAGATCATATGGCGACTTTCCACCTTCCACTGGTGGAGGAAGACCCCAGGTGCCCCTCCGGGCAATTTTCGTGCACGGGCGGACACCTGGGTAGAACCACCGACGTTCCGCAAGCCAGTTGGATAGCTTCCTCACATAACGATTTCTAGGCCCATGAGGGATCGAACCTACAGCGATGAGGGGCAAATTATTGCAAGTCAGAGACTCTAACCACTCGGCCACGGACGCCCCTTTATAAATTCCAAAGTATAAGGTCAGCAATTAAACTTTGTAAACATCTTCACCGTGTAACTGATAGCGCTAAAGCAGGGAATCTGTGAACCATTGACCTGTTATGTGAAATTGTTATAATGTGTAAAAAATATTTTTATAGCAATAAAAAAATGTCATTCCCAAAAAGGGATGGAAATATTGTTTTATTTCCTGATTAATTGTTTGTCAGAAATATTTTAACCAGGTTTTCTTTGGTTATTACATTAGGGTATGTCGTTTGGTAGATGGGCGTGTGTGCGGCATCAGACTGTTTGTATCTGGTCAGTAACTTCAGTTCTGCATGCAATGTTGGAACGAAAACTGCTGTGTATGTACCTTATATGGAAATGAAGGTTTCGATTTGCATTTGAGGTTACTGACGTCAAGGTCACTGTTACTAAAAATAGAAAAACATTTTCTGCTCAATAACTTAAGTAAGTAATGAGATACTAGAATGAGGACACAATTAGTATATCTTCACCAAACATTATTTTATTATCTGCACACAGCCCTTCAGGTTGGGCAAGTGTGCATCAGTTCCATCTCTTTGGCCTCTACCCTTTCCAATATACATAAGTAAACAGTCGTCAGTGGCACTACAGACAAATCTGTCTTGTAAACAGCCAACATATTAATTGTCATATGATACAATCTGTACTTATGTTATACATTCCCAGTTGACTTTAATTATGCCTCTATATTTATCATGAGAAGCAACATACATATATTCATTTGTGAAAGCTAGTCCATACAGCAAACAATATATTATGTCAAGCTGTTTGAGCAATTTCGTTGATAGCTTTACACGATTTGAGTGAATTTCTGGACACAAACAAATTGTCCGTGGTCGAGTGGTTAGAGTCTCTGACTTGAGATCACTTGCCCCTCACCGCTGTAGGTTCGATCCCTCAGGGTCCTAGAAATCTTTATGTGAGGAACCTATCCAGCTGGCTTGCTGAACGTCGGTGGTTCTACCCAGGTGCCCGCCTGTGCACGAAAAATTCCAGGAGGGGCACCTGGGGTCTTCCTCCACCAATGGAAGCCGGAAAGTCGCCATATGACCTGATCTGTTGATGCGACTATATTATCCAATTCAATTCAATTCATACTATGCACTTCGTTTTGCCTATTGATCTTGATATCAGTCTAGACTCACGTTTCATATTGGTACCATGGTTGTGAAGATATTTGCTTCACATGCTGCCTAACGTTTATACGCGTAGTTTACTATCTGCCCACCTAAAAGGAATTATGTATTGAGCTAATAGTGTTAAGTGAAGATCTCATTATAAATATAACGCATCATTGACTCAATCCATTAAATGTGAAATGATTCTCTGTCATTTGATACACGTCAACATTTATTTTACGCATACAGAATGAGTCAGTTGATTCGCTTGCACTCTTGCATTTTAATATGAGCCTAATTGTTCTAAAACAGTTGCTGGCTCCAGACGATTATTTTGTTATAGAATTAGCCGGCTCCAAATGTTAGTTTTACATTTCAGATTGTTTTAATACATAACTTTTCTCGGAATATGTTGATGCTACAATTTGATCAATTCTGTACTTTACCGATGCTTGTCTAATATTACGAGTTTAGTACTGAATTTCAGCGCTCTTGCAGTTTGATTAATATTTACAAAAACATCGATGGACACATGCACATATAAGTGACACGTTAACTAGTTGATTATGAGTAATTGCCATTATAACGAGTAGGGTTTTGAGTATTTGCCCATATGATGAGTTAATTTTTGAGTATTTGCCCTTACAACGAGTTTAATTTTAAGTATTGGCCCTGATAACGAGTTTAATTTTGAGTATTGGCCCTGATAACGAGTTGAGTTTTTGAGTATTTACCCGTATAACGAGTTGATGTTTTAGTATTCGCCCTATTACGAGTTGATTTTTGAGTATTTGATCGTATAACGAGTCCATATTTGAGTATTTGCCCATATGATGAGTTGATTTTGAGTATTTGCCCATATAACGAGTTGATTTTATAGTATCATTGTTTCCCTAATTTTTGAGTATTTGTCCATATAACGAGTTGAATGTTTGAATATTTGTCCGTATAACAAATTCATTTTTGAGTACTGGCCCATATAACGAGCTGAATTTTGAATATCTGCGCATATAACGAGTTGAGTTTTTGAGTATTTGCCCTTATAACGAGTTGAGTGTTTGAGTATTCACTCATATAACGAGTTTATTTTTGAGTATTTGCCCTTATAACGAGTTGAGGGTTTGAGTATTTACCCGTATAACGAGTTGAATTTTTGAGTATTTGCCCTTATAACGAGTAAATTTTTTAATATTTGCTCTTATAATAAGTGATTTTTGAGTATTTGTCCATATACCGAATTGAATGTTTGAGGATTTACCACTATAACGAGTTGATTCTGAGTATTCCACCTATAACGAGTTGATTTTTGAGTATTTGCCCGTATAACGAGTTGATTTTTAGTATTCGCCCTTATAACGAGTTGTTTTTTTAGCATTTTCCCGTATAACGGGTTGATTTTTGAGTATTAGCCCATGTAACGACTTGAATATTTGAATATTTACCCTTATAAGGAGTTGATTTTTTAGTATTCACCCTTATAACGAATTGACTTTTGAGTATTTGCCCATGTAACGAGTTGATTTTTGAGTATTTGCCCCTATAACGAGTTGTTCCTTTAGCATTCGCCCTATAACGAGTTGATTTTTAAGTATTTGCCCCTAGAATGAGTTGATTTTTTAGTATTTTAACGTATAACGAGTTGATTTTTTGAGAATTTGCCCATATAACGAGTTGATGTTTGTCTATTTGACCTTATAACGGGTTGATGTGTTGAGTATTTGTCCTTATAACGAGTTGATTATGTGTATTTTCCGTTATAACGAGTTGACTGTGGAGTATTTGTCCATATAACGAGTATTTACTCATGTAACGAGTAGATTTATTTGTATTCGCCCTTATAACGAGTTGATTGTTGAGTATTTTCTCTTATGACGAGTTGATATTTTAGTATTTGCCCTTATAACGAGTTGATTTTTGATTATTCGTGAGTATAACGAGTTGATTTATGAGTATTTACTCGTATAACGAGTTGATTTTGAGTATTCGTCCTCATAAAGAGTGTTTTTTTTTAAGTATTTGCCCTTATAACGAGTTGATTTATGAGTATTTGCCCGTATAAAGAATTGAGTATTTGCCATTATAACGAGTTGATTTTTGAATATTTGCCCGTATAACGAGTTGACTTTTGAGTATTCGCCCTCATAAAGAATTGGTTTTTAAGTACATGTATTTGCATGTATAACGAATTGGTTTTTGAGTATTTGCCCGTATAACGAATTGAGTATTTGTCCTTATAAAGAATTGATTTTTGAGTATTTGCCCGTATAACGAGTTGATTTTTGAGTATTTGCCCGTATAACGAGTTGATTTTTGAGTATTTGCCCGTATAACGAGTTGATGTTTTTTATTCGCCGTATAAGGAGTTGATTTTTAGCTCGAAGGATCAAAGATCAGCAAAGCTTATGCCATGGTGCGTCGTCCGTCCGTCCGTCCGTCTGTAAATGTTTTGATGGCGACTGCCCCTCTGAAACTACATAATGGGTTTTTATGAAACATCACAGGAATGTTGCTCTTGACTGCTTCTCAAAAAACATTACGTGGTCCCGCCTTAATTCCATTAGGCGATGGGAAAGATTATACTAGCAGGCTTTTATAACGGATATATCGACAATAAAACACGTCCAAACACATTTGTTTACTAAAAAAAGGAGATAACCTGTTTAAAATTACCTAATTAATTTTTAATTTTGCAATATGCAAACTTTTTAAGCCGAAATTAATTGGGGTAAGAAAGTTAATATTCGGGCCACGTAATGCCATAAGTGATATTGATTTGGAACCTTTACCAAAATGACTGCCACGACATGTAGTTGGTCCTAACCATAGTTCAATTTGATTGGATGTCAAACATGGCCGCTAGCCGCCATCTTTGTTTACATAGAGTTATATTGGAAAAACGTATGGCGACTACTCCTCTGAAACTAATTGTTGGAACACGGCTGACCAAAACTCCGTACTTGTGAACGGGGTCTTGACCAAGATCCGGTGTACGGATCCCTACAGTGGATACTTTCAATCACTTATCACAAGTTTCCCTCCTTAGGTGTGACCAGACTGAATACTCTGACATGTTCTACAGCTGCTATCCGTACTAATTATTCACATTTATTATGACATTGTTCATAACCTCTTTGTAGCTACTGACATCAGCGACTCTGTAAAGTAAATAAGATTTTTTTTTTTTTTGGATAAATTATTATTTTTTGATGCTTACGATATTCTTTTAAATAATGAGTCAAAACTAAATGAAATTTACAAAATATAGCTGTCTCGTTTTTGTTACAGAACTGTGGCCATACTCAATCCGAACCGCTGCTCTTACAAATGTAGACATCCGAACCGCCTACTCGCACTGTTGACCAATTTATAGTTCGGCACTATACATTTATCTGTGATTGTGCGATGACCGGACAGATTGGGGACCCTTTTTAGAGGACAGTATAAGGTCTCCAATCTTGTCTAGTTGAGGCTTTAATGGTTATTCTCGTGTTGCTCTTTCTTCTGCCAAGTCAATGAGTTCTTGATGTGTGGCTTTCTATGATTGTTTTAATATTTATATATACATGAGCATCTTTGTATTATACTATTGCCTGATAATACTGCCTAGTTTGTCAGAGAATATATGGCGGAGATTCCTTTATTTACACTGTATCGTTATATTGGGATGACAATAGGGTAAGAGTGAGATTTGATGCACTCTAGAACCTGGTTTAAACGACCAGCGGTCTTTCTGGCCACTCATCGTTTCAAGGCGGTAGTCCTTTTGTCAACCATTTTATGTTTGTGATGTCATATACCTTGTATTTTATTCACCTTTGTAATTATTGTTTGTTTATGTGCGTGTTTTCTGGTTGACTGTGGTCCTTGAATGTTACATTTTCTGTTCGACTTTTATATCTACTTTTTTGTATCGATCACTTGAAATCATCGGTCTTGGGCATTGGTATTAATCATGATTTAGTTCCGTGAAATCTGAGACAAGTCGGAATTAATTTTTTCAGAAAATGCCATTCACAAGTCGTTAATTGCTGAACAAATGATAAAGATGATAGTAAAACACGGACGAGTGACAGGCTGGAGATTTACACACTGTGAGCAGCTTCCTGATAATTAGAAACAAACGAGCTTACAGAACAATGCCATATCCACTCTGAATCTGTATTCTGGAGAATATCGGTTAAGATAAAAGGGCATTGACTTAAAGCATATAAAAATAAATATAAACTACCGGACGATGTCAGGATTGTTTATGTTGGTTTGCACCATTTTATTGCTCATCCGAACCGGACATCGGCATCCTAGTGCTGCGGGGTCGTTTGACGACAGTGTTAACTTCCATGAAAACATATAAGTGTCAGGTCAAAGACATAAAATAATGCGAAAAGACCAGTTTACAATCTCAAGAAAATATTAGATGTCAGATGAAAACATAAGTTCTCCGGTAGAAACTTCAGTTCTCGGTCTGTGAATATTTAATAGCATGTACTAACATTATTTTTAATTTCGAGAGGATGTTTATTCTGAGATCCTCACGAAACAAGCTGAGTTATCAAAAGCAAACATTAATTATCGGCCAAGAGTTCTCGAAAGGAAACTTCAGCTATCGGTACTGGAATGTGTATCACATTAGTTTTCAGGTCAAGAACATGCATACTAAGTAGAAACATCACTTCGCAGTCCGAGAACATTGACTATATCAAGCAAAATGATCAGTATTCCAAAGAAAACGTTAGTAATTAGATTGTAAACAAAAGAAAACATTAGTTCTCAAACAAAAACTTGTCCAGGAATATTAACTGTTATGTAACAGCATTAGTACTTAGACATTACAAATAGAATAATGAAAACGAAATCAGTTAAAGGTCCGCAAATCGTGAATAATCTGTAGCAAAAAGGTTAGTTATTAAACAACTATTTAGTATACTCACTCTTAATGTCGTGAGTAAATCAATTATTATCTTATCTTCAAGAATGTAAAAACAACAGAAACAATCTTAGGTAATAGGCGTATGTATTCGGGCAGATAATAAAAACGAATTTCAAAAAGCACATGTTCTGATCTGATCCAAGTCCAATCGTGAGAAGAGAAAGGTCCACCACGTACAGGAACCAGTGATGGAATAATACTTCTGACTAACACCTTTCTATAAGCAAATATACAAATATAAAGAAACGCAAAAGAAACGCATATTTTATATATTAGATTCCCCCCCCCCCCCCCCCCCCCCCCCCCCCCCCCCCCCCCCCCCACCCCACCCCCAAAATTACTTAGCACATTTACCCGATAAAATTAATGATGCGTGACGATCCACTTCATATTGTTAAAATGGTTCACGTGGACCCCGTGCGCTATATCGCACAGGTGCTATCGAACCAGTCAGTACGTCGGATTATAGCGATTAGTGCACATAGTAAAGAGATATAAAAAACAAAAACAATGCCAGTTCTGTTGCCATGCTCCAAGCTGGAAGACGACAGCAAGATGTCGCTCGCCATTTTAATTGCCATCAATCTACAATTACGAGACTTTGGCAGCGGTTCCAGCTCACAGGACGTGCTGAACCTTTACCATGTGCCGGCAGATCGCGAGCAGCAACCGTCTGTCAGGACAACTTCGTTAGGAACTGGCATCTGAGGGACCGATTTTGCACTGCTGTGTCCACTTCAAGACAATCATCGGTAAATTTGACTAATTTTGTGACCTTTCCTTTGACGGGTGTCAGTTTTAAACGATCAGCATTTTTTGGCTGTGATATGAACTTTATTGTGATTTTGTTAAGTTTGACCTACGAATATGGAATTTTCAGAATACCTATATCAAATTACTATTTTATTATGTTTTCTTATTGAATGTTGACTCCATATAAAATATGCGTTTCTTTTGCGTTTCAGTATATATACATAGAATATATTACAGCATAGTGATGGGTGGGTGAGAGGGCACACACTAGTAATCTGCCCAAATACGAATCCTTAAGTGATCAGAACAATAGCCCTCACCAGTATATATACCCAAAATACCGGAACGGAATACCCAAACGAGAAAAACTAGCCGAGCACAAACAAAATCACGACATTATGACTTACATGCTGTTCCGATACGAACATTGTAGTAGCTTTAGTTCGATTCTCAGACAATACATCTAATTCTCAAAGTCCTCGGTCCTCCCAAAATGTACACGAGCACGTCCTTTCTTTCATTTGCGGGACTTTCGGAGAGCTAATCTTAAAAGTACTGGATATATCGAATTACCTTTACCTTTTGCTCCTGAGGAAACAGCGGATTTGTGCGCCTTAATGGAACACAAGTCGTTACATATTAACGAGACTAGAGCGGATTTGAAAGAGTCATTTGGTGTCAATCCAAACATAAAAGAAACTATGTGCTTCAGATTTATATGAGATGTCCACATGCATTGAATGATCCGCATACTACCAACGGGAAAACATTCTTGACGAGAATGTCTTTTTCTTGAAATGTCGACTACTCGGCTTCTTTTTGATGTTTTATCATACATATTAATTCACACGGGGATCATATTGGAAGCATTTGTGCATATTATTAAATAAAAGAGTGGTAAAGTAAACAATAAAAGCGTGTTATAGCCTTAAATCAGCAAATGAATCTTAAATCACCATAACGTCTAGCCGAGTCGTCGAGTTTTCCAGACCAAACTGTATTTCATTAACAATAATTAAATAGAACGTTTCATGGGACCTAGTTAATTGCATATGCACGTGGAATATGAAACTGAAACACATTATGGTGGATTTATTCGGATTGGGATTATCATCCACATGTCTGCCAGTGTATTAATGTGACGTTCAGTTTATACATTAAATGATCTATGTAATACAGGCATAATCAGAAAATGGTGGGTAAATTGTTTTGTTGTTGTTGTTGTGGTTGTTGTTATTGTTTGAATATTTTCAGCCATATGAAACCAGTTGTTGATACATGGATGGATTTGCAGTATTCATATATAGCTTAAACTTCTGCGCTCGGTGTCAGACTGGTGAAAATCAGCCCATTGAACACCATGCAATATAGGCTGTATTTGGAGATCAGCCACAACTTTCACAACATTCGTTCGCTTAAATACACTTTTATTCTGTGTATTAAATTTTCAACATTTTTCGTCATTCATTCAGACTATGCGTATTTTGAAATAAACATCTGTCAAAACCACATCTCTATCTAACCTCTGTGCTCATACTCTCCAAAGAAATAATCCTGACAGACACAGTAAAATACTTACTATTCATGACAACAGACATACTACTTTAACCTCAGGTTAGATTTAACAATGAAATAAAAACTAGTCCTGGGAAAAAACACACGCAAACTGGAAACTTTGGATTTTTTCAAGGAACTATTTTAGCACCCTACGACCCGGAAATACTTCCTGACTGATCTGACACCGCTCGTTTAATCGGGCGTTGTTTTTGTTAACAAATCCGTGAACTCGAGAATCACATTAAAGAATGAATGAATGGTGTTTTACGGCACGTCGACTCTTAAATAGGTCATTTTGTGCGCAAAAACCGACGAAAGATGAAGAAATTAAGTAGTAATTATAAAATAATGTAAATATATTAAAAAAATAAGGGATGATATGGTAGCATTAAAGAGACGCGCGGCAATTTTGAGGTTTTATTACACGTTTAGAATAGCATCTCGATTTATATATCGGGCATCATTTTGACTTTAAACCTGCTTTCATATAATTATATAAAAGTTTGAAAAAGAAAGTGTTGATTCAGGTTTTTGAACAAAATGTGGCATATAGGGTACCATATGCTTTGCCATTATATTGCCAATGTCAAGATGGAATTTGTTTTTCGAGAGCTTAATTCATTGAAGCATGGTCAAAGGTCAACAGTCCAAAAGAATATGTTGCTTCATTTTTTCCAAATTTAATTGTGATTGAAAGCGCGTTTTTGTCAGATTGGAACCTATCACGCAGCTTAGTATAGTATTTCTATAGCAATTAAATGCCCTAACGACAGCAGCGACGCTGTCGCCTCTCGTAATCATGACTAAGGCTTGAACCCTCTGGTTTTCGGTAAGCCGTGGCATATTGAAAATGCAGAAGGAAATAAAATGCGTTGTGTTTTTTCGTTTATTCAAACGTAAGATAATTCAACCAAACAGGTTTTTATCTACACGGACCATTTCCACGAGATTCACGTGCAAATCATTGAAAACAACACCAACGCTTTTCCCGTGCAAAACAACTGTGTATTGACCGATTTATTGCAGATAAAGATACATGTATATATGTATTGGTAAAAGTTTGAGTAAATATAAAAGAAAATATTTGAATTTTAAAAGTGCACACTTTCTTTTGCAACCGAATATATAAAAGTTTGAGTTTTTAGTTTTCTTCGTTATTCTATCAAAGGTTTTACTATGTTATTGGTACAATAGTATCAGCATTTAGTAATATTCAAAAATACTTTTCTTTGAACTTTTCTAATAATTGATATTAATGATTGCAAAATCGTAAGTTATGAAGAATAACTAAAGTGAAGCCGCGAATTTTGCACATATTAAGATTGCCGTGTGTCCCTTTAAGATCCAGATTTCTTCGTATACATAAGCTTATATGAGATTAGTTTCTACCAAAGGTTTTACTATGTTATTGGTACAATAGTATCGGCATTTAGTAATATTCAAAAATACTTTTCTTTGAACTTTTCTAATAATTAATATTAATGATTGCAAAAACGTAAGTTATGAAGAAAAACTAAAGGGAAGCCGCGAATTTTGCACATATTAAGATTGCCGTGTGTCCCTTTAAGATCCAGATTTCTTCGTATACATAAGCTAATATGAGATTAGTTTCTACCAAAGGTTTAACTATGTTATTGGTGCAATAGTATCAGAAGTTTTTCATTGAACATATCGAATGTCACTACTCATTATTTAAAGAAACTAACCCGCCAAAGAACGGCAAAATTATACGCTAATATGAGATTAGTTTCTACCAAAGGTTTAAATATGTTATTGGTACAATAGTATCAGCATTTAGTAATATTCAAAAATACTTTTCTTTGAACTTTTCTAATAAATAAAATTAATGATTGCAAAAACGTAAGTTATGAAGAAAAACTAAAGGGAAGCCGCGAATTTTGCACATATTAAGATTGCCGTGTGTCCCTTTAAGATCCAGATTTCTTCATATATATAAGCTAATATGAGATTAGTTTCTACCAAAGGTTTAACTATGTTATTGGTGCAATAGTATCAGAAGTTTTTCATTTGAACATATCGAATGTCTCTACTCATTATTTAAAGAAACTAACCCGCCAAAGAACGGCAAAATTACACTATCAAAACTCCATCCAGGTGCTCATGTCATATAATAATGCATATGTGCCGATTAAATGTTAAGATTTATTAACGGGTTCTGAAAATACCTTGATTGAATACGAGAAAATGAATGAGATGATAATGCTTAATTCGACCATGCAGTTTCTGGGTTTGACCTGGCTGGTTAAAATCATTTATAATTTGTCTATATAGCTTGGATTCTCAAAATATGTAAGTTATATATACATTTATTTTATGATATGCAATGAAATAAAAGTGTTATTCCACACTGTGGAATATAGAGTTTTATTTCACAACAGCTGCCGGGACTACTTTTGTTATTCTACCATAGTTTCCCTAAAAATATGTTTGTAAAATCATAAAATAAAAAGAAAATTTGTTGTTTTGTCGTGAATAACATATTTTATTTCACCTCAAAGTGAGCAAACTTTTATATTTTCACTCATGCTTCGCATTTATGAAAATATAAAGTTTTCTCACTTCTCGATGAAATAAAATATGTTATTCACTCCAAATCAACACATATCCTCTATATATATATCTCATCATCAGAAGGTTTAGAAACGGTGTAAATATTATGTAAATTTGGCTGTTGTTGGCGGGATAGCCGCTTTAAATATTTCAATTAATAATTTAGATTTTTCCAATTGTATTTTCAGTTTATTTTCTAGAAAAAAATGTTTTTTTGTTGGTTTTTAAACCACCAATTGTTCAAAATTGAATGCACTTATAGTAATATTTCGTACCATTTTATGATGGTGAGACAAATATCTTTTCCAATATATCACATTTACGTTTAAAAATACAAGGAAGAAAAAAAAACTTTTCCCAAAAATTAACCGTCTCTTGATAAAATATCAATGCATTAAAGAAGGCAGTCTTATAGTTTGTCTCTTTGGTCAGATTGGCTCACTACGCGCAGAAAAAGTCAAGCAGTGATCGATTGAGCCTGCTATTGAAAGACTTTCGTTCTGGGTAATACGCAGTGTTCACTTGTGCATTAGCCGTTAAAAGCGATGCATGGGATTATTGTTACCGGATAAACATGATAAAGCCGATAAATGATTGGAAAACTTAATGGTTCTCTTATGATCAGTAATATTAGCTTTAAATTAGTGTTTCATAAGGTTGTTTAGTGTGTTAAAAATGTGCCGTTTGGGAACAATATACAGGCATTTGTGATATTAAAATTTGTTAAATAAAAAGTCTGGAGTGTCACTTATCTATCAGCTGATAAATACAGCATTGTTATAGACACATAGGAAAAAGACAAAAGTGAGTTGTGTTTGTTGCATTGGAAATGTAAGTTGTTTGCATAGTTGTTTATTATTAATTTAGATTTTTCTTTTAAATAACACTTTAATTGTAACAGTTATTTAAAGGGAATGTAGCGACACAGCCAACAGCTCTATTATTGAGAGTTCTGAAAAACTTGGAAAAAGGTGAAAGAATTATCAAAATCGGATGATAAACAAAAAAAGATACGACCTTTTAAAGGTTGTTCTAAAACTGATATGGGAGCCGCCATTTTGAGAACTATGACGTCATAGTTCCATATTACCATATATGGAATATTGATCAATATCATTTAAAAGGAAGAAAATCACTACAAATGAATGCAATTTTTTACTGGTCATATAAAGCATTGCCATTAAGTATTACATATTTTTCATACAGTTGGGGTCATTTTCCCACTATAAATCAGTAAATTTTCATATTTATAAATATTCCATATATGGTCATTTAGAACCGTTTTGTCATAGCTCTCAAAATGGCCGCTTTCATATCCGTTACAACAAAAACTCCAAATGATCATATCTTCTTTGTTTAGCATGATAATTCTTTCATCCGTATTCAAGTTTTTCAGAACTCTCAATAATAAAGATTGGTTGGCTGTGTCGCTACATTCCCTTTAAACATTTACATTAGGAATGCAGAATATGTCAAAGCTACTTTACAATGCACGTACTACTTAATTTGATGATCACATTTTTTAGTTTTTAACTAAAAACTATCGTTAGGAATTTCTAACGAGTTTCGTCCGAAATATCCTGATTGTGCCGATAATATCCGTAAAGCATCCTATATGCCGACAATTTACGTAAAGCGTCCATATCCCCAGTGTGCTGACAATATCCGTTGTGTCCCCAGTATGCCGACACTATTCATAAAACATCCACCGTGCCGACAATATCCTAAAACATCCATTGTGCTGTAAAGCTTCTATTATGCCGACAATATCCGTAAAGCATCCATTGTGCCGAAAATATCTTTGACGCATTCATTGTGCCGACAATATCCGCAAAGCATCCATTATGCCGACAAAATCCGTAAAGCATCCATTGTGCCGAGAATATCCGTAAAGCTTCTATTATACCAACAATATCTGTAAAGCATCCATTGTGCCGACAAAATCCGTAAAGCATCAATTGTGCCGACACTATCTGTAACTCATCCATTGTGCCGATAATATCCGTAATGCATCCATTATGTCGACAATATCCGTAAAGCATCCATTGTGCCGACAATATCCGTTAAGCATCCATTGTGCCGACAATATCCGTAAAGCTTTCATTGTGCCGACAATATCCGTAACGCATCCATTGTGCCGACAATATCCGTAATATCCGCATTGTGCCAAACATATCTTTAATCATCCATTGTGTTGTCAAAATACGTAACGCGTCCATTGTGCCGACAAAATCCGTAAAGCATCCATTGTGCCGACAGTAAAGCATCAATTGTGCCGACAATATCCGTAAAGCATACATTGTGCCGACAATATCCGTAACGCATCCATTGTGCCGACAATATCCGTAAAGCATCCATTGTGCCGACAATATCCGTAACGCATCCAATGTGCCGACAATATCCGTAATATCCCCCCTTGTGCCGAACATATCTTTAAATCATCCATTGTGCTGTCAAAATACGTAACGCATCCATTGTGCCGACAATATCCGTAACGCATCCATTGTGCCGACAATATCCGTAAAGCATGCATTGTGCCGACAATATCCGTAACCGATCCATTGTGCCGACAATATCCATAATATCCCCATTGTGCCGACAATAACCGTAAAGCAACCATTATGCAGACAATATCCGTAAAGCATCCACTGAGCCGACAATATCCGTAAAGCATCCATTGTGCCGACAATATCTGTAATGCATCCATTGTGCCGACAATATCCGTAATATCCCCATTGTACCGAACATATCTTTAAATCATCCATTGTGTTGTCAAATACGTAAGCAACCATTGTGCCGACAATATCCGTAACGCATCCATTATGCCGACAATATCCGTAATGCATCCATTGTGCCGACTATATCCGTAATGCATCCATTGTGCCAACAATATCCGTAAAGCATCCATTGTGCCGACAATATCCGTAACGCATCCATTGTGCCGACAATATCCGTAAAGCATCCATTGTGCCGACAATATCCGTAATGCATCCATTATGCCGACAATATCCGTAACGCATCCATTGTGCCGACAATATCCGTAAAGCATCCATTGTGTCGAATATATCCGTAACGCATCCATTGTGCCGACAATATCCGTGATATCCCCATTTTGCCGACAATATCCGTAATATCCCCATTGTGCCGACAATATCCGTAATGCATCCATTGTGCCGACAATATCCGTAATATCCCAATTGTGCCGTCGATATCCGTAATATCCCCATTGTGTCAACAATATCCGTAATATCCCCATTGTGCCGACAATATCCGCAATGCATCCATTGTGCCGACAATATCCGTAATATCCCCATTGTGCCGACAATACCTGTAATATCCCCATTGGGCCGAACATATTCTTAATTCATCCATTGTGCCGACAATATCCGTAAAGCATCCATTGTGCCGACAATATCCGTAATGCATCCACTGTGCCGACAATATCCGTAATATCCCCATTGTGCCGAACATATCTTTAAATCATCCATTGTGTTGTCAAAATACGTAAGCAACCATTGTGCCGACAATATCAGAAACGCATCCATTATGCCGACAATATCCGTAATGCATCCATTGTGCCGACTACATCCGTAATGCATCCATTGTGCCGACAATATCCGTAAAGCATCCATTGTGCCGACAATATCCGTAACGCATCCATTGTGCCCACAATATCCGCAAAGCATCCATTGTGCCCACAATATCCGTATTAAATGCATACATTATGCTGACACTATCCGTAAAGCATCCATTGTGCCGACAATATCCGTCATGCATCCATTGTGTCGAATATATCCTAACGCATCCATTGTGCCGACAATATCCGTCATGCATCCATTGTGTCGAATATATCCTAACGCATCGATTGTGCCGACAATATCTGTGATATCCCCATTGTGATTCATCCATTGTGTTGACAAAATACGTAAAGCATCCATTGTTTTCCAGAGCCTCGTCCCTGGGTACAATTCTGACCCTCGGGTGAGATTTCCCTATCTCACATGGATACTCATGATGGATTCTTATAATCTCACATGAGGAAAATGCCTATCTCACATGAGGAGAAATGGGAGAAACAGATATCTTAATCCTGCAGCCACGATAAAGTAATTCAACAAATGTACTTACCAGCCAATACTCCTATATTAAATGTCTTTTCTTGACATCAACATTCTAAAGCAGATTTGATATGTACTTTTCAATTGTATTTTAAAATTAAAACCAACTACTTTCACCATTTCAAAATCCCTTTAAGTCGTCTGGCACTAAGCTTCCACAGCATTCAATGCAACTTCTGTCTCAGTTAGAAGATTCTTGGCTAGACTCAAATCCTGTCGTCAAAATGAGCATTTCTGTTAAAAGGTCTTCTTACTGATCTAAGGAAATATCTGACTACAGCTCAGACTGACTCAACGTATTTTAATGATTAGGTTACATTTTTGAAATTGGCACTTTCATATAACTGACTTAGAAATGCTATCAAATACCAGTTTCTAATATAAGTGCATATAAGTGAGTTTATGTCTCCATGATCTGAACATATACGCCACTTATACATACAACTCACGTAGACAGGATTATGGGACTGACATGCGAAGTATGTGGGACTATAAGAATCTTTCATGGGTATCCGGTGAAGATAGGGAATTCCAACCCGAGGTATATGTGTTTTTATCGGAACCGAGGCTCTGCCGAGGTTCCGATTAAAACACTTATACCGAGGGTTGGAATTTCCTATCTGAACCGAATACCCATGATAGATTCTTTTTCTTGCATATCAGAGACATGTTGTGCGTTGACGCCGCCAGCTACTAACGTTTTGCATGTTTTCCTGCATACCGGATGTTGGCGCGCGTGAATTTTATCTCGACCCTAGGGTGAGATGGAAATATCTAGCCCCGGTAAAATGACGAATATCCTTGTCCGGTATGCAAGAAATAGTTATATGATACATGTGGTTTAAACATATTTATTACAAAGTATGCAAATGGGTCGGACCACACGTTCTTACAATATTAGTTAAGGCCCTTCCCAATACAATCTAAATTACAAAGAACAGTTGCAATGTTAAGGCTATAGTAAATATATTAAGTAACAATGAATACAGAGAATAGATGAACTAAAGTTTACAAATGCAGACGTAAATAGTTGTCACGATAGCTGGGTGAAAGAAAAGAAATAAAAAGAAAAGGAGGAGGAAAATATGTTTTAATAAGAGTACATAGGGTCAGTCCGACCACACTGCTGAGTTGTTTTTATACACTAGTTAAAACGCCTGGGGTCCATAAGCTAGAAAAACAATTTCATTGTCTTCATCTTGCCAACACACAATTTTTCAATGTTCAACGGATGTAACAGTCTGGTTGATATAAACAGGTTAATAAATCGACGAAAATGTTCAGCATCTTCATTGTCTTGTCCACAGTCGCATGTTGGTGATAAGCGTACATTTTTCAAATACAAATCACCACTCAGGGTGGTTAGAGTCTCTGAATTGCAATCACTTGCCCATCACCGCTGTGGGTTCGATCCCTCAGGGGCCTAGGAATCTTTATGTGAGGAAGTTATCCAGCTGGCTTGCGGAACGTCAGGTGCCCGCCCGTGCATGAAAATTGCCCGGAGGGGCACCTGGAGTCTTCCTCCACCAGTGGAAGCTGGAAAGTCGCCATATGACCTTAGCTGTTGGTGCGACTATAAAATCCAATTCAATCAATCAACCACTAAGGTTGCTGCATAAGATTCGAATGCGAGCATGAATTACAGAAAATGATCGTGAGCCGTATAAATAAACGACGGGACAGTGGGACGCTTACACATTGTATTGAGCAGACAACATTTAAATGCCTTTAAGGATACTAATACACGAACATGTGTAGGTAGATTATTCCAAAGACTTAATGACGACGGGATAAATGATTTGGAAAATAACTCGGTTCTCCTTATCGGTGTTACGTAGTCATCGGAGTTCCTCAAGTTGTAATATCTCTAACAAACGGAGGAAAAAAAATATTTACACTCTCGGGGAACATGTTATTTTTAGCTTTAAATACAGTTATAAGTTTCTGAAATATTCATCTGCCTGCTAGCGAAAGCAATCCAATTTCGACGATTAATTTGTTAATAGATACGGATCGAGTCAAACCGGTAACAATACGCGCAGCTTCATATTGCAGTTATTTTAAAGAGTTTCTCTCACCGACAGTTTAACCGTCCATATACATATAAGCTGCATATAAGTTGCCTGTAAAGCTTTTATATGTTTGTATATGTAGATTCGGTAATTATGCCCCATTTACACAGAAGGAGATCGTTAAGCGATACAAAATTGGCCCGATCTCTCTACGATCTCCTAAAACCTCGAACAAGTTGCTTCTGTGTTCATTGAGCGATCAAAAATTTAATTTTCGGCAACTTTAATGGCGATCTATAGAGATCATTGAGCGACCTTGGCGATCATTGAGCGTTCATTGAAAGATCGCTGAGAGATCATTGGGAGACCGATGAGATCGTTGAGCGATCCTTGAGCGTTCGTTGAGAGGTCGCTTACCTTGGTGATCGATCTCCTCATAGTTTTGGACTGGGTCAAAACTATGAGGAGACCGTGGCGACCGTAGAGATCACTGGAGGATCATTGAGAGATCATTGCGATATGTTGGCGATCACTTGGCGTTCATTGAAAGTTCGTCAAGAGATCTGGCCAATTTTTGATCGCTCAACGATCGCCACCTCTGTGTAAAGGGTAAGGAATATTGTGCCTTTTAAAAAGTCACACATCTAATATACCATAATTATGACTTTATCTCGCTTTTGTCAAATAACTTTAATGTTTGGAACAGTTTGTGGCATTATAGTTTATAATTTCACTTTTCATAATTATAATACTTTTCCTCAGTTATTGCTCATTTTAAGAATGTTGCAAAGCAATTGATGTGATTTCGTCTTTTGTTTTTAATATAAAATCCTATTTTGATTACAAGTGTACGTTTTGTTTTTAATAAATAGTGCTATTTATTTCATGATAACCAATAAAATACTGCATTTTAGCAGTGAAATAAAAATGACATTTCATACTGTCAAATATAGAATTTAATTTCACTGCCTGAACTACATTTTTTTCCATGTTAAAAACAAATAGTTTTGGAAAATAACTGTTAAATTAAATTAAATTTGGAAATGTTCTAAGAAAAGCGGGTATATCTTATGTATATATGAATATAAAAGCAAGTAAATTCACTTCTCAATGAAATTCTATTATAAACACTCCATTTTTCGCAGGAGCCACGATCACTGTGTTCTGCCACCACTCGAGTACACCTGAAACGATACAGGGATCATGATGAAGACTTAATGTACACAAATGAACATGAATTCGCGGGGATTTACCCTTTGCCTTGATAATCACTGGTTTTATTCTTGCACGGGAGCCATACGGATTAATGGCGAAGACCTTGCATTGAATTCTATAATTATTTGGTGATTTTCCTTTTTCCCCCTAGACTCAGACACGATGTCGTCTGCCAACCTCACGGATGATGACTATCTCAACATGCCGCCTGCTGAATACGATCTAGCTGACGAGATTTCACCGGTGTTCTTCTATTTTGCCAAATACATGACGATTTACGTGCAGCCAATTTTGTGCGGATTCGGACTGATTGGGAACCTATTGTCATTTATAATATTTTTGTCAAAAACCATGAGGAAAATATCATCTAACCTATACCTGGCAGGTTAGTTTTTAATTTTTATTGTGTTTTATATATTGACTCAATAATTTAAAACTACAATTATACATTTTTATGGGTACTGAACATTTGGAAAACACAGGGTGGAAATGCAATAATACAAGTTGAACATTGTAGATGTTTTAATTAGGGTTTATATAATTGTTTATATATATATATTGGGCATAGAACATAGTCTTAACATTTTGCAAATTTCACGAAACAAGCAGAACTAGTCCAGTAATTTAAAGCTATATGTGCGAAATCGGTCGTTAAAGTATTAAATGACGGCATTTGTGCACACAGCATGTTTGTAGGTTATAATAACGTAAATGGTTCTCGATGCCCCTTCCATAGTAAAGTGAGGATGTTGACCTGTTAAAAATTTAAACCCCGTTAGAATTCAGGAAAACTTACTTTACCAAGCAAATAAACATTACATTTGCAAACCCTTTCTACTTTCAGTTTCACATTTATATATAACACTTTCAAAAGCATAATAAGCGACATTTGCAAATATCAATAACATGTCCAGAATGTAGTTAGGCCATAACATAACAGGAAACGGCACTGACAAGTATTTAAAGAAAAGAAAAAAAACAACAGATGAGCACTCTTTAATTAAGAACTTCGTGCAGAGCAAATCAATCCGCTAGAATAAGTGTAATTAAACCTATAATAACCCGCTAGAGAGGCATCAATAACTCTGGTCCTTGACACGACTCTATGGTCGACGTTCCGTTATAAAAACGGGGTCACGTCTCATTTTCTATCAATGTTAGTTATGCACCTCTCTTCCCGACACGTTATAAGAAATGCCATCTTATAAATCATACATTTGTTATTATAAGACTTTTCATTTAAAAAAGCATCAATATTTCATAAATTTAAAAAAAATCAGAAATCATAGAGTTTTATATAAAATGTATGCACATGCCATCGTATCAATCCTTTATTTGAACAGATACCATCAGATAAAAATCAAAAGCTCTCAAGTCGAATGTAACCATGGTAACATGCTGGAACTTTATTTCGCATGGATATATTTATAGCGGATAGTACAGACGCCGCGTTTAAAACCTTCTCGCCTCTCACCGCTGCGGGTTCGAATCCCAGTAGGAGCTCGACTTGTCAAGTGAGAATGTGTTGATTGTTACGGATGGCGGGAGGTATACAGTACTAGGGTCGTCTGCTTCTACCACAAAATATAATCGACCGTCATATATGGCCTAATATTTGCTAAAAAGTACGTAAAGCACCATTCAAACAAACAGTATTTTATCTTATGCAATTTGCAATTCATAAAATAACAAGTATGTCTTATCAATATCAATTCACCTTTCCTAAAACTAAGTGTTTCTCTGCGTCTCTTTACAGCTTTGTCTGGCAGCAGTTATGGGTTCAACTTGGTATTGCTGTTTCAATGGTTGGAAATGGTGAATGTGCCCATAATACATATGCAGGGCATCTGCCAGTGCATTGTGTACTTTGGATATGTACTTAGGTAAGTGTTTAGCCTGCTAGTGCGTTCCATTTATGTGACAAAGCTGCGAGTTACTCGCAGGCTGATCTTGGTTTACAATGGACGCAAAGGCTATTATAGTCGTGCTTAGCAGGTTAAGGGTTAAGTATGTAGATATGTTATCTGCCAGATTATTGTTTACTTTGGTTTTTCAAGTAAATAAGTCTTTAGCCTGCTAGTGCATTGTCCTCTTTGGTTATGTTAGCCAAGTAATCTGTCAGCTCCTTGTCTTTTTTAGCTATGCAACTAAGTAATCTACTAGATGCAGTGATAATCCTCATGTAAGTGATCATTAACAACATTTCCCTATGTGTTTTTCGTTTCTGCACATAGTTTCACATACATGCATTTGAGGCATTCTCATAGGTATATGCACGGTGGTGGTTTTCTTTTCCTTTCATCGTTTCGCAACACCATACGACTTTTACACTATTGAATAAATATATATTCCTATACCAATATTTTAAACTTTGCATACAAGTACAGAGGGTGAACAAAGTACGTCATCTATCGCACGTACATAATCTTTTGTAGCACCGTTTCCAACCCTTCCTTTCAAATCCCTAACAATAAAGACATGTCCACAAGTTTCATATACACTAATATCATCTTGCAATAATTGAAAAAAATCAACATTAACACTATTAAATGACCCGAATACGGTCATGTCAATAGTCTTTGTTATATACACCATCACTGTTACGTCTAGCATTTCAATGCTGATATTTTCAATAAAAATTAAAACACTTGTATCCTAACAGTTCTATATCACCGGTCTTTTAGGTCCATGATTCATACAAAAATATAATGTCGTTCTCTTTAAAATGTTTGCAAACTCAACTGATTCATTAAAGTCCATTACAATTCCACAAGTAAAGTGTTTTAACTTCATCCTCATCGCACTCCTAATCGTCCGCTACATTAACCGGCCTTCCGTCAACGTGAAGCGTATCTTATCTCAGTCATACGCTCTTCCCCTTCCTCTTCGCTGCCTTCAGCCTAAATGGAAGCTTCCTCGTTTTTCTCGGCTACCTTCTCCGGAAACTGCTCATGCTCATAGAACTCGGCCTCACTTAACGTAGCCTCCGCACTGATTCCCTCTCTCTAAAATACGTAAATACTACTACTGTATTCCTGCTGATATTATCATTATCCTTAGGTTTCATTCGGTGTTCTCAGTCGAAACTAATTTATCAACCATATGTAACCGTTCCTGTATGAATGATCAACTTTCGACTCATTCTGTTCTAGATCTCTGCATTGTTGACAAATATAAGGTTGTTCCACATTGACTGCGACTGTATATACAGCAAGTCGTCCTTGACACTATTCCTCTCTTTTTGTCTCGCCCACATAGTTGGTAGCGAGACATAGCAGTCACTTTTCCGGCGGCGGCGGCCACATAGTTGGTAGCGAGATATAGCAGTCACTTTTCCGTCGGCGGCGGCGGCCACATTTTAAATCAACAATATCGTAACAACCGCTGCTCGAATTTTCTGAAACAAACTTTGTCAGATGTTTTGTTGGGTCAAGGAACATCACGTAATGCCAAAAGTACCAAGGTCAAGGTCATATTTTGCCTTATTTTCCCAAAACTTAACCTTGGTTAGGTAGCTTAACCTCAGTTAACTGTATGTGATTGCCTCATTTTCTTTGTTTGGTACTTGGTCATATGTATTGTTGGCATTGGTGGACATCACTGAACGAAATAATTACCAAGGTCAAGGTCATATTTTGCTTATTTTCCCCAAACTTAACCTTGGTTAGGTAACTTAACCTCAGTTAACTGTGATTGCCTCATTTTCTTTGTTTGATACTTGGTCATATGTATTATTGGCATTGGTGGACATCACTGAACGACAAAAAGTACAAAGGTCAAGGTCATATTTTGCTTATTTTCCCCAAACTTAACCTTGGTTAGGTAACTTAACCTCAGTTAACTGTGATTGCCTCATTTTCTTTGTTTGATACTTGGTCATATGAATTGTTGGCGTTGGTGGACATCACTGAACGACAAAAAGTACAAAGGTCAAGGTCATATTTTGCTTATTTTCCCCAAACTTAACCTTGGTTAGGTAACTTGACCTTGGTTAGGTAACTTAACCTCATTTAACTTTATGTGATTGTCTCACTTTATGTCTTTGATAATTGGTCATATGTATTGTTGGTATTGGTGGATTTGTGGACAGCGCTGGACAACAAAAAATACCAAGGTCAAGGTCATAGTTTGCGTTATTTTCTCCAAACTGAAACTTAGTTTGGTAACTTAACATTGGTAAGGTAACTTAACCTCAGTTAACGTTATGTGATTGCCTCACTTTAAGTCTTTGTTACTTGGTCATATGTATTGTTGGCATTGGTGTACATTGCTGAAGGAAAAAATATCAAGGTCAAGGTCACATTTGGCCTTATTTTCCCAAAACTGCACCCTGGTTAAACCACCTAACCTCAGTAACTTAACCTCTTATGATTTCCTCGCTTTTATTATACCCACCCTCACTCCCCCGCAAACGAAGTTATACTGGATTCGGCTTGTCCGTACTATGTATGTCCGTCCGTAGACGCAGTGTTGTCAAATATCAATTGTATCAATAGATCAATAACTTTTGTTAGGAATGACTTATTACGATGAAACTTGCAGGGTAGGTAACTTAAATGGAAAGGTAGCTTGGGAATGCATTTGGGGTCAAAGTCAAGGTCACTGTTACTAAAAATAGAAAAACAATTTCCGCTCAATAACTTTTGTTAGGAATGAGGTATTGTGATGAAACTTTCATTGTAGGTAGCTTATATGGAAAGGAAGCTTGGGATTGCATTGGGACACTGGGATTAAGGTCAAGGATGTTCTTCTCCATATAGTAAAAGGGACACTGGGATCAAGGTCACTGTTACTAAAAATAGAAAAACGGTTTCCGCTCAATAACGTTTATTTGGAATGAGTTATTGCGATGAAGCGTGTAGGGTAAGTAGCTTATATGGAAAGGAAGCTTGGGATTGCAATTGGGGTCTCTGAGGTCAAGGTTACTGTTACTGAAAATAGAAAAACAAACGGTTTCCGCTCAATAACGTTTGTTAGGAATGAGGTATTGCGATGAAACTTGCAGTGTGGGTAGCTTATATGGACAAGAAGCTTGGGATTGCATTTGGGGTCACTGGGATTAAGGTCAAGGATGTTCTTCTCCATATAGTAAAAGCCTTGAGTGGGAGTATTTGTTAACCTTTGGCTTACAGTTCTAGTTTTGTTTGATACTTGGTCATTTAAAGTGTTGTCTTTGGTTAACATCATTTAAGCACAAATTTAATAAAATATTTCATATGCAGTTTGCCGCGGTGGGCGAGATACCCTCAGACCGAAGCCTTGTTTCAGTATGTTTCCATATAAGATAGCTTATCATTAGCTAAGCTAAGCCGGCTGCAAACTACAGCGAGTCAATTCTTTCTTCGAGTTAAGCCAGTCTATCCTCCATCTTGTTACAATGATCGTATATAAATCCACATATCGTTTTCAGCTCGCCGTTAAAACTATCTACGTTTTTTCTCTACTATTTCTTACCTCTGTAAACGTGTGTCCGTGCCACATATTCGAGCGTCCATTTTTTGTTGTAGTCAATGATGTCCGCTTTTGGGATCCAGTGTGGCGGTATCCGCTGGTGTATTGTTTTTAGATTCTGACATTATTTAGATTCTGACATGTTTGATCCAATAGTTTCAAGAAAAACAAGGAGTAGAAGTATAGTATAATACCGCACTAGATCGTCACTAGCTTCACTACTCTTTTCCTTTTAAGGACTACTGTTCTTCTCGTCATTTACACGCTATCGTTCCGTTTTATATCCAGCAACATCACACATATTCCATATGCTCAAAAATGTCCAAAATGTACACAAAATATAATTTTAAATCTAAATATCACAGAGAGAAATGTCGCCTGACCGCTCTCTTCACCTGAAACGTGTTTTTTTTTTGTAACAGTCACCACAACAGTATAATAAGTGCATTTTTAAATTGTTAAACAAATTATGAAAGTGATTAAAAATATACTGATATAACACCAACGTGGAGTTATATTTTAAAATATATTGTAACCACAGAGTTGTAAACAAGTCTCCGCATGCTACGAATCAGTAGTTTTTTTTACTGTCCTTTGGGATCAATGAGCCCAAATGTGTGGCTTAGAAGTAGAATACCGCTTAAGCCGGTGCTAGGGGCGTGAGACATGTTGCTTCTTACATTACCTCTCATGAACAGACTCAGTAAAACCGAGTCTGCTACTTTTATTCATTTGGTTGTGTTTGTTGCTTCCAAAGGATCTCTTTTGTCAATATTTGTTATAAGTATAATGGACGATGTTTAATTCATTTAGCTAAAGTAATCGAGAACTATTTGATACACGTGTAACCTGATAAAATAATGTCGCTGGCATTTTCAAACACAATTAAAAAATAACTTTGATAAAAACAGTATGAAAGGAGAAACTATATTATGAGAACCGTTTAGTTGTAAATCACAGTTTTCTGTAATATCTGTTGAGAAATAAAGATTAAAATATGGCTGTAATAGGATATTCCCATATAAACGGTTTGTATCTGTATAGAATTTGTTACAATTTCCAATTTCACCCTTTGTGCTTTAACATTCAGTTTAGCGTAACACAGTTATTGTTAACATCTTAACTTTATTTTATGGTAGAAAGGAAATGTATCTTGCTGTATTAATAACTAGTCATTGAAAACCAAAACCTTATATTAACATTTTTTAAGCATCGTTCTATTATTCATGAACATGATCAGAGTTTATCCTTTATAAATTATGTTCACATTAAACCTACTATTATTGTTATTTCATTACAGCTTTCTTTCCGTGTGGTTGATCGTTTGTATCACAGTGGAGAACTACATTGTCACGTTCCATTTGTCTAAAGCCGTCATTTACTGCACTGTTTTCCGAGCCAAGATAGTCATTCTCATGCTTATATTATACTCGGTCCTATTGTATAGCGGTCAGTTCTGGACAACACGAGTCGTCGACTTCGGAGGAAACGGGACCATCTGTACCGAAAGCTCCGAATATGCTATGCTCAACAGAATATATTCCTTTTGGGACACGATAACTACCTTGGTGCTTCCGATAATAATTACCGCAGTTCTCATCATTGCGATTCTTTCAAAGAATCTCTGCACGGCAACCACGAGGAACAAAGACAAGACACAGGATAACTCAATTAAGCGTCGCCTGTCCAAAAAACAAAGGTCACTTGTTCGGATAACTCGAGTTTTGCTAGCAATTTCCTTGACATTTGTTATATTAAGTGGACCATCCCATGCCAACAAACTACGTCATCTAATAGAAATGGAAACAGACGGTACAAAAATGTATACGTTGTCAGACAGAATATTGCAGCAGATCCTTCAGATTGTCTATTACCTTAGCTTTTGTCTGAACTTTGTTTATTATCTTATCTGGTCTCACAACTTCAGAAATGAAGCAAGGAAGTTATTTTGTATCGCTAAGCATCGAAGACGGTCTTTTCGTTTATTGGAGAAACGCAAAAGGGTTGAACAGGCGTACACCGGACAAAACGGATTGGTGGAAAAGTCCACCAATCACACAGACAAAATTACGATGCTTTAATGGTGTTACTTTTTGAATTTCAAGAGATACTCATCGTGTTATGACTATTTATTGTATGATTTTAAATTAAATGTGCATTTTGTGGAGAAATCAGTGAAAAAACTGTAAAATGTTTTTATGTATTGACATGCCAACATTTGTGTTGGAAGCAGTTTGCTGACATTCTTGCTTATTGTGGATGTTGAATACACTGAATACGTAAATATTTTTTTTCAACAACGTTTTATTAAGCCAACAACGCTTATTTATGTCAAATTATACGTATAATGTTAATATAGTAAACCATAAGGCGTCAGACGAGTTGAATAATCTCGATGTGCGACAAGAGAAACTATTTCACGAATGAATGTCATGCACTTGCTCAGCGGGAATTCTGTAGCTACAGGGGCTGTGGTTCTCATGTCATGTGACTGGACACACACACAACGAGTGTCGGTAAACAAAGACCATCGTGCCACTGAGAACGCAAGTGTTATATATTTAAAACATAAGTAATATGTGTGTGGAAACTGTAACTGTGACAAAATAATACGCACACTCCAAAGATAGACAGCCACAAATATATCTCACAATTGAAATGAAAGCTTCGCCAGTGTAGCCTTTTGCAAATTCAACTGTTTTGCAAGAAGACTTATGCTCATTAAAAAAGAATAACAAAATATTGTTTAAATGGTACGAAACGACAAAAGAACATTAAGTACAACATTACATTCAAATCATCATAGCAGTATAATTCAATACAAGAGACTTGATTTAAATCTCAGAATTAAACTTAAGGTTAAATATAGGGCATTTGAATATTTAAATATAAATATCCTTTTTTCAATCTGGAACGGTGTGTGAGTGGTTTTGAGGTTTGACGAAATTTCGTTATACGGCGACGCCGAAGCGGTGCCGCGGTGAAACGTAATTTTTGCATCGTTATTTCAATTATAATCCTTTTCCACTTAACTTCGAGAACTATGATATTATGTGACAAAAAATAAAGGACAAGTGATTATTAGGCCTTTACTAGTACTTTATTAGTATCCTTTACTCTGAAATTGAGATACAATATGCATAATCTGTACAATGTGCACCAGTCAATTTCTTACATGTTGTTATACTTGTTATGATCAAAACTCTATATGTCTGACAACACAGCGCATTGTACTATGTTGAGCTATATGAATAAAGTTTACGGGGGAATTTCTAGCATACGTTAACAAGCTTAAAGTTACATTTTTATGAAACATACATTTGCCGACACACAACCGTGTACAAAATCTGGTACGTTGACCAGTTTTTTTAATTTAGGCTGTGAGCTAGTAGGAGAAGCCCTCCCCACCCGCCAGTGTGAATTTTGTGGGGTATGATTTTCTGAAAGAACATACAGTAAGTTTCAAAATGAGACATGTGTGCCATCTGAGCGTTGGGGCTTTAGTGAGTTTTGGGAGAAAACGTTGCGTTTTTAGATGAAAATCGACGAAATCTGGATTTATTTCTTAGAAAAAGAATGAAATACATTAGAACCAATTTGAATTGATGGAATCTTTCTCGGAACGGATCACTACGTATTCCACCATATAATGTATGGATCCGATACTTAAATATTGAGATTTTGGGTAAAAATGTTAAATTTTTTAATAAAATCGATGATTTCTGTAATACATTAGGGGTATTTAACTAAAAATTAGAAATATATCTAATACAATAGAAAAAAGAAATATTGTAACCTTTTTGGGCAGGGTAAGGTCCAGTGATTAAACAGAAAAAAGTTCCAAACCGCATGATGTTTTGAAATGCCTTAATTTTGGGGCGAAAAATGTGTATTTTTGTCAAAAATCGCCGGAATCTGGAATTATTTTTTAAAATTAGTTTGAACATAAACTTATCAAATTGAAGCAATAGAATGTTGCACAGCATACATATTTAAGTTTTTCCTGGCATCATATATAACATATGTGCTCAATTATTGGTATTTTAGGGCAAAATGTTAAAACACATTTTAAAGCAAAAGAAATCACTGCAAATTGATTAAAAACTAAATATACATTGCGTAAAAATGTATAAATTGTATGCTTATTTTTCATTTGCAGTGATTTTCTTTGCTTTAAATTACATTTAGTCACTATTCCGCATATGGTAAAAAGGCGCGATGACGTCATCGATCAAAGTTTGCCGTCTCCATTTATATTTCTTTGCAAAATTTTAATGGTACACATCTCCTTTCTTTTTCATGGCATTTTGATATTTCTTTCAGCTTTTTTTCAAGTTTTTTAGAACCCTTTAAAATAAACCTTGTTGATTAACACGTATGTGGTATTAATTTCTCACTATTTCTGAATGATTATATTCAGTTATTCTATTATTCTCAAAGTTACCTTAGATCGAGTAACCCGATCGACTGCTTTATCACTTATAAATGACAAATGATATTTAACTGATAACAGACAGAAATCAATAAATGAAGGAAATTGTGTAGAATGTAATATGGTTGATGTTGGAAATGTCGTAAAGCGTTTGATTTAGTGAATCATAATATACAGCTTAAAACAGTATCATGCCGTCAGCGGTCGACACACAACGGTCAATATTCTTCAAATAATTACTAAATATCAAAGAAGAATAGTTAAATTAGGTGATGAATATTTCTGTTATTATGTTTAACTCATTTGAAAGTGTCTCCATGGCCGAGGGGTTAATGAATTTGCGTTTTAACCTTCTCGCCTCTCACCGCTGCGGGTTCGAATCCCACTGGGAGTTCGACTTCTAAGTCTCGATTCTTACGGATGGCGGAGGTGTACAGTACTTTTGCTAACAAGGAAAAGTGGGTGGTCTGCCTCCACCACAAACAAGTCGACCGTCATATATAACTACAATATGTGTTGAAAATGACGTTAAATACCATTCAAACAAATTATCATTTGAAGAATTGTGTTCTGTGCGAAAGACCAAATCAAGTATAAATGTCACCGCAATATCAAAGAGACATGTTTCATACGAATGTAATAAATAAGTAAAATCCTTTAAAACACATGAGATAAATTACATACAGAAACTGTATGATACCTTATCAAACAACGAATGTTCAAAGGTTGTTCATCATATTCTGGAACGGTATGGTATAGTAATCAGTTTGAAACGTTTATCATTTAATATGTTTTCCAATATATTGTTGAATTTACAGAATCGAAATCTAGAATACAATTTGTTGTGTATATTGTTCATTCCAGTAAAAAACAGTTGTGATGTATACACTGTGTAAATCATGTTTTAATGATTTAACTTTGAACAGTGTTTCATTTTAACACTGACAAATTAAAATATGCTTCGATATGTGTTCGTTATTATGTCTCTATTTAATATATTTTACTTGTTGTATATACATGGTATTGAGAGAGTGCCAACTGAATCACCAGCTAAAAATAATCCTTCCTTCCTTCCTTCCTCTCCCTCCCCCCTCCCTCCCTCCCTCCTTCCTTCCTTCCTTCCTTCCTTCCTTCCTTCCTTCCTTCCTTCCTTCCTTCCTTCCTTCCTTCCTTCCTTCCTTCCTCTCCTTCCTTCCTTCCTTCCTTCCTTCCTTCCTTCCTTCCTTCCTTCCTTCCTTCCTTCCTTCCTTCCTTCCTTCCTTCCTTCCTTCCTTCCTTCCTTCCTTCCTCCTTCCTTCCTTCCTTCCTTCCTTCCTTCCTTCCTTCCTTCCTTGCTTCCAGTTCGATCTGTCAGGGGCCTAGGAATCTTTATATGATGAAGCTATCCAGCAGACTTGCGGGACGTCGGTGGTTCTACCCAGGTGTCCGCCTGTGCACGAAAATTTCCCGGAGGGCCACATGGGTTTTTCCGCCATCATTGGAAGCTGGAAAGTCGCCATATTACCTTAGCTGTTGGTGCGATTATAAAACAAACATCATTCTTTACACAGTTATAAGAGTCGATGATTTAAATATATTCACAGATCATATGTTAAAATGACATATATCCCTAAGATATACTTAAAGCTACAGCGTCTCTATATCAATCGATTTCTTCTTTGTAGGCGTGTCCTTATTTATAACTTCATGTTCACCAGCACATGTCGAAATCGGGTATTTAAGCGAGCAAATATAGCGCAGGAAATCTAGATTTCGGCTATTTTCATCTAAAACGCAACGTGTTCGTTGGCGGACGGACTATAAACCTTAGAACTACACACACACACACACACGCAGGAAATCATTTAGTGTATAAACATCGACCAGTGCACACCGTACCTATATACGGGTAACAGTAAGTTTTAAAGAAAAAAAGTTAGCCTCTTTCGGTGCTCGAACACATGACCTTCTGTTTTCAAGTCAGGTGCTCTATCCACTGACCTATAAGGCTGCATGAGAAAATGGTATACAAACTACCACATATTATGAGGCAAAATAACTTAACATATTTGAACGCAACTCAGGATGGATCAATAATTATATAGTCCATCTTGTCGCACGTGTAAATTACCATTGCCTGGTGTAATACTGTATGATATCAATATGAAACTAATATTTCGCCTCAAAACAACCATATCTCGACTTGTTATTGAGCGCTTGATGAGCTTGTGTGCGCGCGCTAGTAATGCCTTTTAGTGTTAAAAATGCTACAACATACCAATATAAAGCCGTGGACTAGTGGTTCAGCGTACTTCCTTCAAAACTTAAAAGTGCAAGGCTGTGGTTCTGGTTCAAATCCCGTCCCGGGGAACTATATTGTTTACCACATATTCCGAAGCGTATATTTATCGATGTCACCCGTACGGAGGCTAAATAAAAATGTGAAATGTTACGCATCGATTTATGCTTATATACCGACTTTTGGGCTGTTCGTCGATTTAAAACTACTTCACACGTGACACATTCATATTGAAGAGTTATTGCCAGTTAAAATAGGGACTGTGTAGCTTTAAGTAAAGAAGAAACGCAACTTGTTTTGGGGTCAGTAAATATATGAAGTGATATTTGTTCAAATAATCTTTTGTTAATTTACCAGTATTCGAAAATCGTCACCGATACCTCCACCATATTTCATTTTGAAAATTCTTCTTCAGTAAAGCATGAAATACAAAAGTTAACAGATGCACGTGATGCACGGGTCGAGGCATATGTTATCGGAAACACATGCAACTTTCTATCTTAATGCTGTCGCACGACATCATTTATCACGAATCCAGCTTTTTTGTCAAATTTAGTAAGGGTATCTTTATGCCACGTGTACGTACAGAGGAGCGTGAAGACGCCGTCACATAGCTATTGAACGGAATTTCGCAGAGTATGGTGTCTGTCCATCTTGACGTTCATATAATAAGACTATTTCAACGTCTGAGAGAGACTGTTTTGATCAACAACTGTCCTAAACAACGACGTCCAGATGTTGCGATACGTCAAGATGACGCGTATTTTCGTCTCAAGCACCTACGCCAGCGCGTCCTAACAACCGAATACGTGTCAGGACCTTTTCTAACCGAATACGTTGTTAGTATATGCTGCCCGCGTTATATGACGTAAAGCTTGAATTCGCTAATGAACTTTTATCTGACACTCAGATTCATACAACACAAGTTATATTAATATCAGACCTAAATACTGTGTACTGAAATAAAATTATAGATATAGCCAAGATGTTTGATTATTAATACGATTCTGTTTTCCTTTAGTATACACTTAAATACACATAGGAACGAGTATAGTAGTCCAATTGAATAACAACACTATCATTAAGTAAAATATACAATATATAGAGGATCTTACATGAGTACTCATTCAATATTGAATTTATTAAACGTGTTGGCAAAATGATATAATGCCAGGCTCTTGCCGAGCATTATATCATTTTTTCTAACGAGTTTAATAAATTCAATAATGAATGAGAACGAATGTTAGATTCTATGTATCACATAACTCACATATCGATTTTTATTGCATTTTGCCTGTTGCTTTAATACGCGAAACCGACATAAACCGTGGGAATTGGATCATAGTCATTATCGATTTTTTTGACAGCGCATACTAGGGTTATTTGCATTATAACTAGCGGTATATCGAAACTATAGAATGGTGTTATTCCACTCCCACACCGTAAGTTATGTGATAAAATGCAATCTATGAGTATATCACTCAGTGTCGGAATAATTTACTCGTTTTTATATACATTCTAAAAGGTGTAATGCCATTGTTAATGTTATTGTTAATCACGACCCCAGACTATTAAGTATAAGCTGATAATAATCAAACGTCTGAAAGTTTATTAAAACTTGTTTAGATAATCCATCGCGTTTAAATATAATTATCTTAAAACATCATTTATCATCTTAAATCAGATTTGAGGTGAACTGACTAACAATAGCTTTACATCTACTAAGTAAAGTAGCCGATGGTTAAACATAAAATAATCACAAACATTATATCAGTGATCACAAGATGCATGTAACTACACAAGGCCAAGAAGGTTCATTGAAAAGAATATAACGGCCTAATAACATATGGGTATGACGCCCCTTAACCCTTCCCTAGCTAACACTTTTTAACACAATCTGTAAATATAAATAGTTTCACAAGTAAACATGCATTTAAAGAACACTAGTAGTACCTTCCATGACACTGCTTTGATCTAGTTTGAATATGCGGCTGAATACTGGTTGACTGCGTTGAAACAGGAGGTTCGAAATAACCATCTGCACTGGTACCTGGTTGGTTGTGTTTGGAATTTCGTACAGCAGCTGGCTGTTTATTCTTCCCTGACCTGTTTTGTTTCTTCTATCTGTCTTGGAACTGAAATGTAAATTGAATTATTGTATATGTTGTATATGTATTACATGATGGGTATACATTCCAATCTGAAACAAATGGTATATAAATATGAGTGAGAAAAAGCTCTTGAAATGTTTCCTACATGTACTCACCCATTTACCAGGTTCTCTTATTCCTGTCATTTTCCCTTTTCTTGGACAGCACAATTCTGGTAATAATGCCATGTGATCGAATGTCTGAAGTTTATGAAGCCATGCCTCCAAAATATCATTTTTTCCAAATATTCGTTCAATGTGGATCTGGTATTGTTTACTGCTCCAACAAGAAGAAAGATATAAAAATCGGACAGGGAAAGTAGCATTCAATGACGACAGTCAATCACAAAACACGAAAACAAACACGCAAACAGACAAACGAGAAGGCAAAAGTAATAAAAAATACAAACGACATCACAAACACAAAAGGGTTGACAATAGGGCTTCCGCCTTGAAACGGTCAGTTGAGAAAAAGGCCACTGGGGGTTTAAACCTATTTCTAAGGTGCACCAAACCTCACACTTACCCTACTGTCATCCCACTTAAACGGGACAGTGTAAATAAAGAAATCCCCGCCATAAAATAATCTCTAACCAACAAGGCAGCGTTAAAAGGCAATATAAGAAAAGCACCTAGATGCTCGTGTATATATAAATACAAAAAAAGCTTAGAAAGCCACATTGAAGGTACTCGATATCTTGGCAGAAGCCAGAGCAACAAGAGAATAAACCATTGAGGGCACAACAAGACAAGACCGCGGACAAACATCAGACGCCACCGTCCTAATGGGCTTTAGGTAGACGTCATCATAGGGTCCACAGCCTGTCCGGTCATCGTACAATTAAAGAGGAAAGCATAGTGGCGAACTGTAAAAGTGACATATATGCAAAAGTGCTTGGTAGAAGTAGAGTGTCTTCAATATAAGTTTTTCATTTTCATTTTTCATTTTCTGTTTTTACCGCCTGATTTAAATTCAATTGTTTATTGTGTAGAACGTTTTTTATTTCAGTTAGTCCTGTTTGTTGTCCCCGTCCAAATACAATACCATCTGGGCTTCCTCCCAAGAACTTTGGATGAATAACAAATCCACTTTCTTCACTTCTACATTGGTACAATATTCTGCTTTCTTCAGAACATACTCCTGTACAGTTACTCTTTCCTGCTGAAGTCCAGATTTCTCGTGAATTTGGTGTACAGCATCTGATAAACTAGTTTACATACTGGCATGTTTATTTTTCGTTTGGTACTGCACCAAACACAGACGCAGTTATCCCTTTCTTTTTTTCATCGTGTCACACTTGGATTGAGATTGAAATTGTGTGACAACTTCAATTGATTGCCAAGATTCTGTCAGCTGATACTTCATTGGGCTGCTTTAAGAACTGCCACTTCTTGCACTCAAGCTCTTGCTCTGACACATCTGCGGGAGATTGGTACATGAACTTTCGTCCCTCGTGTTTTCTGGTCGTACCCTAAATTGTTTTTTTCTTTGGCTGCAACTGCTGTGGTTGTCCTGTACAATTCTGGATACATCCTGAGGTGTTTCTAATTGCGTATGCTTTATATATTTTTACAATAGCACATACGTGTATCATTTTCTAATTTCTCTGGATGTGGACTTCAGATATGTTTCAGATTTCCTTCTGATGGGATTTAGGTTTATTTACACTGTCTGAACCACATCCTTGCACTTTAAGCGTTAAAGACAGGATAATAGGAGGCTGTGTTCACATACAATCGTGTTAAGCTAACCAGCCTTATTGCCTACTGACCGTTCTAGGCCGGTAACCCTGTTCATATTCAGGCTGGTTCTTATTCTTGCAGTCTAAACATTTCTCAACTTTAAAAAAAGAGTATGATAATGGACCTTTGGAAACGGCCGAGCACGACACATACGAAATATTGCAGTCTCGGTTTGATTGAGACTGTTCATGAGTGGTAGTGAAATATGCTAGCTACCGCTCACGCCCTCTAGTCCCGGATTTAGCAGAACTCAATATTCATAAAATCAACAGCACAAAATTTTAACCATCCCGAAGATGGCATTTAAACAACATTTGCCTAACCCTATGTTTGATAATATTTATCCTATAGAACTCCAGCTTAATAAAGCTAATATATCTAATAATAACGCTTCTTTTCTTGATTTAGATCTCTCGATTGAAAATGGTGAAATAATTAGCACAATCTATGACAAGAGAGATGATTTTAATTTTGACATTGTTAATTACCCCCACTTGGATGGGGATGTTCCCCGAGCAACTTCTTATGGGGTGTATGTGTCTCAACTTATTCGTTTTTCAAGAGCTTGTACTCGAGCTGAGGACTTTAATATTCGTAATCTTTGTATAACTAAAAAGCTACTAAATCAGGGTTACCGTTACCATAAACTTCGTAAAACCTTTGCAAAATTTTATTGTCGTAACCCTGATCTTTTTTCTAAATATAAAAGTAATTTAAGGACTCTTTTGCGACAAGGACTATCACAACCTGACTTCTATGGTGATGTGATTTATAAACTTCGTAAGATTCTTGGTCATGATCACTTTCATACTATCTTTGTTAAACTTCTTAAAAAGTTTATCAAAAGAGGTTATGACCCTATCATTTTGCAACGTACTGCATGCTTGGTGGTGGACTCTTTTACAGTTCGCCACTATGCTTTCCTCTTTAATTGTACGATGACCGGACAGGCTGCAGACCCTATGATGACGCCTACCTAAATCCTATTGGGACGGTGGCGTTAAATGTTTGTCTATGATCTTTCTTGTCGTGCCTTTTATGGTTTATTCTCTTGTTGCTCTGGATTCTGTCGAGTCACTGAGTACCTCCATTGTGGCTTTCTAGGCTATTGTTTTTTTGTAATATATTTACACGAGCATATTTGTGTTTTACTTATATTGCCTATTGATGATGCCTTGTTGGTTAGAGATTAGATCATGCCGGGGAAATCTTTATCTGTTCATGAGAAATAATGAAAGAAGCAACACCTCTCACGCCCCAAGCACAACCATTCTGAGAGATGACCATTTACTGAAACACACGATTCGATGTTTGTGTAAAAAACTTTTATCCATTCCGTAAAAGAAGGCCCAAAGTTGAAATAATCGAGGACTTCGAAAATAAATGTCCAGGCAACTGAATAAAAAGCATTTTCAATGTCAATGAGTAAGTATAGTCCTGAAATGTAGCCAAGCATATGGTAAATACAGTTTCTGATGTATATGCTCAAAGAATTGCTGCTTGGCCACACTTTGCTCTCCGTGACTATCATCCTGATGGCATACATCACAGCACTGACTATCCTGACTCTGGTTCCCTCTGATTATTTGTTTTTACCCTTGTAACATGGATTTGCATCAATAAGTTTCTGAAGATTGGATCGGAGGCTTTTGTGGCCTACTTTGCCACTGACCGTTCCAAGGCGGTAGCCCTATTGTAAACCCTTTTGTGTTTGTGATGTCGTTTGCATTTATTATTGCTTTTGCCTTCTTGTTTGTCTGTTTGCGTGTTTGTTTCTGTGTTTTGTGGTTGACTGTCCTCCTTGAATGCTACTTTCCCTATCCGATCTTTTTATATTTCTTTTTACACATGTTGTTAGCACATTCCATGGCCTGTGAACTGATATCCCAATTCTTAAAATAAACATAATTTGGTGATTTTTTCGTGTAAGCTTTCTGACCTTAAACAACTGTAACAGTAACTGTTCATTATTCCAATAAATATCATTTTCCCAGTCTCTTCCCAATGATGATACCCACTCCACCAAGAGCATTATATGAGTGTGTGTGGGTCCGTTTAATCCAACCCCATCAGAAATCACAGTTATGGCTGGCACACCCTGATGAAACGATCCATTTTCTATGCTATCCTTCTCTCTTCTGCTCCTGGTAATTCATATTAAAAGTTAATTTACCGAATTAATGTTCCCAGCTTTATCATATATTAATCGATGGTAGGGGACGTTGAATTGCGTGGCAATACTTCTTGTATTACATGATTTTAAAATACAGTAAAATTGCATTTCCAAACAATGAAATGTTTTAAATTAAAGCATTTGTTTGCAATTTATTGTGTTGAAATCAAATTTTACTGTATTTTAAAATCATGTAATACAAGAAGTATTGCCACGCAATTCAACGTCCCCTACCGGCCATTTGTTAAACTCTTCCAAGGAAAACTAAAGTTATTGAGTGGAAACAGTTTTCTATTTTTAGGAATATTGACCTTGACGCCAGTAACACCCAAATGCAATCCCAAGTTTCATTTTCATATAAGGTCCCTACCAAGAAAGTTCAATTTCAATATCTCATTCCTAACTAAAGTTATTGAGCGGTAACGAACCCTAACAGACGGATTGCAATCCTAAAGTCCCTCCCGTAAGGAATCGACCGGTAGGGGACTAGTAATTTTAACGTTCATTGCATGTTGGCTAAACTGTAAACTTAACCTGTATTTTAATCTGTGCACCAAATCATTTTAAAGTATTTAAATAAATAACGAGTTCATAGAATTTAAAAAAGGTATGTTTCCGTAAATTTATTTAATATCACAGTTTAAATACGTTTTGGGTTTTGAGACATTTACCCATGGCCGTGGATGTCTATTAAAATGGAACAAACAATTTCGCTAAATCGAGATCTGCAAACGGCCTCGACAAAAAATATGTGACCAAGAAAAATAGCTCTGTGAAATGTCATGCTTTATTGCATTGAACTGTAAAGAGTATTACAGATACAATTATGAAACAGTTATGTTCCCAAACACTAACCAATACAAATAGATTTGCAGTGTAATTTCTTACTTTTTGCCATTTTCTATACAGAAAACAAATGGAATTTAATTATAAATACTTTCAAGCAATCTAGTTATGGCTAAGGGAATACCTAATTAAGCATTTTGGCCCAAAATACTTGACAACTATATTGTTTGTCTTCCAGAACCCACAAGCTTCTTTTTGGACAACTTACACAAACCCAGAACTGTGTTTACCTTTTCAAAAATCATAACAAACTGATTTCCTATACGAGAAATCAGGTATTTACAGACCCCTCCGTCGATAACCTATTTACGATCACCAATTCGATATTTGTTTATAATATTTGCTGGATATGAACTACAATAGTTCTGCCTTGCAGGCATTACAAATAAAACAATATACTTAAAAATCACCTTGCATCATGTCGTCCCAGCAAAACAAAGGCCAACAACAGTTTGCCGGAAGTAAATTCGAATCAAATGGTCCCAAAAGTATACCTTCGTTATAAAATGTTTTGCGATGGAAACACAAATATTTTACAATTATAAAATAAATGACTGCACATATCAATTCCATTTTACCTACTACGCGATGAAATAAAAAATAAGTCGTAACTTGCGGATTGATAGCCAGAAATTCATTTTTTCGTAATTGAAAAGGAGTATGAGAGTGGACCTTTGGAAACGGCCAAACACGACACATACGAAATATTGCAGTCTCGGTTTGATTGAGACTGTTCATGGACGGTAGTGAAATATGCTAGCTACCGCTCACGCCCTCTAGCCCCGGGTTGAGCAAAACTCAATATTCATAAAATCAATAGTATATAGTTTTAACCATCCCGAAGATTGCATGCATATGGCGGTGGACATAGAGATCTTTGCTTCCCCATGTCCAGCGGCGTATGGTCCCAGTATCTAATAAATTACTATGCCCCGAAGAGCGATATAAACAAAATGGAATTTAGTTTGGAGCAGCGGTTATGAATCCTGCGTATCACAAGTAACAGCCAAAATACTAAATTAAAAAGCGGACAACATATCCTATGAGCGGTTAGGTTTGGACAACCAGAAAATGGCGGTTTTTAACCGTATTTTAATTGAGCCAAGTAGAATCTGCAAGTGACATTAACATAGAGATCTGAAGACTTAAACTGTCTGTCCATTGATGTATGAAACATGACAATTGAAAGGTTCAAGTAGCAAGAATTTAAGTATACAGATTTGTAGATTTGTAAAATTGCAAATGGCGACCGTCATAAAACAAAGATGTGACTTTTTCAATGGTCAGTTATACGATTGTAATATATTAATGTTTTCTCGGACTACCTGAACTAGAGCTTACGTTCAACAATGAGTCTTTTACCTGTAGGGTAATTTCAAAAGAAAATAATGTTATGTTTCCTAAATGACCCATTTTAGAAGAAAGTGCAGTGATTTTCTTGGATTTGTAATTTGCTGCAGTATCTGTACATGTTTATAAGTCCAATACCTTTGAGACTACTCTGTATTTGAACAGGAAATATAAGACAATTGAGAAATTGCAAGCAAGCTGTAAAGAAATTTGTTTCAGATATTTGCCTCATAGTAAGTTGAACAGAACATTTAACACGCACCTTAAGGATTGACATTCTAAAGATGCAAATTCCCGGATTTAATTAATGCCGTTGAGATTTGTTTTTTAAATCGATATTTGGAGATTAAATTTTCCGAGGCGGCATCGTAGCACAATCTCGTTATAACCTACAATAAACAAAATGAGAACGTCTCCGACTTTTGAACCATTGAATAGTATTACCGGATCAAATAGACAGATATGGATTTATTGACACCATTTAGCGTCATACGAGACGTGTCCCAAATGTAATCAGTATTTGATGTTATAATTTCAGGGAATTATGTTACATTTAGTGATATGAAGGCATATGGATCGTGTGGGAGATACAATAAAAGCGCGTATATTAAATGCAAATTCTATAGTTCAAATTCGTTGATGACACAACGAGATGATGAGATTTACAAGCATATACAATCAATATTGACAGAACAGATGAAACAATTACGCCAACAACTGATGATCTGTACCTACACATAATTATGGGAATAATTAATAGTATAATTAAATAATCACATTATGATTACTATTAGCGTTTAAAAAGTGAAAATATGTTTCTTTAGTTAGCTAGGTTGTAGCTTCCCAGTGTTTATACGTCCTTTTGAAAAACGGGAAGAAATATGGTATGGGATTGTCTGTCTGTACCGCCGTTCGTCCGTGCGTAAACAAGTACGCATTCCGGAAGATAACTTCGAAACCAAAGCACATTGCGTTAGGTGAGAAGAGAACTCCTATTGATTTTGAGGTTAGTATAACTTAATATAGAACATCCGCATGCTAACTTCAAAACCATAATATTCACACTCATGAAATTGCATAGGTGTATTGCGCATGGTAAGAGAAGAAAACATATTGATTTCTGGTCAGCAGGTTAACGGTCAGGTTCGCCATGACTTTATATAAAATTTCGCGTTGTGATTTAAAAATCATAATACAAGGTATATTGCCGTTGGGAAAAGGACGAACCCCATTGAATTTAGGATCGGTAGGTAAAAGAATAAGGTCGCCATGACCTTATACAAAAATACACATCCGCTAAATATTTTTTAAACCATAACACTCCCACTCTTGAAATTTCATTGGTACATTGTCCTGAGGGAGCCTTTGTTAATGGGATCAGAAGGTCAATGGTCAAAGTGCCATGCCCTTTATGAAAGTATTCATTATTCGCGATAACATTAAAGAAAAAAAGTAGATATACAAAAAGAAAAGGACATGAAGTATTCAAGGACCACAGTCAACCCGAAAACATGCACAGAAACACGCACTCATTACAAAGATGAATAAAAGGCAAGCTATGACATTATAAACATAAAAGGGTTGATAATAGGGCTACCGTATTGGAACGGTCAGTGGCATAACATGCCGATGGGTGGTAAACCCACCGTCGTGAAACGTCATTGATACATTGACCTGGGTGAGAGGTGGAACATAATTGCTTTTGAAGTTAATCAGTCAGATGACAAGGTCAGCATGGCGTCATAAGGAAATGTACATTCCGCTAAGTAGCTTCCATCACACTCACACTCATGAAACTTTATAGGTACATTGCCCTTGGTGAAACGTGAAAATCTATTGTTTTGGGTGTCAGTAGGTTAGCGGTCACAGTCGCTACGACTTCGAAAGCACCTATCCTCATAAAACGTCATAAGTACATTGCAAATGGTTATATGAGAAACGCTATATTGCTTGTGGGATAACTAGGGCAAAGGTCAAGGTCACCATGATCTCAAATAAACATTTTCCCCATCGTAACTATTATATCTACCTTCTTTAAATTTTACAAAAATAGATTTCTTGTTAAAACAGCAACACCATATTAACAAGAACTAGAAACTAAAATGTTGAAATTACTTTGTTGATTGCTTCTTGTCTTAACACGTTTTATTTTCAATAAGTTTATTTCGGTATTTTATGTATTTTATTGCATTAAAATGTTATTTTATGTAATTGTTCAATTACGGTTGTCACCACATGGTCTTCACTGATTCAAATCTACTCAAGATTCAATTTCGCGGAATTCAGCTATTCGTCTAAGAGAGCTCTATTTCGATGTGTTATTTGTTTGTTTGTTTTGTTCTTTAGTAAATCAATATTTGTAACTTTACAATAAAAACAGCCGATACATTTTAGACAAAAAAGAGTATGAAATGAGAAGTTTGAAAATCGTCGAACACGATAAATATAACAACAGAAATGTCTTGTATATATTCTAGTATCTCAACATTTGCTAAAATAGGCGTACGTTCTGTTCTAAATATAAACGCATTTATGCTAGAAATTCAGTAATCATTGTTTTACTCCACCACATATTCAGAGATTCTGCGATGAAAACTAGATCATGTCCTTTATAGGTATCTAAGTTGAATAAGAGTTTTACGGCGTACCAACACGAAAAGGTTATATGGCACCAATAGGAATGACCATTCCAGGCTCATTCTCCATTTACAACTAATATATACGGGAATCACATTTGTTGACAATCAACACACTTCTTTTAAGCCGCATTTAGCATTTAACCATACCCAATAGACGAAATCGATAGCGCATCATCGCAAATAAGCGGCGTCTTGGCATGCGCCACTTGGACCCTAACCAGGTTAACTTAAAGGGACACATGGCAATCTTGAGTTTTATTCAAACATTAAAATGTGCTCCTCAATTTACTTATCCTGCGTCATTTTGACTTTAAAACAATTAAATAAAAATTGAGAATTCAACTTTCTTCACTATTTTACCAAATTTTTAAATATATTACTGGTGCAATATTATAAAAAGATAGTAATATTCAAAAATAATTTGCTTTGAACTATTCTAACAATTAATATTAATGATTGAACAAATGCAAGTTAAGAGGATAACTAACGGGACGCCGTGAGTTTTTAAAAAATCAAGATTGCCGTGTGTCCCTTTAAAGAAACATCAAAAATGTTTAATTTATTATTGCTTGATATGCGATATTTATGTTATTCCTGTGACCCTATGCGCCGGGACCCTGGTGTCTGTCCAAAGGGTCTCAGAAGGATTGAACTTCGGTAACTTAAAGTACTCTCGAAATCATAGAAATTTAATATATATGATGACACAGTTTGAAGTTCCATGTTTGACCCTCGTGACGCCCTTCCCCGGGGACTCTAGGGGCAAACGTTAAAACACACTTTAAATATTATATAAGCTGCATTGAGTCGCCTTTAATACTGAAAATATGTTAATACATAAGAGTAAGAGCATAACACATCTTAACCTTTGATCCAGCCATCCAGCCATCCAGGGTCAAATGAAAATTCTAAACCCAATGTGCACCACTAGGAAATACATGTAATACCTTTCAAGGTATTAATCCTTATATTAAAAAAGAAGATGCGTTACGGCCAGTGTGACATAAGTCCCGACGTATGTTAATATTTTTTTTGGTTAAAATCGAGTATAATTTAAACCAATTAGTCTAATATGGCACTAAATATCAATCTGTCTACATAGATACAACACAATGAAACAATTTATCCTTTAATCGCATGATATATTTTCTTCAAAATATATGACGATAAATCAAATTATACACCTTTTTGGGATAAAAAGAATTAATACCATACCAATAGGCAGAAAATATAATGATGTTCTTTTACGTAATTATCGGAAACATAGATGTATAATTACAAAAGATTATCTTAGACATGTGTGTATCTAGTACAAACTTGTATCAAAAACTCGTAGACGTGAAGTCATATCGTTTAATCTAACACAGACAAATGACTATCATCTGTTTTCTTTGAAGCTTTAAACAATATAGATGGATAGATATTTTATTCAAACATAAGGCATTACGCCCAACAGTTCACATGCAAATAGTACATACATATAAACATGTATATGAAATACACACAATATTTTCCAGTTAATGACAATTTGTATAAGTTCATAGGTGAGTTTCAAGATCATCTGTATATGTTACTAGTTAAAATGTATTTGACAACTACTAAGTATATAAGTGTTTAATATATATTTTTCAATTAATATTCCTAAGTACTGATCAGAACACATTTTTATCTGTGGACAAAAATGGGGAAAAGTGATATTTATTTATAAAACATGTCGTCTCTTCTTTTAAAACTTTTACAAATGAAAACGGACAGTTTCTTTAATAAACTCTTGTTTTCTGTTGTCATAAGTTCTATAAATTTTGGTATGTTTGGCCGTTTCCAAAAATATTTGTTAACATATTCTTTTCTAATATCTTGAAATTCGTCTTCTAGTATATTACATAGCTGGCATTTTCTTTCGGATCTTGGTGTTTTATTTGGTCTAATATACACATTCGAACTTAGAAGAGACATTAAAAATAACCAAACTCAGTCAAAACAACGTAATTAAACTGTCTGCACCGCCGTGCTAACGTTTATTCTCTTTTCAAAATACTTCTTATTTGGCCTTCACAATTATTAAGTTTTAAGTTATTCAACTTGTTTCATATTTTCCAAATGCCTCTCAGTCATACCTGACATATCGATACTACTATTATGCATACAATATTCTCGCATAAAAGCTAGCGTCTACGACAAGTACCCTCGTGTGTATGTTAATTAAATATTCTCGGCTATTTCTCATCTGTGGTCCAATAGTTCTAGTTAAATAACCAGTTATAGTCGCTCTACTACCACCATATCATTTCTGTCATTTTAACAAATCACCTGGTTCTAACTACTCTTGTGCCACGGATTTTTAATCTGCCAGTTTCATCATTTTGAACACTATATAGCATTTAAAGTTCGTTTAAAGATATATGCTAGAATGCGTACATCATTGATCTGGTTCATATGGAAAACAACTTTGTCAAACACTCTAGATGTCCTCTTTTGTGTGACATTATTTTTGAGTATCACCACAGTTTCGTCTAGTTTGGTATTAGCGGCGATCACTACTTCGGTTTTGGATCTTTCCTTGAACGTCAATAAGAATACGAACACGAACAAGGTGCGTACAAGTGAAATGATTCCGATATCACGAATCACTTTAATATTAGAAAGACTTCGAACAATTCTTTCAGTGTTAAGTAATAGATAGAGTCTGGTCTCAGCGAGTTGGCTTATTTAAACACCGAGATGGGCGTAGCTTTATGTAGCATGGCGTACTTAGTAAGACTGTGACGTCATAGTGACCGTACTCTAAATTCCAATATCTTGTAGTTGTAGTACGGTATAGCCATGCCCCTTTAGTTACCCTAAATTAAACGATTTAATGCTCTGCATTCATCAAAGGAAATGTCACCGACCATGCTACAATAACATGTTAAGTCTACATTCGATCGACTGTTTTACGTATCGTCTCATCTCTCTCGAAACGGTTGAAATTTGATAGAAATTTGTTTCTATTTTTTATTGCTGAAACACGTTAACTATTCATGAAATTGCACAATAAATGCAACTACCTGGGAAATCCAAATGTGGAACTGTATAAAACACGCATCAACTTTTTACAATTAGAAAATTGAAATTCCCCAAGGACTTTTCAGATCGATGTCACAATGAAATCCCTCAATTTCTAAAGTACAGCTCATAAAATATCTTGTAACATTAAATCCCAGCACGACATAAATATGCCATGACAAAATTGTAATGTTCAAGATAACGTCACGTGTGTTAGTAAAAGAGTCATTAAGTTGTGTAATAAGACGATTACTGTTCAAATTATACGCCATGTTCGCAGCATGAACAAAAATGTCGGAGAGACAATTTAAACGCTCAAATTTAACTATTACCAAACAGCGGAAGTATGGACAAAATAAAAGAAACTATTAACAAATAAGACAAATAACATATTCAGATGTAGATATGGTGGTAGTAGAGCGACTATAACTGGTTATTTAAGGTGAAAGAGAGATCTTTAACATGTAAAAATCATTCTATTGAAACTATTATGTAGCGCGTTACTGCACTGGCTAACGTCTCAAATTTACGACCGTAAAACGCACGATTTACCGTCTGAAAAGTACGTGACGTCACATAACGTTGGAAGAAACGACGTCATTAGCAATATGTACCCAGAGTTGTCGTTCCTTGCATACACAAACACCTCTGTCAACGTCTCATCAAATACCAAGAATCTTGGCAAACGATGAAAAACGATGGAAATGCAAAATGTCTTGATTGCACTAATATTTTTCTAAATTAACTTTATATGAAATGCTTCAATGACAAAAGACAACAATTTTTCGGCTTGAATGTTTTAAATATACAGTAAATTATGCTCAGAATCATATCGCGGTAGAATAAAGGTTTGTACTTTGATATATCACTCCGCCGTCAAAACATTCAGAATAGGCACAGCCAAATCGTCCCCATAGGGTTAGAGTACATCATTTTGCTTACCAGCACTCTCCAGTATCACATTAGCTCTTAACAACCTATCTTTACTTAAAATATATATCAAAATGAAGAAAATAAGTGTTTCTTTCGTCGCCGTAAAAGGTAATCGTTGAGTACTATACATATTATATGCAGAGAGGCAGATATTAAAGGTATTTAAACATGGAGATATATAACCTGTACCATATCGTTGAATACTATTCGTATATATTCAGAGAGGCAGATATTAAAGGTATTTAAATATGTATATATATAAACTGAACCACATCGTTACTATACATATGCTGAGCAAAAATAAAAGTTCCCCCTTTTTCTATCCCTAAGTATGTAGACAGCAAAACAGGAAATAATAAATGGTGCATATCGAATAATTAGATCGGCCACCACCAATAGTCCAAACAAAATATTTTTTTGAAAAGTTTAGTGCACAGTCCCCCTTTTTCCTTAAACCATGCATTTTTGGTAAAAACACATAAAATCTATTACATTACCTCAATGTGCCCAAGACAATATTCTCTATACGTTGCTTTCGAAGAAAAACACGACACCGATTGTGTAGGTAGCAGCTTTTGATTATCAAAAATCATCAAATTACCGCCCTTTAAGGTTTCCATAGCATCCACAAAAGAGTATTGCTTGGCACAATTTGAAACTATTTAAAGGAATATTTAGTACTCAGTTAAGTGTGCTTAAACAAATCCAATTGTGTTTAATTAAAGTGCTGTTCAAGCTGTCCTACGCCCTCATAAACTGGCCTTTGGGAATACCAGCAAAAAACGTGGATAGTTTTTTTGTGAGTATATACACGCAGGGATGCAGATATTGAAGTTATTTACACATGCAGATATATAAACTGTACCATATCGTTGAATACTAAACATATATACGCAGAGAGCAAATATTACAATTGATTTAAACATGCAGATATATAAACTGTACCACATCGTTGAATACTATACATGTTTACGCAGAGAGACAGATAGTAAAGTTATTTAAACATGCAGATATATAAAGTTGAATACTATACACATGTAAGACACATGCAGATACATGTATATACACTGTACCATATTTGATGATTGTACCATAGCTGTAATGGTTTTTCCTTTGTTCTTGCTTATGATATATTTTTCATAAACCTGAAGATCTGAACCTAAGCCGTGCTATAAATGCCGGTATATTTCAGCCGTGCTATAAATGAAGTCCAGACTCTATTGTGCCCATCGCGTCAGGTATACCTTGACGTGTTCGTTGGCGGACGGACTATAAACCTTAGAATTACACACACACACACACCCGTGCTATAAATGACAGATGCGGCAGTTATACCATGGCCTACTCCATTGTACACGCGCATAGTTGTAAGTTTACACACAACCTGTCAATCAAAATGTCAATTACCGGCAATTTCTAAGGTACAAAACATTTATAGCATACTTTTCTCGTATGCGATTTATACTGCACTCTCGGGCTTGCGGCCCTCGAGAAGCAGTATAAATCGCATATACTCGAAAAAGTATGCTATAAATATTACATAATATATCCATGTTAATTGAGGGCCAGCTATTAAAATTATTTACACATGCAACAATATACAAAGCGACTGTACCATACAGTTGAATACCACACAAATGTAACTGAGGGGCATGTAGTCAAGACATTTAAAGATGCATATATACATACAAGGTGGAGTGCGTGGTTCAGTGATGGAGCGCCGGACACCAGAGAAAAAGTTCGTGGGTTCTATCTTCACCGCGGCCACGCTATTTATCCTTGAGCAAGAAAATTAATCCACGTTGCCTAGTTCTGGTTCTACCCAGGAAGCCATCGAGAGTGATTAATATAATTTACAGGAACTTGTTTCGCGATATATGTAAAAGAAATATGTTTAAACTTCATGCAAGGTGACTGTATTAATCAAATGCTCGTCATAACAGAAGATTCCAATCGCAAGATACTCCGATGATTGTGGATTTAGTACACGCTCGAATACGTTGTTTCATTGTTTCACTAATGGTGTTCGAAGGTTATTGCGTCGGCTCTAGATCATGGCAGCTATGTTCTAACTAATTATAACCGAGCTTCTTTACTGCGTAATTGAGATAGTGCGACACATAACACGCCGATACTGAACAAGCATTGCATACGCATTTACAAGCTCCGTTTACTTTCAGCGTAACAGGAAACGTGAATATTCTCCCATATTGACGAGTCATAGTGATGTGTTGTAAAATCATTGTACTGGAACTATTCGTGTGCATACTCGTTAGGGATTGGAGCAGTTCACAGTTCATGTAACAGAAAGTTTGTCATGTGATGTAAACATTGCAGTATTTTTGTTTCATTGTGCAAAATCCCCACGATGTTACGGCAGTATGATTGTTTCAAATAAATATTGTTGATGAAAATTAAATGTTAACACCAATTGTTTTGTTTTAATTATTTTATTTTTGTGTCGTCTTTTTGAAGAAAAATGCGATACATAGGGATCACTTTGTCGTCCGTCAGTCCGTCCGTCAGTCCGTCACGAAAACTTAACGTTGGCTATAACTTTCTCATTTATTGATATTTCTTCATCAGTTATTCAATATATACTCATCATGACAACATCGATATGACCATACTAAAATATAAAGGTCAAGGTCACACTGAAGGTCATTATATGGGTTAAATACTCGAATTTTCCTTCGCGAAAACATAACGTTGGTTATTACTTTCTCATTTCTTGATATTTCTTGATCAAACTTTCAATATATACTCATCATGACAACATCGACATGACCGTACTAAAATATAAAGGTCAAGTCACGCTGAAGGTCATTATATGGGTTAAATACACTTTTTTTCTTCACGAAGACTTAACGTTGGCTATAATTTTCTCAGTTCTTTTTATTTCTTCATCAATCTTTCAATATATACTTGTCATGACAACATCGACATAGCCATACTAACATATAAAGATTAAGGGCACACTGAAGGTCATTGTATGAGTTAAACACTCGTTTTTCTTCACGAAAACTTAGTCATGCCAGTTTGTCAAGGTCATTTATCTGGGTCCAACAAATCCTTGTTATACTGACAAAGCCCTGACAGGCGACACACGTGTTCCGCGGAACACCCATCTAGTGCTTCTGTCCAGAATTAAGCAATACTTAAGTCTCAATCATAGGATTCAGTTTTATAAAGCTTACATTCAACCACACATAGATTATTGCAATGTTATATGGGGTGGAACCTGTCAGACAAGTTTAAATAGAATATTACGACTACAAAAAAGAGCTTGCAAAGTTATTCTTGATTATGAAGTTGAAAACTCATTAGAAAGCATGCAGGATTTGAAAATATTAACAGTGTTTGACAGAGTCTATCTTAGAAAAGCAAAGTTTATGTATAAAATATCAAAATGTAAAACTCCATCTTATGTCAATGAAATGTTCACATTAAGACAAGTTAATGAAAATACAACAATAACACGATCATGTTCTTCAAACAATTTTATAATACCAAAACCTAATAAAGAAATATTTAAACAAAGTTTAACATACTCAGGACCAATAGTTTGGAATAATTTACCTACCAACATTAAAGACAGATCGTCAATAATGGCATTTCAAAGCAATTTAATTAAATTAATGAAAAATGTTTAAATTGTTTTTCTTTAATTATTGGATAATTGCAACTGTTTTTTTTTTTTAAACTTTATTTTTATTTTCTTTTAGCATATATTGTTAATCTGTATATATTGTTTTTTGCTAAATGTCACTGTCAATGAGAAATTCATGTGTGAATGTGATTGTGTGTGTAAGTCATAAGTCACCATATATTCTAAAATGATGATGATGAACTTGATTTAATTGGAAATGTACATCAGATATGTCATTTTATATTAAACATGTATTGTTGTTGAAAATGTTGTAAATAATAGAGGGCCATGTGGAAGATTAGTTTTAAACTAAATATGTTACCCTCTTTAAATAAAGTCGCTTATCTTATCTTATATTAAAAATGCGTATGCAGTTAAATGTTATTAGATTTGTATTGTGATATATGCACTCGCTCTTCCGCATATACATAGTGCGCTATACTGTTACGCGGAAGAACGCGTGCATACATCCCAGTACAAATAACCTCTAAGTATTTATCAAGCATGAACATTAACAACTCATTCATTAATCCAGTATAATTTTGACTTTAAACCTGCTCGTTATTCTAGCATAGGTTTAAATGTAATATTGGGCACAATAATCCACAATATAGTAATATGAGCATAATATGCATTTAATTGTTCCAGTAAGTACTAATAATGGTGTGTACATATCTAAGTTACGTAGAAAAACTACAAAGACGCCGAGAGTTTTTATAGAAAGGAAGATTGTCGTGCGTCCCTTTATCATCAATATTAAATAATAACACTTCATACTTTTTGAATAGTATCCACAACAGGTGAATTATATAACAATGACAAAAATATCCAAATACACGGTATCTAATTATATTTTTTTAATGTCTCATTATTTTGTGAAAATGTAAAAAGAAAAACTAATTAATGAGATTATTTAAGATAAGACATTTAATTGATTAGTGTAGGACAGCTTGATTACATCTATCAAAATTATCCTTAGGACGCGTATATCATTGACTGAGTTCGTGCTGGTGTATTGTATTGAAATGTCTTCAGAGAGAATTTATTTTTGTTTTGTCTGGTTGCAAAAAACTTAGATGGAAAATTAATTTAGAATGACTACAGTTATTCTCACGGGATATCGGTTGATTTGATAATAGGAAGTAGACATGAAAGTTCGTGCTAACTTACCAAATGTTACAGAGTTTAGAGAAGAGTAATTTTTAGGTATTTACAGTATACCAGTTACACAGACAATGTAAGTGTTTATACATGGACAGACTTAAATAGTAAAAGGAGACCTCTTCGATGGGTTCGCCAATATTCAATGAACCTCTCTTAGTACAGGACATATCACAGGAAGTCGACTATTTACTGAAAATGTACATGTAATAGCCATAGTATCCAAATGTATTTAGTTTACAAAGCATGAAACTAGGTTCTCGGGTGTACCAAACCTCACTCTTACCCTAAAAACATATATCACTGAACGCTTTAAACCAAAATACGTCAGGTAAGTTATTTTTACACATCTCATACATGTATATTATTTGAATTATATTTGATTGCATTTACTCGAATGTCTTCAAATTGATGAATGATTGAAGACGCGATTGCGTCAGTAAGAGAGGCAGAGGAATCAGGAAACGAAAGATATAACTCTTTTAAAAGTGAAAATAATCATTCTATGGCCAACAGAGGGCTCACAACCTTCCACAATTCCGATGCAAGGGTATCACAAATAACCGATGAGAAAACCATGAGGACCGACAAAGGGCTTTTCTTAAGGATATATACAGCATGTCTGAGCCGTGATGGAGACTTTGATAACTTCTTCGAGTATATAAACCACGCATGGCCACCAGTATTGGCAGTACAACATGAAATGAAAATATGACTCAAGTCTAATTTACTTGGATCTCTCAAAAACTTGGTTTCACTTGAGCCTAGTAAATCTCACCATGTTGCAAAACCATTTAAACTATGCAGACAAGGTCTTACTCCATTTAATTAGTTAGAACTATAGAATAATGAGTAGATATCGTCTGGGGTGTGTACAGACAGCTGTAGCAGCTACTATAACATCATTGCCATCAAACAGGAAGACATTCCTGTGAAATGGCAAATGTACTCGTTATTGTAAAAAAGCAGGGATGAATGTTGTACCAACACGCAAAACTTTGCCTATTGATGCTGCTTTGTTGGTTAGAGATTAGATCATCGCGGGGATTTCTTTATTTACACTGTCCTGTTTTAATGGGATGACAGTAGGGTAAGTGTGAGGTTTGGTGCACCCTGGAACCGGTTTAAACCCCCAGTGGGCTTTTGTGTTCGTGATGTCGTTTGCTTTTATTATTACTTTTGCCTTCTTGTTTGTCTGTTTGCATGTTTGTTTCTGTGTTTTGTTGTTGACTGTCCTCCTTGAATGCTATTTTCTCTGTCCGATCTTTTTATATTTCTTTGCTATCGATATGTGAAGAATTGATTTTAATTAAATGTTGTTTAACGACTAATTATATGATATTTTGAACTGCCTTAGAGAGATGGAATGCTATCAATATATGAATAAAATATTACCACCAAATACATTCCTATGACGTACGAACGACTTCGATATACGGTACCACCTGGGTCACGTCTCCATCCGACGATCGAAGCTAAGAGAAGGTGAGAGTGAACACACCGACGAAACTCAGTTGAATCTTGAACCCAGGTCCACCGGTTTTAAGTTCACCGCTCTATCCACTGGGCCACACCAGCCTTCGAATTGTGAAGAGAATATCATATCCTGCATTCAGCAAGTATTGAGGATGCTGAATCTGTTTATATATCTTCTCTCTCCAACCATGTAACAGTGAAGAATTAGATTACATGCTACTTCACATTGCCCATGGCTAAATCGTGTTGACAAGAGAGTAATGATATATGTGACGAACATAGATATCGTAGTCTATCTGTAACGGTTGCAAGCCAATTTGTTGGATATACTTTGCACTTGGGTTTGCTTGAGCGTCTTCGAAATGCGGCTGCTTAGAGACAATGTATCACTAATGCTACTGACTTCTTCGGTGTGCCTAAACAAAAACCTTTCCCTAGCCTTGACCCGTGTGATGGACTCAGTTCTTCGAGCACGTTAAAAAACCGTAGGAACCTGGTCATTTGTTTATTAACTGTTAAAGAACAACAGTTTAAATTCTTTTCTTTCGTGCCTTTAGACGTCAGGCAAAACATAACTCATTGAATATTTAGATGCCTATGCCAAATTTGCAACCATTGTTCAAAACCTAAAGTCATCACCAGATGCAATCGAATATGGAGATGGTTAGATGTTAGAAAGGGTTGTGTTTCTCCTGTACTCTCAAGAGATGGCTCGATCGCAGATATGTTTGTGTTCATTGGCGGCGAGCCAGAAGCACGCTGCCTATATTGTAATTGCTTTTTGATGCTGCATAATGGAGGAGCACGCGACTTGTTGTTGTTGTTGTTGGGGGTAAAAGACTGGCCAAAATGTTGGGGGTAAAAGACTGGCTATTATATTGAAATTGCTGTATTGAAATTGGCGCTAATGTCATAGGTCCATATAACAGCTAGAACTTTGAAACTGTACACAGTTGTTCTACATCATAAAATGACCCAGCATATCAGGTTTTATAGCTCTGTGCTGCTTTCTGCAAAAGTTATGCCCCTTTTTGAACTTAGTATATTAGTTAAGTTTTCCGTTAAGGTCCACATTTTAGCCAGTATATTTTTTGGAAAAAAATACGACTTATTGTCATCCCTATGTTGATTTATGTTAAGGTGCACTTCTTTCAGTAACTATAACATATACAGCTTTGAAACTTTGCTTGAGCATGCTATTTCCTGACGCAGGCCATGCAATACTGGTTTCCACTCAGGAAAATCTCATGATCAGCCCTACGTGGCACACACCTATGACAAAAATTAGTGTCAAACATTAAAAAAAAAAAACACTGTATGATATCTTACCACTACAAACCACTTCTTCCGAATACATGTCCACCCACCCCAGCCATGTGTCACATTTCACTATTCATATCAGCTTCTTTTTTGATGTTTTTCTTTACTTAATTCAAACTACCTCAATATTCTAAAAATCTTCATAGCATTCTAGAAATATATATCATCAGCAATTAATGCAAACACTTAAATATGTTTTGATATCTTAAGTAGGTGCCTTTGTTCTCAAGCTACTATTGCTTACTGTTGCCATATAAACTTTTCTACTTTTTAAAATATTTCTACATTTTTGTTATATAATAAACATTTGCAAATAAATACACATGTTTCCTCCTTTTGAAAACATGCTGCGTCGCCCTGATGCTTTTCATCAGTTTCTTCTTGTCCTGTATTGTCGAGCATTCACAAGTGTGTATATGTAGTACAAACGCTGCACACAATTCAACAATGTGGTTATATTGCTTTGACCTTTCAGAGATGGGTAGAACATAAACAAATATGCTAATTCGGATTACAGAATTGGTTTTATTTAATTCGATTTAATTCTTTAAAAATGGCCCTGTAGGAGTTGTGAACCATCGAGCAGCAACATGTTGGCATGCAAACTAATGACAAAGTGTAATTGTGGTACAGTGTCATAAAAATGCTTTAGGTGTGGTACAGTCCATAATAAAAAATTGAAGGTGTGGTACAGTGTCATAATAAAATGTTTTAGGTGTGGTACAGTGACATAATAAAAAATTGTACGTGTGGTACAGTGTCATAATAAAAAGGTGTATGTGTGGTACAGTGTCATAATAAAATGTTTTAGGTGTGGTACAGTGTCATAATAAAAAGGTGTATGTGTGGTACAGTGTCATAATAAAAAAGTGTATAATTTATGTGGTACAGTGTCATAATAAAAAGGTTTAGGTGTGGTACAGTGTCATAATAAAAAAGTGTATTTGTGTTACAGTGTCGTAATAAAAAAGTATATATGTGGTACAGCGTCATAATAAAAGGTGTATATGTGGTAAAGTGTCATAATAAAAAAGTGTATATGTGATACAGTGTCATAATAAAAAGGTATAGGTGAGGTACAGTGTCGTAATAAAAAAGTGTATGTGTGGTACAGTGTCGTGATAAAAAAAAAGTGTATATGTGGTACAGCGTCATAATAAAAAGTGTATGTGTGGTACAGTGTCATAATAAAATGGTGTAGTTGTGGTACAGTGTCATAATAAAACGGAGTAGGTGTGGAACAGTCTCACAATAAAACGTGTAGGTAGTACAGTGTCATAATAAAAAGTGTAGGTGTGGTTCAGTGTCATAATAAAAAGTGTATGTGTGGTAGAGTGTCATAATAAAAAATGTGTAGGTGTAGTACAATGTCATAATAAAAAGTGTATGTGTGGTATAGTGTCATAATAAAAAGGTGTATGTGTGGTATAGTGTCATAATAAAAAGGTGTATGTGTGGTAGAGTGTCATAATAAAAAAGGCGTAGGTGTGGTACAGCGACATAATAAAAAAGGTGTAGGTGTGGTACAATGTCATAATATTAAAGTGTAGGTTAGGTACAGTGTCATAATAAAAAAAGTTTATATGTGGTACAGTGTCATTGCAAATGCAACACTCAAATCCTTGTAAACTTCTACCTTATAGCGTTTAAAGTGTTCTCAGAATTTAGTTTGTAACACAATAATAACTTGTGCACCTATTTCACATATAAACAGCCACTTGGTTGTTGCATAATGTTGATGTGTACTTGTGGTATCAGGATGGCATTCATTAAAATAAACGCAGGTAAATCGGTGAGAAACAAACGATCAATAGAGACAGTATTACCATGCATAACACGTCTAGAAAGAAAAGCAACTCATTTGAGATGTAAATCTTTATTTGTTACTTGCGGCCATTGGAGCTTTAATATTTATCTGCTGATTGATTTCGCAGTTCTCATCCACAGCATTTAGGCCCTCCTTAAAAGGTGTTGGTTTGCTGTGCTCCGACCTACGCATTAAACAGGCAGTTTGAATATTTGTCTGTCTGCCTGTCTGTCTCTCCGTCCGTCCGTCCGTCTGTCTTTCTGTCTGTTACATGTTTAGGTTACCACCGCATATCGCTCCAATATCGTCTATATATTATTTTTAGTTTTATTGTTATTATAAATCAATCAAAACTGAAAACATAACATTAATGAGACAAATAAAACAGACTGTATGTATATCAAAGATAAGACACTGTGTTTTACTACTGTCAGAGGACTCGATGAAAAAAAGGTCCTACTTACCTATCCATTTAAAACTGTTTTCGGTCGAAGTACAGCAAACTAACATTTTGTTTAAGGATGGCCTTATTGTTATGTGTTCTATCTAAATGTGATCAGCTTTAGATAGGAATCGCATTAGAACACATACAAAACACATTCATCAATGAAAGCACGCACATTTTATTGCACTTAAATGAACATTATTTTGTTTGTTATTTTGAATAATCTCTTTTAGAACTTTTTTCTTTTTCTTTTTTTCAATTTAATATGATCATGATCCTTTCATTATATTTAATGTACTGTTAAAAGCAAGTCTAAATGAATGAAGGTAATACGTCTGCAATAATGAGCCACGTTTTATGTAGTTCAACAACCGTCCTTCCGTGATCGGTTTCCAATATATTTTTCAGGTCAACCTAATGTCGTTTAGATCGAACCAAGTATACTGGTACCCGAAATCACACTCATGCTTGCAGGGTTACATTTTATGTTGCGGATCACAATATCAATACATTAATCGAGAAGATCCGCCACACACAACCCCTGAACAAGTTCGCTTTCAAGGCATATTTAAACATAATAACATTGAAATAGATAGTGAAATGCTACTTGGGAGTCGTGTGTCCGTCAGTCATCATTATTAGTTATCGATATATCGTTAGTCAATATTAGTTATCGATATATTGTTAGTCAATATTAGTCATCGATATATGGTTAGTCAGTATTAGTTATTGATATATCGTAAGTCAGTATTAGTTATCGATATATCGTTAGTCAATATCAGTTATCAATGATTTTTCTCTCGCCTTTTCGAAGAAAAAAAGCGACATAGGTGTTGCTTTTCCGGCGGCGGCGGCGAAGGCGTGAACATTCAAGTTTTGCGTTTAGGTCATTTTCTCTCAAACCGTATACACTAGACCATGTAGACCTTTCGAACTTTGCTTATAGTTGTATCTTGGGTGGTACATCGCAACTAGACAAAGCAAATGTGGAAGTGACCTTGGCCCTCTAAGCAAAGGGCAGTTAACTTAATAATTTTACCTTCAACTTTTGCGTTGAGGTCAATTTCGCGGAAACTGTATGCACTACACCTTTCAAATTTAGTTTATATGAGTATCTAGGGTGTTTCATCGCAACGTGACAAACCATATGTGGATGTAACCTTGACTCTCCAAGCAAATGGCAGATAACCTGATAATTTTTACCTTCAACTTTGGCGTTTAGGTCACTTTTTCAAAAACTGTATTCACTAAGACCTTTAAAACTTTGCTCATAGTTGTATCTTGAGTGGTACATTTCAACGTGCTAAAGCAAATGTGGATGTGACCTTCACCATCCAAGTAAAGGGCAGATAACTTTAAGTGTAACATTTACATCACTTTCTCATGAACTATAAATATGCACTAGATGTTTTAAACCTTATTTATAGCTTAATCTTTGGAAGACAACATATTCTATTTTGACATAGTTGTGTCTTGGGTACTGCATCTTTTTGAACGCATGGATTTCACAATTCACTTTTGTTGAGGTTGACGGTCAAATTCGCATCAGTTATACGATCGAAGAAACTTCTAATGGTCTGTAAATGGTCTTTCCATGTGTTGTTGTAAATGATCGCATCATCGATGTAAACGTCACATCCATCTAAACCGGAGATTAACATATTTGAAACATTAATGGAGAATTTTTCATTCCAAATGGCTTAACTTTATATTGAAACAGTCCATCTGGAGTTACAAAAGCTGAAACTTCGTTTGCTCTTTCTGTGAGAAGAACGTGCCAAAATCCTTTCAAAAGATCAAATTTTGTAACGTATTTTGCATTTTCCAATTTTGTCAATACAGTCGTAAATTCGTGGAATTGGAAATTAATCAGTTTTTTTGTGACACTGTTGACTTTTCTATTGTCATACACATCCGGTATATATTATCCGGTTTCATCACACGAATACACTGTGAACCCCAGTCACATTTACTTGGTTCAATGAAATCATTGTCCAATAAGTATTGAATATCTTCTTTGAGATATTGTTGTTTAGAAGGATTCATTCTACATGGATGCTGTTTTATTGGAGTAGAATTTCTAACATCGACATCATGGTAAATTTTGTCAGTTCGTGTTAGAACATCCGAAAACAAGTGCTCATATTCATGTATGAATTGTTTCATGCTCATGCTCATGTTTCTGTGATGGTTCTAGATGTGACAGTTTCTCTTCAAGAATTTTTCAAAATGTCACTGTTTTATAACTTCGCTCAACCAGAATCATTTTTGTCAAACTGTTCATTCTCATTCTGTAATTCGTCGCTGAAATTTGCAAGTGGGACAGAGCAAACTACATTAACTTAATGTGAAGAAAGGCTATCTCTGTCAATGTATTCTTTTAACATATTGATATGACAAAGTTGACATTGCTTTCGCCTTCCAGGAGTATTGATAATATACTTAAATCACTGATCCTTTTTTTCTACTGTATAAGGACCGTGATACATAGCTTGTAAAATATTTTCAGGAATAGGTAATAAAGCAAGAACTTTATCACCAAGTTTGAAATTTCTTTCTTGAGCAGTCAAATCATACATTGTTTTCATTTTTGATTGATATGATTTTAGATTAGACTGAGCTACCTCACAAGTTTTTGACAGTTTATGCCTAAAATCAGACATGTACTGCAGAAGATTCAAAGAATATTGATAAAGGTGATCCTTTGGGAGCAACAAACACAATTAAGAGAATAAAGCAGCAGACTCGGTTTTATTGAGTCTGTTCATGAGAAGTAATGAAAGAAGCAACACCTCTCACGCCCCCTAGCACCGGCTTAAGCGGTATTCTACTTCAAAGCCACCTATATTGGGCTCGCTGGTCCTAAAGGACCAGTAAAAATAACACTACTATTCTATTCTTCTGAGAGAATTTATTTTCTCTTTAAGTAACTTGAGTGGTCCAAGAACACTGTGCCCAAAACTAGTTCAAATGGGCTGACTCTCTAACGGCGAAAAGCAACAAGTTCATACCTTCATACCAGTCCTTGTTAGTGTCAAAACAGTATGACATAATCATGTTTTTCTGTGTCTGGTGAAATCTTTTTAGAGCATCTTGACTCTCCGGATGATAAGCCGAAGACTTAAACTGTTCAATGCCTAACTCATGCATGACCTGTTGAAATATACCAAACATGAAATTTGACCCATGACCCGAAATATTTTGGAAGGCCAACTAATGTCAAACACTTGACCAGAGCCTTCACATTTGACTTTGTCTTAATATTCCTAAGTGGAATAGCTTCAGGAAATGTCGTTGACGCACACATACTCGTCAACAGATATTGATTACCAGATTTGGTCTTAGGCAAGGAGACAACACAGTCCACAATTATTTTACTGAAAGGTTCATCAAATGCAGGAATAGGTTGAAGATGGGCTTTGGGAATCTTCTGATTGGACTTTCCTACCATTTGACATGAATGACAAGACCTACAGTATTGTGAAAAAGAGTATGATAATGGACCTTTGGAAACGGCCGAGCACGACACATACGAAATATTGCAGGATCGGTTTGATTGTTCATGAGCGGTAGTGAAATATGCTAGCGACCACTCACGCCCTCTAGCCCCGAGTTGAGCAGAACTCAATATTCATAAAATCAACAGTACATCATTTTTGATATTTGGCCAATAAAAATGACACAATTTCAAATCTTGTGATATGTCTTATTGACACCTAAGTGACCAGACATAGCCGTTTCACCGGCCAAACTGAGACAATATGGACTTGGCTTGGAACCACAATTTGGTAATTGACAGTCAGTCCATTCATCAGCGAGGAAATCAGGTAGCCGCCATTTCCTCCTCAGGATCCCATTTTTAGTAAAATAACAAACTGGGACTTGTGACGCTTCTTCTTCACTAACGGCCCTATCAGATAAGCTAAAAAGCTACACATATAAGTTGTGATCTCGATAGTTTGTCTTTATCTTTCTCATTCAATATAATATAAGGATAATGATCTGATAAGTGGATGTTATTTTTACTGTGATCCGTCTGAGATTCAGATGGGCTAAAATCAAGATATTTGTTAGCCTCTGTATTATAAGACTGACCAATACAATTATCAGCCAAGTTAATGTCAGAAGAAAGATCATTCTCAATGGCTCTTTTTGCCATAGCTCGAGTAACCGCACAATCCGGATACAAATCACATATTTCCTGTTTAACGGAATCGGGATTGATCCAAAGAAGGCTTGTCATATACAAGTGGATTAACCACGACCTTATCTCTATCTAGGTCATTGCCTAGTATCCAATGGGCACCTTCAAATGGCAAAGAAGCTCTTATTCCCACAGCCACAGGTCCAGTAATCAAATCTGATGACAAATAAATATTATGGAGAGGGACAGACAAATAACCGTACATTACCCCTTGAATAAGTACATTAGTACCAGAATAAGTCTTCTCAGAAAAAGACAGGTATCTGCTAATAATAATGATTGAGAAGCTCCTGTGTGACGTAATATTTTAATAGGGATAGGTTTGGCTGAATCACCAGTATGTTATATAGAACCTTCATACATGAATGGTTCATAAGTCTCCATAACAGAATCAGACTGGGATGTCATGACCTCAAAAATTGGATTGTTTTCAACACAAGACTTGGGTTTAGACCTTAAAGAGGTGAGACCAGTAGGTTTTGTACCCCTTTTTTGTTGTTGCGTCCTTTTCAAATTAAAGCACTCAGAAATGAGGTGACCTTCTTTTTGCAATAATTACAAGTAATTTGAGATAAGGATTTTTGATCAGTATGCTCATTAGATCCTTGATATTTTGAAGTAGTAGTACTTAATGTACCAGGCTGAGATTTTGAAGTACTGTAGTACGAGTGAGAGTTTTTTTATATGAATAATGATGTTGAGGGCTTGATTTGTAAATAAAAGTAACCTTATGAGTTAGCGAATAATCATCCGCCAAACGTGCAGTATCATCCAAAGTTTCAGCTTTTTGCTCATCTAAATAGGTTTTAACATCATTGTTAATACACTTTTTGAACTCTTCAATTCAAATAAGTTGCCTTAACTTATATTGATTGCGCTCAATTTTCTTGGATGCACACCCGCTATCAAATAATTGTTCTATGGTTTCAGCAAATTCAACATGTGCTTGATCGCTTTCTTTCTTACACTTTCTAAACTTCTGCCTATATGCCTCAGGAACCAACTTATAATTTTCTTGCCTTGCTTGCCAAATTCAATTTGTGCATCTCTAATTCAAATTCTCTCTTTTTTTCTTCTTCCTGTAATTTCAGTTCTTTTTCTTTCATTTCGTTTTCCAATTTCAAATTTTCAAATTGCATTTCTTTTTTTAGTTGCGTCAGTTCAATTTCTTTTATATTTTGTAATTTAATTTCTTTTAATTTTAAATCATATTCTGTTTCTACCAACAAATTTAATGCTTCCTCTCCAAAAATGTCTTTATCAACCAAAAATATTTCAGAATTTCTCATATCAGAATATTTACTTTTCGATAACTTATGATGTTTTGCAATCAAGAGCAATTCATCTTTTTCAAGTGAATCAAACTCCTCCAGTGTAGGCTAAGCAAAATATTTTTCTATCAAACACAATTTTGACTGTAGCTGGTTTCACTCTTTATAATAATGAAAATGTACAAAATGTACAATTAATTTTGTGCTTTTATTATTTATTTATTATTTTGTTATTGCCTAAATGATTAAAGCACAGAAAATGTTTCGATCCCGGACGAGCCCCCACCCCACACCAATTTTTTTTACGAGCAAAATGTAAGCACAATTATATTTTCCACCCCCCCCACACACACACACATACACACTCCCCCCATCCCCCGCCCCCTTCCCACACACACACCCCACCAATTTCTTTTACGAGCAAAATGTAAGCACAATTATATTTTCTAAAATAATCCAAATCTAAATTAACTTTAATGAAGAATACTGAAACCTTATCTCTTGAGCTGCTCCCAGTGTTTATATAATGTCACAGACTCTTTCTGAAGGGTTCCCCCACTAAAACCGTCCAATGAAAATAGTCCGAATTTCATCATCAATGAATTTGCATAAATAATTTGCATACATGTTTACATCTATACTATGTTTAACTTTCTTCAAGGCCACATCAACAACAAACACGCAACAATGTATGTACATTTGTGATACATGCAACAATACATGTAAACTTTAGATACAGGTACCAGTGTTAACTCTTGTTGATTTTAAAATGAAAAATTATCATGTTTTAATATATGTTTTGACATATGTGTTGAAAATTAAATAGTATTACATAAGTGCATTGATTATTACATGTTGTTCAAAAGAATGCTTTATTACATAAATCATCCTTTTTCTTTAAGGTGTTACCTATAAGCTTGTACATGTATTGTTGCGTGTTTATTATTGATTTGGCCTTGAAAAAAGTTAAATATAGTATAGATGCAAATATGTTTATTTGGTATGCAAATTATTTATGAAAATTCATTGATGATGATGTGGTCTGTTTTCATTGGAGTATTTTATGCCAATTCACTTATGATGAAATTTGGACTATTTTTATTGGAAGGTTTTAGTGGGGAAGCCTGCAGTAACAGTATATAAACTCTAGGAGTTATATTTATAATAGTTTCAGTATTCTTTATTAAAATAAATTAGATTTGGATGCTTTTATAAAATATATTTGTGAGAGGATTTATTTACTCCTGTGCTCATTCATAATAACAGTGACATTAGATATTTGGACTAAACTGGAAATCGTGCCGTTTTGGATAAAAGAGACACTTACTGTTTTGGATTAAAGAGACACATACTGTTTTAAATTTAAGAGACACATGTTAATCTGAATTAAAGGAACATTGGTTAATATTATTTTGACTCAGTTCAAAAATTGGATATTAATAAACAATCGGAATTGTGTATTCTGTACGTGCATATTTTATGTAAATAAATTTGCACATTTTATTTGTGTGTGGCTGGTTTTGCTTCCTTTCTTATTACATTTTACTCAGTAGTTTTGAGGTTATGCTCCGTACAACATTTATAAGCATAACATTACAAGGACAATAACTCTAATTTGAATAAGGCAAAGTTACGGTTCTTGCACCCTGCACTTTTCCTCATTGGCTTCTGCTATTGTGTGAAGTTTCATTACAATTCCATAAGCAGTTTTGAAGTTATTTGTCATTTGAATGACGACAGAGTTACGGTTCTTTCACATTGAACTTCCTCTCATTGCCCTTTTATCTTTCGTAAAAAAATCATTGAAGTCCCATCAGTGGTTCTAAAGTTATGCTCCGGACAAGAATTCTAATTATACAATTACAAAGGATAATAACTCTAATTTGGATGGGGAAAGAGTTATGGTTCTTATGTTTTGCACTTTTTCTTCCTGCTTTTTATTATTGTGTGAAATTTGATGTCAGTCCCATAAGTGGTTTTTGAATTATGCTCTGGACAATAACTATAAGTATAAAATTACAAAGGGCAATAACTATAATTTGAATAATTACAGAGTTATGGTTCTTGCACTCTGCACTTCTTCTCATTGCCTTCTATCATTGTTTGAAGTTTCAATGTAGTCCCATCAGTAGTTTTGAAAAGGTCTAAGTATAAAATTACAAAGGGCACTAACTCTCAATTGAATGATGACATTGTATACGGTTTTAAAAGCTACACTTCCTCTCGTTCCTCTAGTATTGTGTGAAGCCATAAGTAGTTTTGAAGTTGTGTTCCGGACAATGTTTTTAAGCATAACATTACATAGGGCAATAACTCTATTTTGAATGATGACGGTTACGGTTCATGTACTCTGCACTTTTTCTTATTGCCCTCTGTCATTGTTTGAAGTTCATTGCAATCCTATCAGTAGTTTTGAAGTAATGCTCCGAACAAAAAAACCGAAGTATAAATCGCCCCATTAATGCTAAAAGGTGACAAGTGACATATTTGGTTGTTTTGAGTTTTTGCCACATGGCACCTTCTTGCATCAACTGCATTTTTACAAATTTAGAAAAAAACTACAGCAAGAAGGGGCCAAGTGACATATGGCTCTTTTTAGCACCCTTGGAATATCATATATACAGCTATGTAACGGAAGCAGAAACGTGCCCTATGACAAATGACCCCTGAATGATCGTCAATGGAATGTTAATTTAACAGATTGTCTATGCTTATCTGTTGCTGATATGTATAAAATTAAGGTACAACTTTATCTAGTCCAACAAACACTCCTGTTTTCAACGTTCAGTACCATAACAAAACCAGATACATCTTGTATCTTGTAAATCTTGTATACATAATAAATTGAGGTGAGGAAAAACTATGAAACTATCGAATTAGTTGGCATACATTAATCTGGAAGTACATGAATACCAGTAGCAACTCCAAATAAATCCACAACTTCACTTCAAATTAAGAGCGAATTTTTCTACTCGCCTCTCACCACTTCGAATCCCACAGGGAGCACGACTTGTAAGCGAGCACCAGAGTAAGAAAACAGAAAAAAAAGACAAGGCTAAGGCTAAGGAAGATCGCACCAAATACGTAGGAACATGAAATTTACTAGCAATTATCACTAAACCATGATCATTAGTAAGTGAATTGTTTTGTTCGAGAAAATTGTATGGTTATATAATATAATTGTAGTATATTCCATATGAACAATATATTAATTTATTCATTATACATAAGTTGCTCATTCCAATTGTGTTGTCATTACTTAATGATGTACTCATTAAGTGACACACACGCAGTCTGTCTTTTATGGGACAAGACTAAGGGTTTTAGAGGATCTTGTGAATGTCCACATGCCTATATATACATACAATGTCTGTATGCTCATCTTAAAATATGATGAAATAAATAGCACCATACAGATAACTGTGGTGAGCAGGACTGGACCACTGTTCATTCGTGTACCATATCTAAACAACACGACTTAGAAATGATCAATCACAATTATTGCTATCAGCCTGAGGTCTCTATCATATAGCTAGACATTGGAATTCTCTTGTTTGTCTGGCAATAAAACGCATTTAGTGCCATTAAAATATGACCATGTTTTAGATTGGAAACAGTTGGTATAATCATACCGACCAAACATGAAGGTATGTGTCAACATCGGAAGATAATATAAATTTGCTGCATGTTCAATGTATCAAAGTTAAACAGTAGTCAAGAAAATCTCTGTGAATGACAGCTTGTCAGAATCCACTTTTCTGGCCACTAACATAAAACCATTCAGTCACCCAAAGGAAAGCTTAGATAACTTAATAGTCAGTTGATCTTGACAGTTGCTTCGAAATAAAACTGCAATTATCAGTACCAAAAGAAAATGGCGTGTGTGGGTGTGTAGTTCTAAGGGTTATAGTCCCTCCGCCAACAAACTCAATGCGCCTTAGGGCGCACCGAGATGGGTACAATAGAGTCTGGACTTTAAAAGAAAATGGCCTTGTTAAACTGCCTTTTTAAACTGCCTTGTTAAACTGCATCCAATTCCTGACTAGCACAATGAGTACGAAACAGAATAAATATAAAGTCCTTGTCAGTTTATGTACTTTAAAAAGCGTAATCAACATTTAATGTTTGAAACATGTGTATTGCTGTATTTGTGTAATGTCAAATGGATTATACAAGCGTAATATAAATGCCTAGTATTATTATTACAAAATGGAAGTATACATTCGTTTTATTCTTAGCAAAATGTTTTTGTGAAGACTGCAATTCAGCTTTCTGCAAGTGATTGACTTAGATTTTGTATTGAGTAAATGTACCATATGACACAATATGTGCTGAAATCTTAATATAGATACATGCCATAGGGAGCCCACTGCCATTTGAATCCTTTTGGTTTTTTAAAATTGTATCATTTGTTTCTATTGTGTTTGTGCCGAAAGGTGTTATTTGTCACCTGATACCTTCTTATTTTACAAAAAATACTTATGCCAAAAGGTGCTAAGTACAAAATACATATTTTCCTAAAAATGGATTTAAGAACAGCTCTAAATATCATGCTAAACATAAACTTACCACTTTTGTCCATATCTTCCATGTTTTGAGTTCGTTGGTCCTCAAATGAACAAATGAGATGAACTGAAACTTTCAAATTCGATTATCTCAAAACTTGAAAAATGTCACTTGTCACCTTTTAGCACTAATGGGGCGTAATATACACAGGGCGATAACTCTAATTTGAATGAAGATACTCTAGAGTTATGCTTCTTGCACTCTGCACTTTCTCTCATTGCACTCTAGTACAGTGTGAATATTCATTTTAGTTCCATAAGAAGATTTGAAGTTATGCTCAGGACAAATATTCTAAGTATAAAATTACAAAGGGCTATAATTATAATTTGAATAATGACAGAGTTACGGTTCTTTGCACTTTCTCTCATAGCCCTCTGTCAATGTTTGAATTTTCATTGCAATCTCAAAAGTAGTTTTGAAGTTATGCTCCGGACAAGAATTCGAAGTATAAAATTACAAATGGCAATAACTGTAATTTGAATGACGACAGAGTTACGGTTGTTGTATTCTGTACTTCAATGAATCCAATTCAATTCAATTTAACCCATTCACAAATTCATCAGACATTCACTGGAGATCGTTTGCTCCAGGTATAGCGATTTGGACAATCTTGTTTTGCTGCATCTATGTACTATTTAGTGTCATTTTAAAACGTCAACTATTCATTAGTAACGATACTTGTGTAACGGAGCTATCAGACGACGGCTTTGTTCATGGTACTCATCGAGCTTTACCAAGATACGTAAGTGTTATCCCCTACAGCTATGTCAGCCTCTCACAGCTACTACTATTGCTATCGGCAGATGTTGAGACTAACCCTTTTCCTGTTGATTCCGATATTCTGTTAGCTGCCATTAAAAGTAGTGAAGATCGCGGTTTAGGTGAAATTTGGTCGATGAAGGCAGAAATTCGAAAAATGAAAGATGAGTTGATTATGTTAAAAACAAATCAAGCCTAACTGATGAAAAAGTTAATCTTATTGAAGAAACACAATCACGACTAAAACCATCTATTAGAAAATTAAAATCTGAATGGAACATATTACTTGATAGCATAGGGCAATTACAACTTGATGTTGACGCTTTAAATGACATTCCAATGCGGCTTGTGCAGGCTTTGTCAAAGACTTTTGTGACGCTACTAAATCTTCATATATCCGTCATACCCATCATATTATATTATATTTATGCTATTGTAGGGTACCATCATACTACACGTTTGTATTCACTGGTGTACTCGTTAAAGGGAGAAAGAGCATGAAATGAGACATTTGGAAATCGCCGAACAGGATATACAAAAATATTGCAGTCTCGGTTTGATTAAGACTGTTCGTGAACGGTAGTGAAAAAATGATTGCTACCGTTTATGCCCTCAAGCCCCGGGTTGAACATTACAATTAGCCTTTCGCTTTATTAATCCAGTATCATTTTGACTTTAAACATACTTTCATATATGTTAATACAATGTTGATTGTTCAACTTGTCTTCGTTATTCTACCATGGGTTTGAATATATTACTGATGACATACAATGAACAGTTAGTAATATGTAAAAAACAATTACCTTAATTATACTACTCTTAAAATTAATACTAATGATTAAAAAATGCATTTAATAAGCTTGTCTAAACTCGATTGCCGTGTGTCCCTTTAAGGTGGACTCAACACTTTCATCTTCCATAGATGTACCTACATCTACTTTCTTTAAGCATATGGAAGATCCTTCTCAAAAGAAACCTTCATCACACTCACAAATCTACGATTCCCTCCATTAATCAACCCTGTAATTGTCGTAGAAAATCCGTGACGTTGTAAGGGAGAAACCGTGACATTAGAATTGCAATCGTCAGGACACCGTGACAGATTTATACAATGGCATTGTTATGCCGAATAACTACATAATAAAGGCAGTATTGACTTTTCCTTGTGCAACCGTGACTGCTTTCCATCGGGAATCCATTTGCGTTGATACCGGGTTTATCCCCAGTGATATATACTCCTCAAAATAAGTTAAGGACCATCCCTTCTTTATTTCAATAAGATTTAAGTTTGTATCATCGCACCTGTTTAAATACACATTGCATTCCAAAAATGAAAATGTTTCCTGTTTCTGTATTCCTTAGGAGCATTTTACACCAAAAAAAGAAAATATTGAAATTCAGATTTTGAAATTTCAATAAAAAGAAAAATTCACCCAAAAATGTAGTTTCGTATTATTTGCATGATTATTGATTCCTTAATCTACATCTGACATCATTATCTTTAGAATAACTCTACAGATAAGCGTGCATTGCCAAATATGCAACTAGGTCTTGATAATTTACTTCATTTTGGATGAAATAAACAATCAGCGTTTTTCAAAACTGTTCAGTGTATGCATTTAAACAGCCAATGGATAGTAAATATCTGGGGAAAAAATTAAAATGTTGCGTCTATAGTTTCATTGGTGGTGATTAAACGTAATGAATACATTGACAAAACATATTGAAACTTTCAGTATTGTTGTTTTGTGGCAAATTAATGATTGTTAGAAATTATTAAAAATCTCGGACTCTCTTTAATTAACAGAACAATGTATATCAACATGTTGTTCTCTCGTCTAATGCAAATGTCCTGACAATGTCTAGTTTAATGCAATATGGCTTACATATTCTGTGCAACTGTTTGAAAATGGTATGTAGTCAATTTCACTGATAAGCACATGGAGAATTACTCCTGCGGTCCTTAACTTATTTTGCGGAGTATATAATGTAGATTAGAAATCACTGCACTGGTGTACTCGAATAATAAAATGTACTTGAAATGGGCTGGGGGTCTTAATTGCAACAAAGAATTTGTATTGTATTGTATTGTATAGCACAAATCGATATTGACATCAATAAGATTGTAAATTTCACGAAATTATCGTGCCATTGAACAATAAAAGCACACTCAAATTCAAGAGATTCCCGATATGTTTTCAGACAAAATCATATATAGTTGTACGAATGAAGTCTGTTTTAGCAATGTTAAGCAATCTTGATCCGTGCTATTCAATTTTGTATAAGATGATGAGACCCGCCCAATAGTTATAGGTTATTAGATTTGTATTGGGATATATGCACGAGATTTTCGGCGTAACAATATTGCGCGACTTTAATGTCAAAGTACTGTTATTCATTCGATCTTTGGAGATCGCTGAGCCCGATACTTATATTTAGTTATCGGTGGTACATTTTCAATTTCCTTTGTTTTTTTACTTATTTTTTGATTCGTTGGTTCCACTACTCCGGCCGATATAAGGCTCTGAGTATTGTTTAACCCACGCATCTGCTTTTTACTTGTGATTCGCAGGCTTCATAACCGCTGCTCCCAACTAAATTCCATTATGTTTGTTTCGCTCTTCGGAGCATTTAATTTTATTAGATACTTGGACCATACGCAGTACGACATGGGGCAGCAGTATACTCCATGTCCACCACCATATGCATGCCATCTTCGGGATGGTTAAAATTTTGTACTATTGATTTTATGAATATTGAGTTCTGCTCAACCCGGGGCTAGAGGGCGTGAGCGGTAGCTAGCATATTTCACTACCGCGCATGAACAGTCTCAATCAAACCGAGACTGCAATATTTCGTATGTGTCGTTCTCGGCCGTTTCCAAAGGTCCATTATCATTCTCTTTTTTTTTATGAGCGCAAAGTCGCGCAATATGTATACGCAGAAGAACGAGTGCATCTATCCCAGTACACATTTAATAACCTTTTTATTGCATACGCATTTAATATATAAACGAATAATTAGAATAAAATAATAGGTTTTAAAATTTAGTTTTCATCAAAAGTATTTATTTGAAACAGTTACATCGTCGGAATTTTCACAATGAAATCAACATTGTTTACATCACGTGACATACTTTCTTTGACATGAACAGAAAATTGCATCAATCACGAACGAGTATACATTACACACCCACTTTGACTTTACTACGTCAATATGAGAGAACATTGACATTTCCTGTTACATTGAAAGTAAACGGAGCTTGTAAATGCGTATGCAATAATAAAACTTTTGTTTCAAGTAAACATATTAAAACATAACAGCAGGTTTTTCATTATGCCTCAATTTATATACCTGAACTAATGGATCATGGGGTATGCTAGCAGTAAATAAGCAAGCTGTCCATGTTTTTTCAATGTTCATGTTCTTAAAGCTACAGTCCCTCTATTTAAATCGCTTTCTTGTTTGTAGGCGTGTCTTTATTTGTAACTTCATGTTCATCCGATCATGTTGAAATCGTGTATTTAAACGATGATCAAATTTAACGCAAGACATCAAGTCCAGACTCTATTGTGCCCATCGCGTCAGGTATACCTTGACGTGTTCGTTGGCGGACGGACTATAAACCTTAGAACTACACACACAAACACAACGCAAGACATCATTACTTTCTAGACATTGATCAGTGCACATTGTAAACATGTACACAGGTAGCATTATGATTTACAAGAAAAAAAATTGCCTCTGTCGTGACTCGAACACACGACCTTCTAATTTACAGTACGACGTACCGACCACTAAGCTATGGCGACTTATTGAGAATAATTATGGTATATTTAGTAGCATTATTATATACTGAACAAAAACGTTTAGCACGAAATTTTAGGGGCATAGATTAAACATATGAACATTGATATATTCTTTGAAGATATTATAAATGCTAGGCAAGGATGTGACTTAAAAAAAACTGTGTTATTTTATTATTTTCTAAGCGAAGAAATGCATTGCTTTGAACAGATTGAATGTTTGGCATTGACAAGAATTGGCCATTCTGTCATTGTTCAAAAACCGCTGAATATGTTCACACATGATTGTTATTCTCAAACAAACAAAAAACTCAAATTTTGTAATTTTACAATTACCCCCCCTTTTCATTGAAATAAGAACGATTTTCGATAACCTATAAAAGCATGTTCCCATCATATTTGTTTTATTTGTATCACCGATTTTGTTCACAAATGACTGTTTAGCTTTAGTATTGGTCATATCTATGTCACTTTATCATTGACCACGAACATACACGCCTCTGTATCCCGTCTATGGAAATGACATGCATTTTATGTGCTAAATTTATTTTGCTCAGTATATTATGACAAAAAAACTTAACATATCTGAACGACCCTTAAGATATATCAGTATATATTCCATCATCTCGCACAGGTAAATAACCATATATGGTGTAATACTATTTATTATACATTTTTCCGTCTCAAACTTTAATCTCGATTTTTTATTTAGAGGATGATACGTTTGTGTGCTATAGGCCTTAAGTAATTAGTACACGAAATGCTACTACCTACTACATACCTATAAGATTCCGTGGTGTAGTGGTAAAACCTTCATGTTTCAAATAAAACTGCTAGGTCACCTGTTCAAATCCCGTTCCGGGGAACTCCTTGCTTTATAAAATATATTCGGAAGCCGTATGTTACCTGTCCGACTTTTTTGGACGTTCGTCGAACTGAAACTACTTCACCCGTGGCTTATTCATATTCACGAGTTACTATCAGTGTAAGTATAGCGTCTGCAATCAGTTTAAGTATAGCGTCTGTAGCTTTAACATAAACATATAAGCCAATTGATGCGAATCACTTTGATTCAATGCACATCCCTTCAGATCATTGATTATGCAAAACACCTTACAGTCAACATGTATCTTACATGAGGTTCTCTTGGACACCGTGTCTTGGAATGAAGTTACATGTATGACAGATATCATCACAAAATAAACTGTATTGACTACGAGTTGAAGGTTTTACTTATACCCATATACAGCCCAGATATAATAATAGTGCCTCCAGTGATTCAAACCACACCTTGATAGTGTAATTATTGAAAACAGTGTCTGTGATTTTCAGGAAAACCCATGCAGTGAGTGAAGACAATTAAAACATGAACAAACGGAGTACAAACACATGTGATTATAAATAGTTATATGTGATAACAGTACAAACGCATGTGATTATAAATAGTTATATGTGATAACATACAATATGTTTGAATGGACCTGTATGTATCAGTTCAACATAGGAAATGGACGAAGGCCAACCCTTGGGTTGATAAGTTACCAGAAGCCTTACCATACCATATCAGGTTTGAACCCGCAAAGATGTTTGTGAAAATAAACAGTCACTATATATTAAGGATATTCAAAATTTTGAATTAGGCGAAGTCCTTCCTGTGAAACTGAAAATTTATTTTGGCTGGTTTTGTGAAATTAATGGTACTAATGCAACAAATAGATCTCCATTATACAAAACATATATAAGAGCAAATGAAGAATAAAAAACCGTGTTCTAAAATATGTTATAATTTATGTACAATCTGACATTAAAGTATTGCATTTTTTGTGCATCCGCCTAGAAATATCAGCAACCTTAAACTAAAAACAAATAACATCCATATAATCCTCTCAGTATTAACAAGGGCAGTTGAAAGCCAACATTTTGAAATTGATTTAATTTTGGCTCAAATTTGACCAAACACAGAGGTGTCTCCCAGAAATATAGAGACCGTATTAAGCCCGGTACACACGGTAAGATTTATCTTATACGATATGTCTTGTGAGACAAATTGCATCGTGTGTACAGGGGCTTAAGACACAATTTATGACCTGAAAGATGTCTTCCAGAAATAGAACATGCTCTATTTCTATAAGACAAGATCAAAAGCGCCGTCATTCAACCACACATGGTGACACTGTGGCCAAGTTGTACTGCGTTCCAGATTTGACATAAACTTCGCAGCATAGGGTCTACATGCATTGTAGATTTGTACACGCGGGTATTTTAGTCCATACATAGCAACATGGCAGGAAACTGGACGAATGATAACATTGATGAATTGCTGGGATATTGTGAGGAAGAGGAAGTTTTGTGGACAGTCACGCACAAAGACTACGACAAGAAAGATGTATGACAAGGCTCTTTCATTTGTTTACATTCTGGAAAGATCCAGTATGCACTTATTTGAAGGTCACCAGAAAATCCCATAAAATTAATCTCACCGTGTGTACAGGCAATCTCATAAAATAGATTGCATCAGATTTGTCTTGTAAGATTTGTCCTATGAGATAATCTTACCGTGTGTACCGGGCCTTATAAATATACATGTGTTACTTAGCATGCTTAGATCATGCTTGAAAAAATTAGGTGCCAGGTAGGTAAACAGATGTGTATATTCAAGTAATAGTATTGTGCTTGTTCATGCATAAACTGCAAGTTACCTGTAATAATATGTCATGATAATGTAAATTGTCAGGAACCTCTATTCTTCGTGTAATAAAGTGTCACCAACATAATGGTCATTGAAAATTGTTTTGAGAATGTGTTCATGTACAATATTTGTAAAGTTTTAATTGACTGGTGTGCAAATTAAAAAAATGGAATTCCAGCTGCCCCACATATGACTGTGAAGATTACAATGCTATTGATAATATTTAATTTGCATAACTGAATATTACTGTGCGGACGCACACAAGTGGTAGTTTTCAATTTAAAATAATTACTAAACTATTGCATTTTTTCTATTGATTTCTTTCGCTATATATGCTGTATATAAAATAAATAATGAAAGTACTTGATTTAATTCCCTAACATGTGCTTAAGGACATATTTCGAGCCTATTGTATTTGGGGAAGGGGGTGGAGTGGGGGAGAATTTCTATAGGTAACTGTGAATCACTGTTAGCTATACAATTTCATGAGCAAAGTGTGATATTCAATCTTTCTTCAGATTATGAGGCCCACCCAATAAAGCATTTATGGCCACATAATAACACATTAAAGAATGTTGTATATTTATTGTGTTGTGCTCTGATTTTCGGTCTAAAAACAATTAACAAATACCAGATAAGTTTTGTATTCAAAAGCTAAATTATGAACATATATTTCTTCATTAAAGTAAATTAAGTGTTGTTAAGCTATTCTTACCCTCAATATAGCAATGATATACAAATAAAAACTAAGAGTGGACCTCAATTTATATACCTGAGTTGATCAGCCATGAAGCGTGCTGGCTGTAAATTTTCAAGCTTCTCATGCTTTTTCAATGAAAACAGTAAACAGTTGTGTTTTGCTTTTCTTACCCAAGACAATATCTAATATAGCAATGTAACACAAAGAAAAAACTACAAGCGGGCCTCAATTTATATGCCTGACTTGATCGGTCATGGAGCATGCAGTCAGTAAATAAACAAGATTCCCATGCTTTTTAAATGAGCAAGTAGCGATGGGAAATACGAGGAAATATGTCCTTAAAATGCATATTGAATCGAAATGGATTTCATTGTCACATGTTGAATATCAACAATTCAAATTGTTGAAGAATCTTAAATACAGTGAAAGTGACTTTGTGAAAGAGTGAATATTTGAAACAGTGACTATGTGAATCACTGACACCGTGAAACAGTGACTTAGTGAAACGGTAACTATGTGAAACAGTGACTATGTGAACAGTAACTACGAGAAACAGTGAATATGTGAAATAGTAACTATATGAAACAGTGACTATGTGAAACAGTGAATATGTGTAATAGTAACTATGTGAAGTGAACTAGTGCTATGTGAAACAGTGACTATGTGAAACAGAGACTATGTGTAACAGTGGCTATGTGAAAACAGTGACTATTCAAACAAGGCTTATGCGAAACAGGACTTTTCAAGCGATCCACTCCTACTATACATATAAGAAGTCAGGTAAGAGTATTTGTTTTGTATGCAATACGTGTGACTGTACTCTGTAAAGTTATTGAAACCCTCAAAAGTGTGTTCATTGACTTATTTTCAAATGTAAACAACTACATATTAAGTGAACTTAATAAAATAATACTGAGTACAGACCCCGTATTAGGATTTATTATAAATGATTTAACTATTGTAATATAGTATTGTTTGATGACATGTATCTAACCCACTAACACTGGTTGCATGCGGGTCTGTTGCACAAGTACTCACACTATACTCAGTTGCAAAAGAAAGTGGACAGTGAGTTTTGTTTAGATTTAATTGTATAAAGGCTTTTTTTAATTAAATTGGCAAATTCCAAAATGATTATTGCATGTTTGGTACCAAAGTTTTTATAATTCCATTGCCAATATCATGTTGTCATTTGTTTTTCAATAGGTCGAATCATTAAGGGACTGTCGCTTGATAAAGAGGATAGGGTGTAAAGTAAAATTTTCAAAATGTCCAGTTTGTTTTGCAGCTGAGTATAGTTCAATATTATTTAACTTCGGGATATATTTCCATCCACTTTCAACGTTTTTATGCTGTTTTTTATTTATTTATTTTTAAAATCAGTCTATCCCGAATATTGAATATAGAAAAAAGAATAATATAAAAACAAAAAGTGAAGAAAAAAAATTGTTTTCAGAGAAGATCTAAAATTTGTCTTCTTGAGATTGGTTTAAGGGTTCGCCAATGTTCTGAAATTACTTTCCAGTGGGTGGGGTATTAGGTGTTGAAACCTAAATAACTAGACAGTCTTGAAAATATGTAACACACCTTTCATATTAAACTTTGAGTATAATTCACTTTAGTCATAAGGAAAAACGTCAATTTGTGGGTACTTAATTAGCATGAACAAAAACAATAGGGTAAAGGACTTCCCTGCAAACAATATAATTACTGAACACAATACTTATTTTTTGGCTTAGATTAAATGTATAGACAATGATTAACAAAATGTTAGAGTATTAAGTCGAAATTCAAACCAGTTTTGCAGAAAAAAGTAAATAACTTCGTTGACACGTTGAAGTTTTCTTCGGCCATATTTTTCATTCATAAAAATATGTAAACAAAAGCGGAACATGCATTATTGCCTAAATTGGTGTGAGAGTCATCTATGCAGCTACAGAACACATATGTGAATCTTGAATATTACCCTAAGTAGATTGTTAAAACATTGAAGACAATTCAAATCACCTGTCAGGTAATCATGGATGTCGAGTTAAAGATTTTACGTTTTCTTGTTGTATTTTCAATGCTTCACCTCGCTGAACAAAATATGACCAATTAACCGATTACGATTCCTACGCCTATCATTTTTTTAATGATGCATACTAGGGAAATCCGAATCGAATTTTCGAATTTATGATTACAAATTGTATCTCATTTTAAACAATATTCTTATCATTTGCGTTATAAGTGTTGCAAGAAAACGAAGAAAATTAACCCTTGCGGTTATAAATATTAAAAATAAGAAATAAAAATGGCACTACTTTATGCAGTAGTAGGTGTTATAAGTCATTCTTTCGTGAAAACTCGGATAATACCGGCTACGTTCGGAATCATACTTCATAGAAATGATCGAGATGTTGCGAATGAGAAGTTTCCGGAAATTAGAAAGTAACAATATTATTTGCCAATTTAACTGATTTTATAATGTTTCGAGGCTTATATCTCTCAAGAATAACATTTTAAGAAGAAACAATACGTTTTCCCCACGCACCTGAAATAAACTGTTCAGATCTATCAGAATACAGTCGCAATCGAGGATCGTTCATGAGGTAAACAAATGTTTGTAATACCATTCATTCAATAATCATTGTGTAGTATTGGTAGTAGTAAATCTCGTGCAAATCGTATAATTTAAAAGTGATTTGCACTACTTTTGGGGATAAAACACGGTGCAGAAAATTCATTGATTTGGCATAGATGGTGTTTATGAAATTCTGTTTTATTAAGTTGCTGTTATGTTATTTTTAATTTTTATTCTCACATATTGTAAACAACATACTGGACTATAGATGTGTGTATTCACTTTCAATAAAAAAGAAAAAGAAGCCAATGATTGGATGCACCCGAGGTACTGAATTCAAAAGTACAATATATTTTTTATGAATTAATTTTATTCAAAACACTAGCAATCAAATTGTTTCCTTATAAATGTGACACACTATGTCAGCATTGACAGTTGCAAGAAAATTGAAGTTTAAGCAAAAATTGACATTGTAATTTTTACCATACCCCACCCACTTTATACTATTGGCGAACCCTTAATACCCAATAAGCTGTCCTATCCATACTGTTCGTTTATTTTCACAAATATGGTTGTTCTATTCAATTGGAACCTATCTAATTATCAGACCCTTCGTATATACCCTTCTAAACGCGACAGGCCCAACACACACGAACATTTAAATACATAAAACACATATATATATATATATATATACTGAGCAAAAACAAAAAATACCAACTTTGCTTTGCCTTATTTTCTGAAAAACAAAACAGAAAATAATTGATATGTGGAAAATTAGGTACACGGCACAATAGTCCAAACAAAGAATTAGTTTAAAGGTTTAGTACACAAGGGAGCTTATCCCTCCTTTTCTAGAACATGCATTGTTTTGGCCTATAATCACCAACTCTTTGAAAAATACCTACAGTTGTCCATCGCAATATTTTTGTGTAGGATCCTAATTCAAAATCACAAATAACACAGCCTTTGTAGACAGAAGAGGAAATGGATACGGGAGAACCCAACGGATGACAATTAACCAGAAACCTTACCCTACCTTATCTTGAGTGACCCCGCAAAGATGTTTGTGGGGAAAAAACACATTTTAAATACAGTGATTGTGACTTTTTGGAACAGTGATTATGTGAAACTGTGACTATGTGAAACTGTGACTATGTGAAACAGTGATTATGTTTAACCGAGAATATGTGAAAAAGAGAATATGTGAAATAGTGCTATATGAAACAGTGACTATGTGAAACAGCGACTATACGAAACAGTAACTATGTAAAACAGTGACTGTGTGAAACAATAACTATGTGAAACCGTGACTATATGAACAAGTTGTGTAGCAGTGACTATGTAAAACAGTGACTTTATGAACAAGTTGTGTAGCAGTGACTATGTAAAACAGTGACGGTGTGAAACAGGGATTATTCGAAACAGGGAATATTCAATTGATCCACTACAGTACAATTAGGAAGTCAGGTAAGAGTATTTGTTTTGTATGCAATAAGTGTGACTGTACTCTTTACAGTTATTGAAACACTCACAAAAGCGTCTTCATTGACTGATTTTCAGAAGTAAATAACTACATAAGTGAATTAAATAAATTGAGTTATTTAAATACAACTGAGTACAGAACAATTATTAGCATTTATCATAAAAAACTGTAATAATTGTAAGAAATCATTGCATGATAAAAGTTAGCTAACCCACTCACACGGGTTGCATGCAGGTCAATTGCACAAGTATACTGAAAGGAAAAGGAAACGCGACACGGGAATTTTCGCTATAAATTGTATATACTGCACACTTAATTCCATATATATTCCAAGGAAATCCCATGATATTTTGTAAAAAAGAGAGATGCAGTTAGTTAGAGAAAGGACACAACTGTGATGTTGTAGACGTTTTAATCACAGTACACGTTGTAACAAGAAATTCTTAAATGTTGAAGTTCCTCTTTTTTGAAATTCCTCTGAAAAATTGAGCCAGTTCAGTACTGTATTAAAGAGTTTGCAAAATTTTGCATCCTACATTTGCTCACATGCTTTAGCCAAATGCGTACTCTGTCAATAATGAAACTTTGCAGGAATACTATTTGCTGTATTACGTGTTGTTTTGGTCTTTTTCCGAAAGGAAAGGTATTACGTAGCCATGTACCATTCGATTAACAGCAGCATATTGTACATACAATATATAGCGGAAATTCCCGTGTCGCGTTCTTTTTTCCTTTCAGTATATAACCAAGTCACTAATACTAGCATAGTGTAAGGTGACAACACATAATGGACTATATTGAATCTATGAAACCTGTTTTGTCTGCTTGAGACATACATTTCAGCTTGAGAATTTCAGCTTGAGATAGACATTTAAGATTGAGACAGACAGATTGATTGGTTTAATATCCAATTAGCTATCCTATCCATACTGTTGGTTTATTTTCATAAATCTATCTGTTCTATTATATTGCAATCTAATTATCCGACCCTTCGTATATACGCGACAGGCCCAACATACACCAACATTTTAAATACACAACACATATATACAGAGCAAAAAATAGAAAGTACCAACATTTCTTTGCCTTATTTTTTGGACAGCAAAGCAGAACTAATTAATGAAATGTATGAACTAATTAGGTAGAACGCCACTGGCAAATTTAAAACTGCTTAATGGGATAGTTTTTCTCTCAATTAAGTATGCTTATATATATCAACAAGTAGTATGTTCAAATACTTTTTAAAGGGACACACGGTAAATATATTATTGGTACAATTGTTTCAACAGTTTGCTTTATACTCTTCTTATAATTAATATTAATGATTGAACTAATGCATCGTATGTAGAAAAACTAACAGGACACCTCGTGCAGGTTTTAAAAATCAAGACTACACGTGTCACTTTAAACTGTTTATATTCCTACACCATTTGGCGTCTGTAAATACTGGCATTAATAGTGGATACTTTTTATTTTTGCTCAGTATACATAGTGGCCACACACAGATCAATACAGTATTAAAACACATGGATAGTTTACCTAAAAAATAAATTTAATGCATACGGAAAATAACCCATTATACAGCCTACACTTGATAATGTTTTGAATTAAAGTTGTCAATACCGTTCATAAAATAAACAATGAGCGTCATTCAAATACGTATTATTCCTTCCAGGAATAGTGCTTTAAGGATTGTCAAATTAAACCATTTAGCACAGATCGATATTGACGTCACATAATAAGAAAATATCGTGCCATTGCACAATAGAAGCACAATCAAATTCAATAGATTCCCGATCTGGTTTCGGACAAAATCATACATATTTGTACGAATTAAATCTACTTTTAGCAATTTTAAGCAATCTTTATCCGTGCTATTATTTACTATGACCAGCTTCATGTTTATAGTTGTCTGATAAAAGTCAGGCCGTACACGCGCGCGCGGAATTGTTCGACACCAAAACAAATTGAATATAAAAAGTTCAATGTTTTGAATAACCGGTATTTGTTTTCATTTAGAAGAAAGAAGATGACCTATAAACACAAAGCTTGGTGAGTAGCACGTGTGTACACGAGCACACACCAGAGTTGTAAATAATTCGTGTATACATTTTATGAATTTTAGTAAAAGCCTTTCCCAAACATATTTGAAATTCTGACTATTTATTTTTAATTATACCCCTGCTTTCACAAAATGAAGTGGGAGTTTTATAGGAATCAAGCTTTTCGTAAAGTCGCGTCGCGTCCCTTCCAGTAGCACATTTTTGTCTCGCCCACGATAGTGGGTAGTGATACATAGCAGTCACTTTTCCGACGGCAGCGGCCGCATTTTAAATCAACTATATCTCACCAACCGCTGCTCCAATTTTTCTTAAACTTTGTCCATATGTCCCGTTTCATCACATACTATTGATTGCCTAATTTATTTCAGAATGTTTGCCCTTTGTTTGTCTTAGAATTTTACACCCTAATATTGTATAATGAACTTCATGTGCCGTTCACTAAGGATTATGTACCCTTTTGTGAAATCCCATTGAAAGTGCATTAATAAAAGAAAAAATGTAACCTGCAATTTAATATGTTTACACTTTTATCTAGAAGAAGAACTTTTATTAGCATCGTCATAGGTCTATTTGGGTCGAGGCCATCCCAAATAAACCTTACAAAGTACATATATATTATGCAATAAGTCATATATGACTCTTAAGCACAATTTTAAACAATTTTATCACAAACATTTCTAATATATCAATGGCGTTATGACAGTGTTAATATAAATATTACTTAGAATCATGTTTATCCAATACAATGTTATATTAATATAACAATGTCACACATGAAATGCGCTATTCTTTAGTAACAAGTGTTTTTAAGATATGAACATTTTAGGTATTACAATACTGTTGTTTAACAACTTCTCTCTGAATTTTGACATACATGATACATTATAACTCTAAGTTGCACGGAGCGTGTTAAAATAAAAACACCAACATAATTGTTATCGGGAGTTTTCACAGATAATACTTTTTCTTTTTTCAAATCCTTTAAATACATATGTGGCTAAGTTTCGTAGAATATCTAGAGAGTGCTATTTAAATAATAAATAAAAACTTTATAAAAGTGTGTATTGATCCATATTCAGCTTATATCATGCTCAATGGCATGTGTGTATTGACTAATACACATATTTATCAAGTATGTATTTATGGGTAGCACTGCCTAGATAAATGTGTTAACATATTAAATTCAAAGTATTCAAGAATATTTGGGTTGTAGTTTTTATCGCTTTCATATTTAATGTCAGTGGGATTAAACAAAAGATGGCATAACCCTTAAACAGTTTTAAAAGCGGTTTTAAAAGCGGGGGTATTCATCACCTTCAGTGATAGTTCTAGGTTATTTAATAAAGGGTTACATTAGAGAAGATGTAAAGCACTGAACCGAAAGAAGATGAATCATAATTGAAAACAAAATAAGTTTCTATGAAAAAATATGGGATAGTTGAGATATTAGATGAAATGAGATGAGATAAGAGATTAAAAATTATTATTGAGATACTAAAGATAGAGATTATGAGATTAGATAGAATTTTGTTTTGAAGAATTTGTTTGTTTATTGTCGTCAATAAGTATAGGACGGGTCGAGGGCATGCCGCCGTAGACATTACACTTTTCATACTGTCAATTTCTTTATTGCGAATTTGGCCACCGGCCCATAACACAATGCATTTTATATACAAACAAACAAATATGTAACTGTGCATAATAGGTCATGCATTAAGTCTGAGACTCATGAGCATATGATTGATACTTCAACAAATTCTCAAAATAGATACAATCACGTGACAGTGTTATACATACATGTAATACATATAACAACATACAATAACATGACAAGCATTATACACTATTTAAATGTAGTTTTCGTTTCATGCATTATGCAAATTCATATTTCTTACATTTCTTGTAATAATAAAAAAATAATACTTGAATTATTATACTTTTCAGTTGATAATGAGTTGTGTTATTCTGTTTGAAATTATGCGAAAAGTTACAGAGGTGTGTTTACTTGATATTATCAGATCATATTAAATTCAATAATTTTTGAAAACAGGTTTTCTTTGAATTGGGGAAAACTCCCGTATGAGCTTCCCATGATATTTTATAAACAATACCGGGTAGATAAAAACATACGTTTTGTCAATGATCTAATTAACGGCAATGGTATATTTCTACTCCTTCGAAGAATTTAAACGTTAGAAACTGGAATAAATAAATACATAAGAATTATTTTAAAAACATCGCAGAGTTGCAAACATATCGATGAAGATTGGTACACTATCCTTTCCCTTCCATTCAAGATAACGGATGACACAACACTACACAACTTGTAATAATTTGTAAAATAAATTTTATTACTGAATAATATACACTAAGAGAAGGTTGTTTCTGTTTAAACTTTTGAAAACCGAAATTAAAGGAAATGCTAGTATCTATTGTAACATAGCGTTTCAATAGTCCGCGTTTTGGGGCGTTCGTTTTAGATAGTTTAGACGCAAATACCATTATTAATGATATACTAAACATAATTGTTTTACTTCCAAATTATTTTATTTATATATCAAAAGAATAGAATAATTTATCCAATGTTCACAACTTTATTGCCTTTTAGATTTTTTTATAAAAGAATGGACCTGTACACATGCCATACATGTACGGAGAAGAGGGCACACTTCGTCAAAAGAAGATGGACAAGCATTGCAAATATATGTGAGTGACCATTTGTTTCAAGCTATGCCAATTTTAAAAGAATTTCTATCATGTGATTCTTGTGCAGATCTTCAAAAAATCTATACATTTCGATACTTGATAAAGGATATCAAAGTCGATAGGGCAGATTTAGGTAAAGCAATGTTGCAGAAAATATACATCTGCTCATCTCAATCATCACTGTCAGCCCTTACCCACCTCCCCTCCAATCATCCCCCACACCCACAATTGTCTGTTCTGTTGGTATTGTTCATAGGCACAATGGGCATAGCTTTGCCCTCTTTGTTATCAACTCACCCTCCCTTGAAACAATACCTTGTGAATCTAGATTTCCACAATTTTCTTCTGTGTTTAAAAGTACAAATAGCATACCTTTTCCCAAGGCAATCACTCACCAACCCCTCCATCCCTTACCAGCTCCCCTCCACTTATATTTTGTTCAAATGTTCTCTTTCTTATTTGTTGATATTGCTCATAGATACACCTCTGATATTTCTGATGGTATGTCTTGTGTACACTTTTGTTAGCCAGTGTATTAATAAGAGAAGACCATTGAAATTGACGAACTCACATACATCCAATTAAAGAAGAAGTCTCGGTTTATTCAAATTTGCTCATGGGGAAATACCTTGTCTGTATAACTGTTTGACTAACTAGAAACCCTCCTTCTCTAAAGTATGTAACACGTGTAAGGTAAAAACACCCATCTTATATGTTGACGTCATATTATTCCATTTTACGCTTACCCGTGAGTTTGCTAAAGAACTCTTCATCTCAGTGTTTGCAACCAGACAATAAAAAACAACATTTCTCTCTGAAGATATATTGAATACAAATTCATTCAACGATATACGCGCTTATGGGATAACCTGATAGATGCAATCAAATTGTCCTACTCCTGTAAATTAATAGCATGGTTAACTCTTAAAAATACAATTTCAAAAATTAATGAGACATTATTTGGCAGAATGTGTTGAATCTCCTTGATTTTTCATTTTATACTTAAACTTTCCCTTTTATTTTCTTCTGTATGACTTGTATTACAAACCATTATTAATACTTATTGGACTTATGTTTGCTAATTGCTAATTGTTGTCTAGACTACATTGCATCAATAATACATTTAAACCTATGGGAGAATAACGACGACAAATTGAAAACTACAGATCTATTGCCTTTTATTTAAATATACGCAAGAAGGTTTAACGGCAAAATTATACTGGATAAATGAATTTTCATGATTGATTGCAATGGTTATGTCGCCATGGGCTCCAATGTTTAAGAGATAGTTTTATGAGCAGTTGGAGTAACTGTTTTAGAAATTGTGACATTTCATTTTTGCATCGAGTTATAAAAGTACTCGAGGAATTTTTAGTTTACTAATCGTAAATATTTGATGCGTGTTTAAAGACACATTTCGAGGCTTTTGGGGGGAGGGGGAAGGGGGGGGGATTTCTTTAGGTAACTGTATTAGTTTTTTGTCAAAGGATGAGGCCCGTCCCATAAAGAGGGGGGGGGGAGGGTGGGGGGGATAATTTCTATAGGTAACTGTATTAGTTTTTTGTCAAAGGATGAAGCCCTTCCCATAAAGAGTGTATAATAATGTCGTAAAAATTATAACCGTTTTGCAATTTATGTGCACTTGTATATATGTTAAAAGAACTATGTATAGACGGATTTTCTTAAAAGACCCGTGTTCACAATTAATAGTTTTTGTATTTTTAGCACAATATACTCTATTATCAGTTACTTCTCTGCCATGTTTTAGTAAATCTCAAATGCAAGAAACTCACCGGGACTTCAAAATTTAAAAATCGTTGTCATCTGTCAGTGTTTTTGATCACCTGATCCGAAGGCTCAATGTGATGTATTGAAATAACTCTTCGTCCGTCGTCCGTCCGTTGTCTGTCCGTCGTCCGTCGTCGTCGTTATCTTTTGCTTCTGACGACTTTTTCTCAGAAACCGCTTGTCGGAATTCAACCAAATCTTATATGAATTCATTAAACTGGATTTTATAGTTGCACCAACAGCTAAGGTCATTTGGCGACATTCCAGCTTTTTATTGGTGGAGGAAGACCCCAGGTGCAAACCCGGGCATGTTTACGTGCACGGGCGCGCACCGGAGTAGAACCACCGACGTTCCGCAAGCAAGCTGGATAGCTTGATACTCACATACTAAACAGTCCTGGCCCCATGGGGACTTCTAATTCGTGTGTTGTTGTTTGTTTGTTTGTAGTTTCGTTTTTGTGTAATTTAATGCAGTTTAACCTGTTTCGACATACAACCCAGTATGTTACCATATCATCTCCTAAACTAAACAACTAAGTGGAATTCAACCAATTTTAGTGCATTAATACCCCACATGATAACGTTTTTTTCCATCCCTAGGGGCCCTAAATATAGATATAAAACTCGAACAGGAAAAGTATTATTCAAGGACGACAGTCAACCACAAACATGCACATCAACAAAGTACAAATTTAAAGATGAATAAAAGGCCAAATAAGACATCACAGACACAAAATGATTGACAATAGGGCTACCGCCTTGGAACAGTCAGTGGCAAAAAAGGCCTCCGGGTTTAAACCAGGTTCTAGGTTGCACCAAACCTCACACTTACCCTACTGTCATCCCAATAAAACGGGACAGTGTAAATAAAGAAACCCCGCCATCAACTATTTTTTAACCAACAAGGCAGCATTAATAGGCAATATAAATAAAACACAAATATGCTCGTGTATATAAAATACAAACAAACAATAGTCTAGAAAGTCACAAAGAAGGTACTCAATGACTTGGCAGAAGTCAGAGCAACAAGAGAACAGACCATTGAGGGCACGACAAGACAAGATTGCAGACAAACATCCAACGTCATCGTTCTATTAGGCTTAAGTTGGGTCAAAGTGCTAAATACACTATATATTAAATTACACCGTCACTTTTTCATATTTGTGCACAAAAACATGGAATATATACTCGCCTATGAAAGGTAATAACGTATCAAACTATTTTATTGTAACTCCGATGTCTGCCCAGGGGTTATGAGGTGGGGAAGGAGTGGCAGAGGGTAATCTGGGGTCAGTTTTGTTTCTAATACTGTCTCATATGAAACGTTATAATGTGATTATACTATTGTTTCACTGGGGCCCGGGGAATTGGGCGTCATTTTATACTCGTGTATGAAAAATACAAAGCATATCATCAAACAAGTTCATTATTATAACTTCAATAAGGTGTGGTGGGGCGGTGAAGGTCATTTTGAGTCAATTTTCTTTTTCTTAAATTAAATATTATAACTCCGTATACAATAGTTTGCTCCAGGGTCACCCATGGTATGCTGGGTGGTCTAAAAAGTTCAAAAAACAAAAATACTCTATAAATATAATTTATACATTTACAATATCATACATACAGAATAACGTTATATGCACATATGTAATACCTTTTATGTTCTGAGTATCAAATAACAATCAACATAAACTGTTTTCCACCCTCCGCTGAGGACCCCACAAAACTAACGTTGCTCTTGTACGCCGTCATCATTTGGACACAGGATCGAAGGGGTGAACATATCTTGTTTACCATACTGACATGTGTGAAGAATGCATGGGGATTTGCGATGACGCTCCGTCGAAATTGGTTCTTGTTTCAAATGTCTACCGTTTAGAGTCGAAAGAATATGGACATGAACATTTTGTAAACACTCACATATTTATCCAAGCTCATTATTTGGAAACTGTATACAGACCTGAAGTAATTCATGATACTCGGAAGGATTTTCCTTGCGTTCACATTGTTCGTTTCCTAATGACGTTGAATGAGCAGAGAAGGAAAGAACCAACATGACCAAACTTTACTTCTCTGCCCTAATGACGTTGAATCGGCAGAGAAGGAAAGAACCAACATGACCAAACTAGACGAAACTGCCCTAATGACTTTGAATGGGCAGTGAAAGAAAGAACCAACATGGCCAAACTAGACGAAACTGCCCAATGATGTTGAATGGGCAGAAAAGGAAAGAACCAACATGGCCAAACTAGACGACACTGCCCAATGACGTTGAATGGGCAGAAAAGGAAAGAACCAACATGGCCAATCTAGACGACACTGCCCTAATGACGTTGAAATGGCAGATAAGGAAAGAACCAACATGGCCAAACTAACTAGACGAAACTCAGGTGATATTCAAAATGAGGTCACAAAGTTGCTTCCCATAGTAAGCAAGGAAGAGCAAATTCTAGCAACTAATTATAAACGAATGTTATACAGTGTTCAAAACGGTGATACTGTCAAATTAGAAATCAGAGACGCAAGAGTAATTAGATGTCACTGAAAGTAGTCATTTAACCAGAATTAGTGGACCATATCTGAGATATTGTCGGAACAATGAGTATACTTTATACACAAGGGCACTGGTAGTAGATGATTTTTTATGCCAGCATGTCGTATAAACTAAATTATTATCGATATATTATGGATCGCTGAGAGGCATCCGGAAGAAGATATGTTATAATTGGGTAGACCAATTATAAATAATTTGAATTGGGAATAAAAGTGTTGTAACGATGCTGCAGACGGTTTTATTACGTTGTTTTTAATGAGTGTAAGTAGAATGTCTACTCTGAGCTCGAATGTACATATTGTATAACGTTGTAAAGTAAGACGAGACTAGTTATTTTATTGCCAGTATGTGCTATTTACCACAACACAACTCAACGAGAAGAATTCACGTCGAAGCGGTTTTAGACGCACGAATATACCATATCAAAGTGAATCAAAGGTATGGCATATCTCAATAATTCGCATTTGGCGTGACACACGGATTTTTATGATAAATAACGCTCACACGCATACTTTTTACGTTCTTATGTATTCTGAAAACTTGACCTACTTTTGTTTTTGGCGATTTCATTTTATTAAATGTAGTTCACCAATCCAAATTTTCCACTAAAATGCACGATAGTCTCTTTCTGGGACGTTGCAATGTGCGTTCAGTTGTGTGCAAAAATAAGTTAATTAATTAGATGTGATTTAAATAAATTCAGTTAACTTGTATGATCATTTCGTCCCGAGCTTTCTGTGCCCTCTCCCACTACCCCGACCCAACAAACCAAGGCACAGCCTCTCTTTGGAACCCAATCTCATAATAAATATCCATTGGGCCTTGACAGCTATGGTAAGCACTATACTGTATATCAAAGAGGAATATGTGGTCACTTTAACATTTATGTTTCCGATAATTTTTTTTTTTTTTTAATTTTTCCATCAATTAATTTGGGAGTAAATTATATTTGATATTGTTTTATATCAAAAAGCCGTATGATTTTATTAATTGTCGATATATTTAACGGTTAAACAGTGAGGACGTATTTTTGCGTAATGTAAGAAACGTTTAAAGAATTTCTGGATTATGTCAATTCTAGACTGGATTTATTTGAAAGGAAACATTGTATATACAGCTTTTATGTTAATAATAAACATTAACAATTAAGTATATCGGTGTTCACAGTGTTGTATATTTTCCAAACTGAAACATAGTCGATCTATATACATTTCCTAGGGGTTGTAGATGTGTAGATTGGGTTTAGAATTTTATTTTGAAACGTTTAACATGCTGTTACTCCTATATATTGACCATTGTTCAATGCAAATCATATACCTGTATGTGACATGTGATTCAATGTTTCCCCTAAGGTCACCGAGGCAGTAGGTCACAGGCGTCAAAATGGTACATCGTCAAACTGTGTCATTATTTATATTAAATTGAAGGTCTTTCAGCTGGAACATCGGTGGTTCTACCCAGATGCCCAGTCGTGCAATAAAATTGCCCGGAGGGGCACCTGTGGTGTTCCTCCATCAATGGAAGCTGGAAATTCGCCATATGAAATTAGTGCGACTATAAAATCCAGTTCAATTGGTTCAATTAAGAGTTCTAAAAGTTAAGTTGGTAGTCAATCCTTCTTAGCCCTCTGGGATCTCAGCGGTACATGTCAAATGTCTATATTATCTTAGGTATCACTACTTCTTAAAGTTAAGCTGATTTTCAATCATAGCGTGCCATCGATTTCATCTAGTTCGTCATGGTTTAATATTAAATGCGGCTTAAAATGTTATTGCTTTTTTCAAACCAGGATTTGTATTTGCCCTAGTACAATAATCAGATTATACATTACGTGGTCCGCGTATTAACTTTCATACCCTATCCAACCCTTCCCCAAGAAGCGAAAACGGGGTTGGCAGGGCTATGAAATCAAACCCTAATTTCAGCTTAAACAGTTTGCATGTTGTAAAATTAAGACATTTCATAGGTAATTACAACAGGTTATCGCACTTTTTCAGTAAAATATGTTTTAAATGTGTTTTATTGTCGAAATATCCGTTATAAAATCGATATCAGCCTGCCTATCACTTAATGGGATTAAGTCGGGACCACGTAATGGGGCCTTTTCAGTCAAATTGAAAGCCAGAAATTTTGTTTTTCAACACAGATTATATAGTAACAGTTTACTCGAGGTCAGACGCTGCATTATGCCGCGAACCTGGGACAGAAGTCTTACAGATCTGTGAATTATTTCCAAAAAATCTACAAAATAGGCTGAATTGTAGCCTCGGTCACAAGGCCCGCTTCTCATTTCTTCGCTACACTATTCTACGCGGATCCAGAACCATATCTGCAAGTAAGACATATGCATGAAACGGTCTTAGCTGGCCGAGCCTAGCTGAATTGCTATAGGTTCAGTCTGAAAATATGTCTTTGTTTTCGTATCTAGACTAAAACACAATGTTGACCCTACCATTCATATATACAAGTAGCATTAATTGATAATGTTAATCTGCGATTCACTTCAATACCAAAACTGTTGTTTTCTTATAAGGCAATCTTTTTAGGTCAATCCAGCAATGTTCTGTGTTATTGTTGGACTAGAACTCATGCCTAAAGATTGCATCTATGGCTATTTTGTGATGCTTCGATTGACACCATAACCTAAACTGAAACAAGAGGACCGAATCGCCCTGAATCGCTCACATTTGTCCATTGTAGACACTTGCAACAGTAACACAAGTAGGTGAGATAAAACAAGTCTGATACGTTCATAATAAGACTTGTTTTTGTGTAGTATTATCAATTAACAAATTATTTCTTGATAGTCCCGGAGAGAAACATATATTTAAAACCGCTACTAAGTTGTATGTAAAAATAAGTACTATGTGCATGACGTAGATACTACTTTTACCACTGCGTGACTGCACAGGGAAATGAGGTAAATCTAAATTGTATAGCTGCACAACTATTGCCACAACTATTGCCAGATAAGTGATACATTTACCTGTGGATTAATTTACCTACGTCATCAACAGAAATTGCAATGATATCTATTGTTGTGTATTGATTTCGATTTAAATAAAAATAAACATGTCCATGAAACAAAAAAAACATGGTCGGAGAACTTTTCAAATATAAATCCGTTTTAAATTGTACAATAGGGTCACTATTTGAACACACTTGGTGGAGGGTCTTAAGCTTACTAGTATGTTAACTTCATAAAATGAGATCTCTAGATTTTGTGTAGTTTCAGGGAAGATTATTTTCATAACTATGTAAAACTATGACCCCAGAATCGCGGAAGATTTGATTTGGAGCGGGACCAAATTTGACCCGATGGTCACAATATGAACAAACTTGGTGGAGGACCATACTCTTTATTACATTCACAATACTAGACCTATAGCTCTTGTAGCTTCACAGAATATTTGTTAAAGAGTTTCCTATATAACTCCATTTAAGACTATGCCTGCCTGGGCGGGGACAGATTTGAAAGGACCATAAGCTTATGCTAGATGCAATATATGATAGCACTATTCCTTGTGGCGTCAAAAATAAGATTTCTTAAGTTATTCGCCATATAAGTTTATGTAAATCGTGTGACCACTGTGGCGGAGCCAAATTTTGAAACAGGGTCAATATTTGAGCAAACTTGGTAGAGGACAATTAGCTTATGCTTCAACCAAAATATAAGATCTGTAGATCTTGTATTTTCAAAGAAGATTTTTAAAGATTTGTAACTCGATATAAATTGGTGACCCGTAGGGTAGGGTCAAATTGGAACACAGGTTCACTATGTGAACACACTTGGTAGAAGACCACACGCTTGTTGGAGGATTATAAGAATCCATCATGAGTATCCATGTGAGATAGAGAAATCTCACCCGAGGGGTTATAATTGCAACCAGGGACGAGGCTCTGCCGAGTTCCTGGTTGCAATTCTGATCCCGAGGGTTGAGATTTCCCTATCTCACATGGATCACTCATGATGGATTATTTTTCTCCCATTATGTGTTTATTACCGGCCTAAAATCAATGACTTTGCTGATTTAACGCCAGAATAAGGCGACGTCGACGTAATGTCATGACGTCGTAAGTCACATGTCATGTAAGATAAAATGCCTATTTCACATGAGCAGAAATGTAATTATGTCTGAAATGATTTTTTCTTTCTCAAATTAAATGTTATGATGATCGAGTATATTTTTCTAGGATGGGTTCATAAGTTCAGATATAAAAAGATACTCTTAGTTTAATTTATTAATTTACACTCAGTGCCATACATACATACATAACATACATAGTACTATTTCTATTCTGAGTATCAAAGAACAATCAACACAAACAGTGTTATCCCTAGATTTGGACACGGATATCAGGAACAAATCCCAGACTCCACACTCCCATCGCCAACACTGAAAATAAAATAGCCGCTGCCTAACACATTTATGACGTGATTATTTGGTGGAACCCATTATGAATGAATCAATGATGTTTTACGGCACGTCGAAGCAAATAAATCATATTGTGGTAGAAATCTGATGCAGAATTAAAGAGTGCTAAAAGTATACAAGTAAATTTATACTGAAAAAATAAAGTTTAGCAAGCCTTTATGCTAGCTTAAATAATGTAATGTTATTTTATATATTGAAGGATTTAAAATCACCGGCATGACTTAGTTTGGTCTTCTTTTTTACTTACTTTTTGTATTCCAATGTAAGTGTCAGAGTTATCTCCCATTTAGTTAAAACATACATTTTTACACTTAAAGATACAAATAAGGTAAAGAGCAAGATTAAACATTTAAAATTAATATTATGGGTCTCAAGTTATAAACACCGCTAAAACAATCGACAATTTCCTTGCCATTATAAAGATATAGGGAACCAAAGTTTACCATTTGTGAAATTACCTCCCTTTGCATTGAAATAAGAGCGAAATTATAATGTCTGTAAAACAAGTAGATTACCACATGTTGCTATTGTGTTCGCATATTTCTTTTGAGACTTATTACCTTAATATAACTGAAAATGATGTAAGTTGTATTGCCCATGACCACTTCTACACATATCCTAGAATCTGGGCAACGGGATTTATATGTTATATACTTGCTGAACTTTTTTATCAGCATAATTACAAATAAGGCCTGACATGGTAAATTGTTCTTTTAACTATATATATAAAGATCAACAAGTGCCCATTAACGGGTGTGTAAAGAAGTAAATGAAAATAAGAACATATTATATAATGAATTATATAGTCTGATTTCTTTCAAGAAATCTAAAACGAGTCTGAAATTGTTTATACTAAATAACTCCTTCATACTAGTAACTTGGTAGTGTCTTTGTCGCGTAGGATCAGAGTGTATGAGGCGCCATACGTGACTATATGTTGTGTGTAAATATATATATTGAATAAGAACATATATATGATAGACATACCGAAAACTATATATTGCGTCCCTAAAATATATATTGTAGACGCAAAACTATATGTTAATCCGAAAATAATAGTCTTTCTCCAAATATATATTAACTATATAAATTTAAACAAATATGTATTGCAGACACAACTATTAATGAAATGTCGATAAATAAACAGTGTCTAAATATAGCTTTTGGTAACGCATTTTTCAAATAAATATTTGTTTTGAAAATATATATGTTAGCCCAAAGCATTCCGCATGAAGAAAAACACTACGTTTCCTGTGAGTGTTCCAGCCGTCAATTAAATTGACGACTGTCAGTTCCTACAAATAAAATGAATTCAAACCAAATATTATACAATAGTGTGATTCATACCAGTTTTATGAGACTACGTACACAGCTGCCTACTGTTCAGTAGGAGAACAATTTAAAACTATGAACACAAGCATCATTATGGGGTGCTGTATTGCCTTTATAAACACCATTTGTTGATATCACCTAATCCAATACATCATGCGGCGTGTGTAGGCTAGTGTCAAAGACTATTGTGACCTATTGAATCTTCATATATCCGTCACACCCATCATATTATTTTTTATTTTTTTGGTATTCCATATGTATGCTATTGTAGTGTAACCAACATACTACAAGTTTGTATTCACTGGTGTACTCGTTAACGGGAGAAAGAGCATGAAATGAGAAATTTGGAAATGGCCGAAAACGATAAATACAAAGAATAATGCAGTCTCGGTTTGAATGGGACTGTTCATGAACGGTAATGAAAACCTCTTGCTACCGTTTTTACCCTCTAGCCCCGGGTTGAGCATTAAAATCAGACTTTCGATTTATTAATCCAGTATCACTGTTGATTGTTCAACTTTTCTTCGTTATTTTACCATGTGTTTGCATATATTACTGATGAAATGTAATGAACAGTTAGTTATATGCAACAATGTGCCTTATACTATTCTTATAATTAATTTTAAAAAAACTAAGCTTCATCACATTCTCACAATCTCAAACCTACTGGTAGCTGCGATTTCCTGCATTAATCAATCCTGTAATTGTCGTAGGAAATCCGTGACAGTGTAAGGGAGAACCGTGACATTAGAATTGCAATCGTCAGAGATTTATGCAATGGCATTTTTATGCCGAATAATTTCATAATACAGGCAATATTGACTTTTCGTTGCGCAACCCTGACTGGTTTTCGTCGAGAAGCCATTTACGTTGATACCGGTTTACCCCCAGTGTAGCCTAGTTATCACAAAACCAACTCCAATGGAAAAAACAAAATGGAAAACACACCAGTCACTCTGGAAAATTTCGAAAATACCACCCCATTAAACAAACTGCATTTTGCTTGCGTTTGATATACGGGACATGCGCAGTGAAGCAGTCGAACTTCGGACGATGTTCATGCGAAATGCTTTGGGCTAACGTATATATTTTCAAAACACATATTTTTTTGTAAAAATACGTTTCCGGTACGTTGTTCATGCGGATTGCTTTGGGCTAACGTATATATTTTCAAAACACGTTCCCAAAAAAATCCGCATGCACTGCATGTATATATATAATTAGTATTCAGGTCTTTATATATACTGTATATCTTCAATATCGGGAGACAATATATTTTTAGAAAGCTAATATATTTTTTGGCGTAACATATATATTTGCGCCTACAATATATATTTTATGGACACTATCTTTTTTCGAAGTAACATATATATTTGCCTGTATGATATATATTTTAGGAACACAATATATATTTTTCGGAGTAACATATATATTTGTCTGTATAGAAGAAAAGTAAATATTTCCACAAATACATCGAATCCCATCTATTTAGCTTATATAACAAGATGCAGGCAACACCGTTATATATAATATAGGATCTTGAAATAAACCGAGAAGTTGTTTCGCAATATATCTTTCTATCCACACAACGTATACTCTGTAAAAAAAGTTTTGGACCATGGCAGTGTTCGAACCCGTACAATGATCGCTGAACCATGACATTCGACCATACCCCTTATTATCTCAGTTAATAATTCACAATAGATCAACAATCAACAGTAATTATCGTTTACAATGAAAGTTTGCGAAAAAATAATAATCTTTTTATTGGTTACTCGAATGTGTAACTGTTATTTTTTATGTTTATGGACTTTGCAACATTTTTTACAGACCCTTTGTGTGTTCGCGATATTTTTTAAAATCAAATCTTGTTTGGAATTTAATGATTCTGGTACCAAATTAACCGGGTAGGGTAGACCTTGGTTACTAAAAAAAGATACTTAAATTCTGTCCACTAGTTTTATTTTTGTATGACTGTATATACCCTGGTCCAAAACTTTTTTTACCGAGTATATATTTGATTTGATTTTGGAACGTCTGACAAGAAGCAGTAATGCACGTGTTTGCAGTTTAAGCAAATTATGATCCATGCGACAGATGTGATAATGGGCGTCACGTTGGTCATTTCCAAGATCTCCCAGAGATGACTGCTGCTATAACTACTCCATACCTAGCAAGTCTCACACACGTAGTGAGCGTGAGACACAAGCACGTTCGTATCAGATCACGCTTAGACGCATAGATTTTAGTTTTTGAAAATTTGACCAACATTTTTTGTCTGTGATCTTTGTAATAGAAGTATATTATATACCAAACATTATTAAAATTTAGTATAGCTTAATCAGGATATCGGCTCCGTATATTGTGTCACGTATAGTTTAACCAGGATATCGGCGCCGTATATTGTATCACGTCACGTAAATGTAAATAAATTTATTTAAACGTATATGGTCATGTAAACTGTACTGAAAGGAAAAAGAAAGACGACAAGGGAATTTCCGCTATATATAGAGAATATCATGTTAATTCGATTTGTCATGTTGATCGTTTAAAATCATTTAGTGTTTGCCCTACTTTTTCCTCCAATCAGACGGTGAGGAATTTTAAAAAAATGGCGAACTTATTCATGTAAATTTCTAAAGATCACCAATTTTAACCATTTAATCATTAAGCAATCGCCTACTAAATGGCACGCGCTTGTTTGGACACAAGGAGGCGGACTTAGTAGAAGCGCGAACGTGTTAAGAGGCGTGGTTTCGTAGAAGCGCGGGGAAAAAGTAGGGCAAATACTAAGTCAGTTAGAGGCTGCGCTCCTTCCCTTAGGGTTTCTTAATTGTTAACATTTCACTTCATAGCCTCTAACTAATACTTAATTTACATTTTTCCCATTTCTTTCCGTTCAAAAATACCCAGACGTCATCAAATATACTCTGACGTCATCAAAAGAGGTGCTGACGTCATCAAAAGAGGTGCACCTGACGGGATAGGAAAGTGTACTGCGAGATAAGATGTTATCTCTGGCACCCTATTTCTCGGCTGAATTATACAGATTGACATGATAAAGTGTATATACTGCACACTTAATTCTATATATGTTCCAAGGAAATCCCAAGATGTTTTGTAAAAAAAAAGTTGCAGTTAGTTGGAGAAAGGACACAACTGTGATGTTGCAGAAGTTTTAATCACAGTACACGTTGTAATAAGAAATTCATAAATGTTGAAAAAAGTATGATAATGGACCTTTGGAAACGGCCGAGCACGACACATACGAAATATTGCAGTCTCGGTTTGATTGAGGCTGTTCATGAGCGGTTGAAGTTGCTCTTTGAAAAACTGAGCCAGTTCAGTACTGTATTTAACGTAAAGAGTTTGCAAAATGTTGCATCCTAAGTTTGCGCCAAACGCGTACTCTGTCAATAATATTAGTTATTAGGATTCTTGACAGGGGACATGGGCTCCCATTCCCTGCCTGAATATATATTTCCAGGCAGGGAATGTGACCCATGTTCCCTGTCAAGAATCCTAATAACGAATTTGTCATACTTCAAAGTTGTAACCATTTATTTAAGAAAAAAAACCAGTCAAAAACACGATTTCATTTTTATTGCGCCAGTTTCCCCGTAACGTGCCTCTAACTAGACGGTGTTTACTTTCATGACGTCATCGCTCTAACGTCGTTAAATTTGGCGGATTTTTTAATAAAATAAATGTATTTTGTCACTATGTTAATGTTTTATTATCTGTAAAATTGCCAAAAAAATAACACTTACTATTATTTCAGGCTTTTACACACAGTGGAAAGCGCAGAAAAGCGATAGGAAGGAAACAATCGGCGGTTTCCAAAACGAATCGGCAACGTTTGTTTTTGTGTATTTGAGTAATAGGGGTACCTACGGGGAATTCGTCCTATGTTCACGTTTCGAGACGTAGACATGGGCTCATGACTACGGCGCATTGACCAATGAAATCCTGAGAATTTTCTTTGCAGTATGACAATGAAACTTTGCAGGAATACTATTTGCTGTGCTACATGTTGTTTCAGTCTTTTTTTCCTAAAGGAAAGATCTTACTTAGCCATGTACCATTCGATTAACAGCAGCATATTGTACATACAATATAAAGCGGAAATTCCCGTGTCGTGTTTCTTTTTTCCTTTCAGTATATATTCCGAATTTACCTCTTAGCTCAGCTACAGTTCATGAAATTCAACCGCAGACTTCACGCCACCCTTAACCAAGGGGCAATCATTCATTGGGCCCTATCTCACTCTTGACTTCCATTTGGTAACACATATCTTTGGTGTCGTCTTAAATGATGTGTTGTACTGTTCATAGACGTCCAAGGCAGCTGTGTAATCAGCAGGGATGATACTTTTAAAAAGGGAAGGCATTTGAAAGTTCCACTATTCAGCATATAATTGGACTAAATGATATGTATTATGTTTTTGTCATGTTATATGTGTTGTCGCCGATATCAGCGGTGATAAATCAGTGTCATACATTCTGTTCAAAACAGAGCAATAATTTGAATTTGATTTGTTGACATTTTAGAGACACGAAACAAGTTTGTTTCATCAGAGAAATATTTTCGCCAATTTTTAAAGCGGGGCTCCAACACTATGTTTAGATATGTTTCAAAAACATTTAGAAAAGAGAACCTAATGATGCTGAAAACGAAAACGAGCATTTTCTACGGTAATGCTTTTGATGATGAATTGTGAATTTAAGCGTGCCAATCATAGTCCTTAATTTATCATGTTCATTTTTCTTTTGAAAAGAGTATGAAAATCGCCGAACACGATCAATATAAAAAAAAAATTACAGGCGCGGTTTGATAGAACCTGTTCGGCAATGATGTACGGCAGTGGTAATTGCTTGCTGCCGTTCACGTCCTCTATAATAATCTGGTGCAAAATCAATACATTACAGATTTATTCGCCTTAATGTTTAAAAGCATATCATAAGAAGAGTTTGGCTGTTTTGCAGATAATGCATTACTTTCTGGAAACACATTAGCAGTTCGAATTTATCTTATTCAAGCATAATTGTAAGTTATTGCCAAACCGAATTTGACGAGATAATTTATATTTTAGAAGTGTTTAGTATGCATTGTTGTTGTGGACGTTGTAAGGAGTTTGTCTGCAGACATACATATTAAGAAAGATTTGAAGAGAAGGTTTCCAGGAAACTGACTTTTCTTTAGCCGTTTTCAATAACGGTAGACTGAATAGATTTATAAAAGAACTGTTATTAATGGTGCATTTGATAGAGCTCAAGATAAATGTTATGTTAGACTTGCAAACTTACTGCCAATAACGGTGTCCTGGGTATATATATAAAATTACTGCCATGAGCGGTGCTCTTGGTTGATTTGTAAAATTACTGCAAAGAGCGTTGCTCTGGGTTGATCTGCAAAATTACTTTTAAGAACGGTGCTCTGGGTAGGTGTGTAAAGTGTCTACCTAAAACCCAAAATGACGGTGACGTTCGATGTTTTCTGCAGTATTGTCTTGTCGTACCCTCAATGGTTTATTCCCTTGTTGCTCTTCTTTTGCCAAGTCATTGAGTACCTTCGTTGTGGCTTTCTAGGTTATTGTTTTTTTGTTTTTATATTTACACGAGCATCTTATATCGCCTATTAATGCTGCCTTGTTGGTTAGAGAATAGTTCATGGCGGGGATTTCTTTATTTACCCTGTCCCGTTTTATTGGGTTAACAGAAGGGTAAGTGTGAGGTTTGGTGCACCCTAGGGCCTGGTTTAAAGCCCCAGCGGCTTTTTTTGCCACTGACCGTTCCAAAGCGGTAGCCCTATTGTCAACCCTTTTGTGTTTGAGATGTCTTATTTTGTTCATCTTTAAATTTCTTCTTTGTTTCTATGTGTGTTTGTGGTTGACTGTTGTCCTTGAATGATGCTTTTCCAGTTGGATTTTTATATCTATATTTACTGTCAAGAACGGTGATAAATTATTTTTGTCTCGCCTTTTCGAAGAAAAAAAAGAGACATAGGTGTTGCTTTTCCGGCGGCGGCGACGGCGGCGGCGGCGTCAACATTCAAGTTTTGCGTTTAGGTCATTTTCTCACAAACTGTATGCACTAGACCTTTCAAACTTTGCTTATAGTTGTATCATGGGTGGTACATTGCAACGTGACAAAGCAAATGTGGAAGTGACCTTGACCCTCCAAGCAAAGGGCAGATAACTTAATAATTTTTAGGTTCAACTTTTGCGTTTAGGTCACTTTTTCACAAGCTGTATGCAATAGACCTTTCAAACTTTGCTTATACACTTCTCAAAACTGCTAACTACACCGCTCACGTTTTGGGTTATATATATCGATGGGTTGAATGTTTTTCAATAAAATAAAAAGGAAATACCAATTCAATCATTTTTACATCATTTCATTTTATTTTTTTCATGGGCAATGCTAGAACTAAACCACAATAAGCAATTACAAACGACCCATGTAAACACTAAAGTCACACTTTTCCCATATCTACATACAAACGACCCATGTAAACACTAAAGTCACACTTTTCCCATATCTACGTGTCTACCTTAAGCCCAAAAGGACGGTGATGTTTGTCTGCAGTCTCAATGGTTTATTCTCTTGTTGCTCTGCTTCTGCCAAGTCACTGAGTACCTTCGTTGTGGCTTTCTAGGCTATTGTTTTTTTGTTTTTATATATACACGAGCATCTTTGTGTTTTACTTATATTGCCTATTAATGCTGCCTTGTTGGTTAGAGAATAGTTCATGGCGGGGATTTCTTTATTTACACTGTCCCGTTGTATTGGGTTGACAGAAGGGTAAGTGTGAGGTTTGGTGCACCCTAGAACCTGGTTTAAACCCCTAGCGGCCTTTTTTGCCTTTTTTGCCACTGACCGTTCCAAGGCGGTAGCCCTATTGTCAACCCTTTTGTGTTTGTGATGTCTTATTTGGCCTTTTATTCATCTATAAATTTGTTCTTTGTTTTTGTGTGTGTTTGTGGTTGACTGTTGTCCTTGAATGCTGCTTTTTCTGTTCGATTTGTATATCTATATTGACTGTCAAGAACGGTGATGAATTATTTTTATGATGAATTAAAAATTGAAGAGTGTCAAGATCTACTGAGTATAAACCACAGTCCTAAGTCAATATTTAATTATGGCATGTTCTTTTTTGAAAAGAGTATGAAATGAGAAATTTAGAAATGCAGAACACGATATCTATCAAATATATCGCAGTCTTGATTTAATTGAACTTGTTCATGATCGGCAGTGGTAATTGTTTGCTGAGGTTCACGTCCTCCAGAGGATTTGGTGATCTAGCCCTCTATTGAAGAACCAATACATGAATGATTTGGTCGCCTTAATGTTTAAAAACATATTATGTAGAGAATATTTATGTTTTGCAAATGATGCATTAAGTTTTCAGTATGCGGTTACAATGTTGTTTTGGAAATTGTAAAGAGTTTGCAGCCAGACGCACATATTAACAAAGATTTGAAGAGAAGGTTTTCAGGAAACTGATTTTGTTCAGCCATTTTCATGGTAGATTTACAAAAGAACTGTTAAGAAAGGTGCATTGGTGCTTTGGATGGAGTTCCGAGATAAATGCTATCTGCGGTATACTGGTTAGACTTGCAAACGTACTGTCAAGAGCGGTGCACTGGTTTGAATTGCAAACTTGCTGTCAAGAGCGGTGTACTGGTTAGACTTGCAAACTCGAGTTGAGGACTTTAATATTCGTAATCTCTGTATAACTAAAAAGCTACTCCATCAGGGTTATCGTTACCATAAACTTGGATGGGGATTTCCCCGAGCAACTTCTTATGGGTGTACGTGTCTCAACTTATTCGTTTTACTAGAGCTTGTACTCGAGTAGAGGACTTTAATATTCGTAATCTTTGTATAAATAAAAAGTTACTCAATCAGGGTTACCGTTACCATAAACTTCGTAAAACCTTTGCAAAATTTTATTATCGTAACCCTGATCTCCTTTCGAAATATAAAAATAATTTAAGGACTCTTCTGCGACAAGGACTATCACAACCTGACTTCTATGGTGATGTGATTTATAAACTTCGTAAGATTCTTGGTCATGATCACTTTCATACTGTCTTTGTTAAACTTGTTAAAAAGTTTATCAAACGAGGTTCTGACCCTATCATTTTGCAACGTACTGCATGCTTGGTGGTGGACCCTTTTACAGTTCGCCACTATGCTTTCCTCTTTAACTGTACGATGACCGGACAGGCTGTGGACCCTATGATGACGCCTACCTAAAGCCTATTTGGACGGTGGCGTTTGATGTTTGTCTATGATCTTTCTTGTCGTGCCCTTAATGATTTATTCTCTTACTGCTCTGCTTCTGCCAAGTCATTGAGTACCTTCATTGTGGCTTTCTAGGCTATCGTTTTTTAGTTGGCTATTCGAAGAATAATAGAGCTTATGTAATCACCCCGGTGTCGGCGTCGGCGTCGGCGTCCCACATCAAGGTTTGCGTGTAAGCTGTGTTTACAAGTCTATATCTCTTACATTTCTTATCCTACCACAACCAAATTTGTTCATGGGCTTCCTTGTAGCATTATCTTAAGGGCTGCCTAAGCAATTTTGGTTCCTGAAATCCATGGGCTCCTATGAAACGCAAATTATGATAGCCCATAAAATGTGTCCCATTTTACATCAAATTTTGCGTGTAAGCTGTGTTTACAAGTCTATATCTCTTGGAATTCTTACCCTAACACAACCAAATTTGGCCATTAGCTTCCTTATAGCATTATCGTAAGGGCTGCTTAAGTAATTTTGGTTCCTGTAACCCCTGGGCTCCCATGGAACCCAAATTCTGATAGCCCTTTAAAATATGTCTGTTTCACATCAAATTTTGTGTGTAAGCTGTGTTTACAGGTCTATATCTCTTACATTTTTTATCCTATCTGAACTAAATTTTGGAATTGGTTTCCTTATAGTATGTTGTAAAGGGTTGGATAAGTAATTTTGTCTTCTGCAAATTCTGGGCTCCCATGGAACCCAAATTGTGATGGCCCATAAAATGTGCAATAAATGCAGATCTAGGTTTGCATGTAAGCATGTATATATCTATAATTTTGGTTTGGGATTTGTTATAGCATTATGCATCTTATTACTTCACCCATATTGGGTCATGGGCTCCCTCCTCCCCCACCCCCACCCCCACACCCCTCCACACCTTTTATTTATTTTATTTATATTTTTTTTTTACATATTTCTGTGTTGTTTTAGTCAATTCTTACAAATATATGTTGCAACCCTCCCCGCCCCCACCTCCCCCCACGCCTCTCACCTCATCACCTCCCCCCCAACCCACCCCGCCCCAGACTTGAAACTTTTTTCTTTTTTTTACATATTTCTGTGATCTTTTGTCAATTCTTACACAAATATGTTGCAACCCTCCCCGTCAACCCCCGAACCCCCACCCCCGCCTCTCACCCCATCACCCCACCCACCACGCCCCACACTTGAATTTTTTTATTTTTTTATTTTTTAAATATTTCTGTGTTGTTTTAGTCAATTCTTACACATATATGTTGCAACCCTCCCTGCCCACCACCCCACCCCCTGCCTCTCACCCCATCACCCTCCCCACCCGCACCCCGCCCCAGACTTGAAACTTTTTTTTTTTTTTACATATTTCTGTGTTGCTTTTGTCAGTTTTTACACATATATATTGCAACCCTCCCCAACCCCACCCCCACCCCCCCCACCCCCATGCCTCTCACCCCATCACCTCCCCCCACCCCACCCCGCCCCAGACTTGAAACTTTTTTTTTTTTTTACATATTTCTGTGAGTTTTTGTCAATTCTTCCACAAATATGTTGCAACCCTCCCCGTCAACCCACACCCCCCAAACCCCCACCCCCACCCCCGCCTCTCAACCCATCACCCGACCCACCACGCCCCACACTTGATTTTTTTTTTTTTTAATATTTCTGTGTTGTTTTAGTCAATTCTTACAGATATATGTTGCAACCCTCCCTGCCCCCACCACCAACCCCCTGCCCCTCACACCATCACCCCCCCCCACCCGCACCCGGCCCAGGTTGAAACTTTTTTTTTTTTTACATATTTCTGTGTTGCTTTTGTCAGTTATTACAAATATATGTTGCAACCCTTCCCTCCCCCACCCCCGCCTCTCACCCCATCACCCCACCCGCAACGCCCCACACTTGATTTTTTTTTTTTTTTTAAATATTTCTTTGTTGTTTTAGTCAATTCTTACACACATATGTTGCCCCCCCCTCCCCAAACCCCCAACGCACTCCCGCCTCTCACCCCATCACCCCAACCCCCTACCCCTTCCCGCCCCAGACTTGATTATTATTTTATTTTTACATATTTCTTTGTTGTTTTAGTCAATTTTTACACTTATATGTTGCCCCATCCACCCCCCACTCCCCACCCCGCTCCCCCCACCCAATCCCCACTTGAAAATCTAATTTTTTTATTATTTTTTTACATACTTCTGTGTTGTTTTAGTCATTTCTTACACATATATGTTGCAAACTTCCCATCCCCCAACCCCAACCCCGCCTCTCCCCCCTCCCCCCTCCCCCACCCCACTTGAAACTTTTTTTTCTGTTTACATATTTTTTTGTTGTTTTAGTGAATTCTTACACATATAATTTATCCCCTCCCCCCGCCCCCAACCCACTCCCACCTCTCCCCCCGTTCTCCCCCACACCCCACCCCACTTGAAACTTTTTTTATTTACATATTTCTGTGTTGCTTTTGTCAATTCTTACACATATATGTTGCCCCCTCATTGCCCCTCCACCCAACCTCCACCCGCCTCTCCCCCACCGCTCCCACCACCCACCACCCCACCCCCACTTGAAACTTTTTTTTTTTTTACATATTTCTGTTGTCAATTCTTACACATATATGTTCCCCACACCACCACCCCCACCTTTCACCCCGCCCCACTTGATTTTTTTTTTTTTTTTTACATATTTCTTTGCTGTTTTAGTCAATTCTTACACATGTTGCCCTCCCTACCCCACGCCTCTACCCCATCCCCACTCAAACTCGATTTTTTAATTTTTTTCTTCATACTTTTTGTGCTGTTTTGGTGAAATATTACATAGCTTCTTACACATATATGTTGCCCTCACCACCCCGACTCCCCCTATCATCCACCCCCACCTCTCTCCCACCCTCACCCCGCACCCCACTCAAAATTCGATTTTTTTTTGATTTTTTGATTTTTTTACATATTTCTGTGTAGTTTTGGTCAATTCTTACATATAGTTTTGTTGTGCTCCCAACCCCACCCCACATTGTTGTAGCCTTGTTTTCTGATGGTATTTACTAGCTATAGATTTATTATTCTCCGAAAAATCGAATAGTCGAGCTGCGCTGTTCTCCGACAGCTCTTGTTTGTATTATATTTACACGAGCATATTTTTGTTTTATTTATAGTGCCTATTGATGCTGCCTTGTTGGTTAGAGATTAAATCTTGGCGGGGATTTCTTTATTTACACCGTCCTGTTTAAATGGGATGACAGTAGGGCAAGTGTGAGGTTTGGTGCACCCTAGAACCGGTTTAAACCCCAGGTGGCCTACTTTGCCACTAACCGTTCCAAGGCGGTAGCCCTATTGTCAACCATTTTGTGTTTGTGATGTCCTTTAAATTTATTATTGGTTTTGCCTTCTTGTTTGTCTGTTTGCGTGTTTGTTTCTGTGTTTTGGGATTGACTGTCGTCCTTGAATGCTACTTTCCCTGTCCGATCTTTTTATATTTCTTTTTTGTAAAACCTTTGCAAATTTTTATTGTCGTAACCCTGATCTTCTTTCCAAATATAAAAGCAATTTAAGGACTCTTCTGCGACAAGGACTATCGCAACCTGACTTCTATGGTGATGTGATTTACAAACTTCGTAAGATTCTCGGTCATGGTCACTTTCATACTATCTTTGTTAAATTTGTTAAAAGGTTTATCAAAAGAGGTTATGCACTCTGCACAAAAAAGTTTTTAGCTTTCTAGTCCTTCGGACTACCATTCTAGGAAAATGGTATAGTCCGAAACGGAATTTCTTAGTCAGAAACTAAAGAACCAACTAGTTGGAAAAGAAAATCAAAATAACACAAGGACGAGCTACATAAATAATATCAACAATTTATATCGAAGTCCTAATGTACAGGCTTTCATACTCCTTCTCGGTGTAGTCTGACGTTCCGTCTCCCGTAAAGCCCACACAGACTTTTTTTATCTAATGTTCCGATCCGACTATGTATTTGTAGCAGTTTGATAGTCCGTATGATAAAGTTATAGCCTCGGGCTCGGACTATGTGTTTATTTCGCAGACTGGAACTTATGACCCCATCATTTTGCAACGTACTGCATGCTTGGTGGTGGACTCTTTTACAGTTCGCCACTACGCTTTCCTCTTTAATTGTACGAAGTCCGGACAGGCTGTGGACTCTATGATGACGCCTACCTAAAACCCATTAGGACGATGGCGTTTGATGTTTGTCCTCGGTCTTGTCTTGTCGTGCCCATACTGGTTTATTCTCGTGTTGCTCTGACCTGCCAAGTCATCGAGTACCTTCATTGTGGCTTTCTAGGCTTTTTTTTTGTATTTATATATACACGAGCATCTAGGTGTTTTACTTATATTGCCTTTTAACGCTGCCTTGTTGGTTAGAGAATATTTCATTGCGGGGATTGATTTATTTACACTGTCCCGTTTAGTTGGGATGACAATATGGTAAGTGTGAGGTTTGGTGCACCCTAGAACCTTGTTTAAACCCTCAGTGGCCTTTTTGGTCACTGACCGTTCCAAGGCGGAATCCCTATTGTCAACCCTTTTGTGTTTGTGATGTCGTTTGCATTTTTTATTACTTTTGCCTTCTCGTTTGTCTGTTTGCAATTTTGTTTTTGTGTTTTGTGGTTGACTGTCGTCATTGAATGCTACTTTCCCTGTCCGATTTTTATATCTTTCTTTTTTGTTTACTGTCAAGAGCGGTTTACTGGTTAGACTTGCAAACTTACTGTCAAAAGCTGTGCACTGGTAAGTCTTGCAAACTTACTGTCAAGAGCGGTGCGCTGGTTAGACTTGCAAACTTACTGTCAAGATTGGTGCGTAAAATTTGCAAACTTGCTGTCAAGAACGGTGCGCTGGTTAGACTTGCAACTTACTGCCAAGAGCGGTGTACTGGTTAGACTTGCAAACTTACTGTCAAGAGCGGTGCACTGGTCAGACTTGCAAACTTTTATTGTCAAGAGCGGTGCACTGGTTAGACTTGCAAACTTACTGTCAAGAGCGGTGCACTGGTTAGACTTGCAAACATACTGTCAAGAGCGGTGCAGTGGTTAGACTTGCAAAATTATTGTCAATGTAGATATATAAATCGAACAGGAAATGTAGCATTCAAGGACGACAGTCAACCACAAACGCAAACAGAAACGAACAACAGATATGCAAATGAATAAAAGGCAAGATGTGTCATCACAAAGTTGAAACGTACATGTTTGACAATAGGGGAACAAAGCCGCTAGGATTCAAATAAGTTCTAGGGTGCACCAAACTTCACTCTTACCCTATGGTCATCCCAATAATCGGAGCAGTTTAAATAAAGATATACCCCGACACGTTATAATCTCTAACAAACAAGCCAGCATTAATTGGCAGTTTAAATGAAACACATAAATGCTCATGTATATATAATATAACAAAACCTATATAGCCACCAATTAAGTACTCAATGACCCGGCAGAAGCCAGAGCAACAAGAGAACAAACCGTTAAGGGTGCGACAAGACAAGGTATTGTACGAGCACGGGTTAGATTACCAAAATTAACGTCAAGAGTGGTGTACTTCGTAGACTTGCAAAAAAACTGTCAATAGCGATACATGTACACTCTTCAGTCTTTTAAAATTACTGTCAAGAGCGATGCACTGGGTAGACTGGCAAAATTACCGTCAAGGGCGGTGTACCGGGTAGATTAGTACAATTACTGTTTAGAGTGTGGTAATCTATTATGAGCGGTAGCTAGCAAATGTCAATACCACTCATGAACAGTCTCAGTCAAACCGAGACTGCAATATTTCGTATGTGTCGTGCTCGGCCGTTTCCAAAGGTCCATTATCATACTCTTTTTTTATAGCACAGTGGCGTTGCTTGTGCAGTGTGGCGGAAGTAAAACGTCTCCCCGCGCTTGCAATCAGTACTGTTATTCATTCGATCGCTGAGCCCGATACTTAGTTTTAATTATCGGTGGTACTTTTTCAATTTCTTTTGTTTTCTTACTTAAATTTTATTCGGTAGTTCCACTACTCCGGCCGATAAAAGGCTCTGGGTATTGTTTAAACACTTATATGATATGTTGTCTGCTTTTTAATTTAGTCTTTTGGCTGTTACTTGTGATACACAGGCTTCATAACCGCTGATCCCAACTAAATTCCATTATGTTTATTTCGCTCTTCGGGGCATTTAATTTTATTAGATACTGAGACCACAGACCGTACTACATGGGGAAGCATATAACTCCATGTCCACCGCCGTATGCATGCCATCTTCGGGATGGTTAAAACTGTGTACTATTGATTTTATTAATATTGAGTTCCGCTCAACCCGGGTCTAGAGGGCGTGAGCGGTAGCTAGCATATTTCACTACCGCTCATGAACAGTCTCAATCAAACCGAGACTGCAATATTTCGTATGTGTCGTGCTCGGCCGTTTCCAAAGGTCCACTATCATACGCTTTTTTTTATGTATTTCTTTTTCCAGAAATCCGTTTGAACTTGAATAAACAAATTGCCAATACATTCTTTATTGTGTTTAGCTTTACTATATCTGTAGTTGATAAAGTTTAACCAATATGTTCGGTTGACATTTAAATATGTTTGAAGGGCACCATAGTTGTTCGAAGGAAATAAACACCCTTTTAGACGCTATCTAAGTATAATAATTTCAAATAGGATGTGTGTATAGTTGTTATTTTGTAAAATCCCAAATCCATTGTTATGTGTGCCATCAACAAATTAAAACACATCCATAATTCCAGCGACTAGGATATTTGGCTTCAATTTGTTGAATTTACATTCAATTTAATTGTTGAGTGAGAACGTTTTGCGGTAAAAATATTATTTCAATATCCCTTTCGAATATGTAAACATTATTACATGGCAAATGTCCACCTCGATGCAAGATAGTTATTCTTCCGAAATTATAAGCTCAATAAAGGATATATTCCCCCCACTATCTATTGACATTTTCCGAAGTTAATCAATCAAATACCGTACACCATCAACTTTGTAAGATAACGCATATCTGATATTGATTCAACTCTAACAATTAAAGATATACTTCATACCATATCACACCCTTTCCTGTTATCCTCGTAAATTCAGACAACAGGGAGAGATAGAGAAAAAATAGAAAGGAACTTATAGTTTCATATTTAGAATTTCGTGGATAGTTATATGACGTTAATTAGTTACTGCAACTGCGTAATTGATTACAGTTGTCAAGCAGGAAGAGTCATTATTCAAAATTGACACCAGTTGAAACATAGTACATGTTCGTATTTAAAAGGACACACGGCAATCTTGAAATCGATATCAAACACTATTATTAACCCCTCGATCTGAAATAGTTATCAAACAATAGTATTATTAACCCCTCGATCTGCTTGCCTATATTTAAACAAAAGGTAATAAAACTCGGGAGTTTTCATTTTTTTCTTCGTTATTCTACCATAGGTTAACGTATATTATAGGTACAATATAATCATCAGTTAGTGACATCCAAACACAATCTCCTCATTGTTTTGATGCAAATGTACCAACCAAGAACAGTCATCATAGTTTGATATGTGTATCTTTAAATTAACACAATTCAATTATTTAAAAACAGGTTTAAAGGTCAAAACCATGTATGAAATTTACACTTCTTGGATTGCAGTTTTAGTGGTGTTTTTTAATGCCTCTAATTCAATAACCGCTAATGGAAGCTCTCACCAGTGGATGACTGTCCGTGGGGAAGAAAGAGTATATATACTGATCAATATGTGTATGAAAAAGAAATTTGTTTTACTCATTCATTATTATTTGCAAATTCACAAGTTGCGTAAAAAAAAAGATATTGGGAGTTTTAAAAAAAGTTAAGACTGCCTTGTGTCCTTTTAAATGTAGTTTTATCTCGTTAGTTTTTAGTGTCACCTTAATGAAACACTGTTACATGGTATCTGTTTTCCGGGATGTTATATTAACATCATTTTTTTTATCATATTAGATCTACACAACATTACGAAAAATAACGTTAGCAAATAATTTTGTGAGTTTGTGTTGTTGCTTAATGGAAACACTGTGATGCTGATATACTTTTAATGACGGGATGTAGTCTTAATTAAAATGCTATATTCGTCCTAGCAGACAGTCTTTATTGGATTTCTATCAGTCTTAATTACACATCATGTTGTTTTCTCCATTACCATCGATACACGTCATTAAAAACTGTTACACCATAAACAGTATCCACAGTGTAATATACAAGTCATATCATTAGATATATAAGCATTGATCGATCTACATAATTCGAATATAATATTTGTCAGCTACGGTCTATACAATTCGAATATAATACTTATCCTATCCATTGCTAGGGTTTACAAGGGGAAGTATTTTAGGTCAAATCTACCTACTAGTATTTTATTATAGGTCAAATAAACCTGTATGTTATGCAGATATTGATTAAAACAATTTACGTAATAATTGATCACACGAAGTAGGTGAAGTAGGTTACATAAAAAACATAATATACTATGTATTATATGGTACTCAATTTTAGAATGAATCAGCAAAGAATATAACCTTCGACAAGTTCTAAACTGTTTCTATATACTACCTGTATTACTGGTAATTGAGCATAGAGCCAAATACTTGTTTTCGAATAGCATGAGTGAATAGCATAAGTGATGAAAGCCTTCCTGGATAAAGGTCAGTAGCGACATGTTACAATGTTCGTACAAAACTAGAATGTCTAGAATTAAGTTGAAAGAATACAGATGTTTAATAAGTTTAACCTTATAGCTTCTTACTAATGAGTATAAAACCCAATCATTCGTTATTTTTTCTGAGAACAGAGAATAAACCGGATGGTTTGAATGAATAATTAAACAAATATCCCTATAATTGCAGTCACTCTAACATTTAGATAAAACAACCAATTTGATTGGTTAGGGAACGAACACGTGATAAATTCTTGAATCAGAATGAACTGTACGAATAACTGCCTTCGGGAATTTTACTCTTCTATAAATAGAAGTTAAGAACTCAAGTATATAATGTCCTCCTGAGGGAAGTAATTAACACAATGTATAAAATATCACGATATTTTTTCTCAAAAAAATAGATTGAGTCTTTCTAACAAAGTTAAGGAGTTTTTTTATTGTGTGTATTCATCCGCCATTCATAGAAAACAATAACAACTTAAAAACAACACATTTATTGCAACAACTGGTTTAATAAATAAGTCGTTTTTGAAATGTAGTGCAATTACAAGGATTTAACGTATTTTTATCTGCGTTTATTTGAATATAACTGCAATTGTCTAATCACACACATTTACATCTAATGGAGAGACGTGACGTCATTCTCTGAATAAAGCTGTTTAAAACACAGAGGATCTTACATGAGAACTCATTCATTATTGAATTTATTAAACGAGTTGGCAAAATGAGATAATGCGCGGGTCTTGAATGAGAACGAATGTTAGATTATATTTATCACATAACTCACATATTGACTTTTATTGCATTTTGTCTGTCGCTTTAACACGCGAAACCGACATAAACCATGGGAATTGGATCATAGTCATATTCTATTTTTTTGACAGCGCATACTAGGCTTATTTGCATACTTATATAACTAATGTTATATCCAAATATAGAATGGTGTTATTCCACTCCCACACCGTAAGTTATGTGATCAATTAATTTATTTAACATGAAATAAATAGATTATTTAACTCCTGGATGACATAATTGGGAAATCATTCAGTCGATGTTAATCGTGTTATCCGGATGGGATAATTCTTTGCTCATTCAGATCGCGCATGTCTTTGGGCATTCAGATCGCGCATGTATTTGCGCATTCAGATCGCGCATGTCATTGCGCATTCAGATCGCGCATGAAACAGTTCATTTACAGGGACGTCAACTGTTTCACCCCTGGATTGGTGAGTGACGAGAATTGCGGGAAACCGTTTGAAATGAGTAATAACCATTTATATAGAGGGTTAGGTAATAATACTGTATACCCCCCTGTATACCTCCTGTCATCCGTAAGAATCGACACTCTCTAACTTACAAAGCCTGTTGGTCCTTTTAGAAAATTATATTCATACATTAAATTGATATGCTATTTATCTTCTTGAATTTCGTTTCATCAAGAGGAAGATACAGACCTATCATAAGAATATAATGCAACCAGTATGTAACACGTTTCTCCATTGGCTAACGTCTCAAAGTTGCGACCGTAAAACTCCCGATTTACAGTCTCAAAGATATGTGACGTCACATACATTCATACAAACGACGTCATTGCTGGCATCCGTGAATTTGAGTTTTCATAGAAAAACAAGTGTGTATGTATAATTTCATTTTATATTTGTAACATTTGAATGGAAAAGCATTAGAATCGAGATAACCATGCTAAGGGTTTTGATCTGGGATGGTATGTGAGTGGTGTTACAGTCTGAAATTTCGTTTTACGACGTCGCGGTAGCGTTAAGATATCTCTTAATTTCAACTCAACGATTATGTAACACGTTGCTCCATTGGATAACGTCTCAAATGTGCGTCCGTAAAAAAATAATTTTACCCTCCGAAAAATATGTGACCTCACATAACGTTGATACAAACTACGTCATCCACAAACGACGTCATTGTATGACGTCAACAAAATTCTGGCATCTGTGAATTGAGTTTTCATAGAAAAATAAATTTGTGTGTATGATTTGATTTTATATTTGTAGCATTTGAATGGAAAAGCATTATCTAGTCGAGATAACCATGCTAAAATGTTCAATCTGGGACTGGATGTGGTTGGTTTTACCGTATGGAATTACGTTTTACGGCTCCGCTACCGAGTCGCATCAGAACATAAAACCACTCACATACCGTCCTAGATTGAATTGTATTGACTACATGCTACTTCTATTCATGTATTAAATGATGATAATATCGATATAAGAGCGTTCTGACCATTCTAAAATAAATCCTAAATAAATCGGAGGTTAAAATGCCACTGGCTTGTAGTATGACATATTAATCAGATTCTAATATGTTTTAGTTTAATTCCTCCTTTTACCTAAAGTTGACAATATACCAAGTCACCGTATGGAATGCTTATTATTCACGGACTGATATACGGACAGACGGGCGAACAACTCCATACCATAATAAAAAATCCCACAATTGATTATGGCCGTAAAATGCTGTGGGATTTTTGTTTTAAATTCCATGGGTATATTCACACGAGCCGTCTGGCGAGGGGGAATATACTTTCCAGACAGGGAATGTGAGCCCATGTCCTCTGTCAAGAATCCAAATAACTAATTTACCATACCTTTTACTACTTATATTACATTTGGTTTACCTGTAATACATTTGGTTTACCTGTAATACATTTGGTTTACCTTTAATACATTTAGTTTACCTGTAATACATTTAATGAATCAAATTCATTTTTTAAACGGGGCAGGTTAGAGTCTCTGACTTGCAATCACTTGCCCCTCACCGCTGTAGGTTCGACGCGACACGGGAATTTCCGCTATATATTGTATGTACACTATGCTGCTGATAATCGAATGGTACATGGCTACGTAAGATCTTTCCTTTCGGAAAAGAAGCAAATAGTATTCCTGCAAAGTTTCATTATTGACAGATTACGCGTTTGGAATACAACTCTGAACTGGCTCAATTTTTCGGAGAGGAACTTCATCATTTATGAATTTCTTGTTACAACGTGTACTTTGATTAAAACGTCTACAACATCACAGTTGTGTCCTTTCTCTAACTGCAACTTTTTTTTTTGTACAAAACATCTTAAGATTTCCTTTGAATATATATGGAATTAAGTGTGCGGTATAAACAATATATAGCGGAAATTCCGTGTCGCGTTTCTTTTTCCTTTCAGTATAGTTTACCGTATGTATTTTAAATAAATGTATTTACATTTACGTGACAAAATATACGGAGCCGATATCCTGGTTAAACTATACTAAATATATTTGGTATATTATATACTAACTTCTATTACAAAGCGTGGCCGAGTGGTTAACGTCTCTGACTTGAAATCACTTGCCCCTCACCGCTGTAGGTTCGATCCCTCATTGGCCTAGGAATCTTTATGTGAGGAAGCTATCCAGCTGGCTTGCGGAACGTCGGTGGTTCTACCCAGGTGCCCGTCCGCGCACGAAAATTGCCCGGAGGGACACCTGGGTCTTCCTCCACCAGGGGAAGCTGGAATGTCGCCATATGACCTTAGCTGTTGGTGCGACTATAAAATCCAATTCAATTCCAAATAATTTTTTAAACAAAAGTCCTACAGGGGTCGAAAAGTGGGGTAAACGGCGTATATCGAGATGACAGAAACTATTCTCTACTAGATTAGCAAAATAAACTGCCTACTATGTACTGGATTCCTAAATTACATAAAAAAACGTATAAGGCCCTCTTTATTTAGAATTCTAGTGCCCTTCACCTCAACACATATCTCCAAAATTTCTTACTGCCGTTAAAGATCACGTTAAACTATATTGTGATAAAACTTATGAAAACTCTGGGATTAATTTATTTTGGTCTATCAAAAATTCAGGAGATGTCCTTGGTAACATTTTCAATAAACTTCAAGTTTCATCAATAAGCACTTATGACTTCTCTACACTATATAATACCTTACCACATCACCTTATTAAAGACAAGCTTATTGCGCTCATTCAAAAAACATTCTCTTGGGAAAATACTACATTTTTGGCCTGTAATAATATTAAACCGTTTTTTGCCAACGGCAGTTTAGATAATTACACTATGTGCAGTACAGTACAGTGCGGACCTACGAAGCCATTGCGTTCGGACGCTGTGGTTTCTATAGGACCCTATATCTCATTTTTGCCATGAAGTTTGTGAATCACTCATTTTCCTGTTAGACAATATTTTCGTCAGGTATGGAACCACCGTTTATAGACACATTGTTATTTTTTGTTGGTATCCGAACTGTACTCCACTTGTCGCAGATTTATTTTTATAATGCTATGAAAGAGATTTCATGTTGAGTCTTGCACCAGATACTGAGGCAGATGTTATTGAAACCTTTAATGACACCTCTCGGTATCTGGATGACATATTGAACATTGACAACCTTTTCTTTCCAACTATGGTTAATAAGATTTATCCCAAAGAACTTCAGCTTAACAAAGCTAATATTTCTGATAATAACGCTTCTTTTCTTGATGTAGATCTCTCTATTGAAAATGGTGAAAGTATTAGCAAAATCTATGACAAAAGAGTTGATTTTAATTTTGACATTGTTAATTATCCCCACTTAGATGGGGATGTTCCCCGAGCAACATCTTATGGGGTCTAAGTGTCTCAACTTATTCGTTTTTCAAATGCTTGTACTCGAGTTGAGGACTTTAATATTCGTAATCTTTGTATAACTAAAAAGCTACTCCATCAGGGTTACCTTTACCATAAACTTTGTAAAAAATTGTAAAATTTTATTATCGTAACCCACATCTTCTTTCCAAATATAAAAGTAATTTAAGGACTCTTCTGCGACAAGGACTATCACAACCTGACTTCTATGGTGATGTGATTTACAAACTTCGTAAGATTCTTGGTCATGATCACTTTTATACGATCTTTGTTAAATTTGTTAAAAGGTTTATCAAAAGAGGTTATGACCCTATCATTTTGCAACGTACTGCATGCTTTGTGGTGGTGCCTTTTACAGTTCGCCACTACGCTTTCCTCTTTAATTGTAAGATGACGGACAGGCTGTGGACCCTATGATGGCGCCTACCTAAAGCCCATTGGGACGGTGGCGTTTGTTGTTTGTCTGCGGTCTTGTCTTTTGGTGCCCTCAATGGTTTATTCTGTTGTTGCTCTGGCTTCTGCCATGTCATCGAGTACCTCCATTGTGGCTTTCTAGTATTTTTTGTATTTATATATACACGAGCATCGAGGTGTTTTACTTATATTGCCTTTTAACGCTGCCTTGTTGGTAAGAGAATTTTTCATGGCGGGGATTTCTTTATTTACACTGTCCCGTTTAATTTGGATGGAAATAGGGTAAGTGTAATGTTTGGTGCACCCTAGAACCTGGTTTAAACCCCCAGTGGCCAAGTCGAAAGCCTTATTGTCAACCCTTTTGTGTTTGTGATGTCGTTTGCATTTTTTATTACTTTTGCTTTCTCGTTTGTCTGTTTGAGTGATTGTTTTTGGGTTTTGTAGTTGACTGTCGTCATTGAATGCTACTTTCCCTGTCCGATTTTTATATCTTTCTTTATATAACCCATCACTACATGAACAATAAAAAGCGCTGTCGACAATAACAGTATTGTTTTTTTTAAATGCTGTTGAGGATATATTTACACCTTATATAGCGATAATAGCCTCCTTTGCTCTCCTTATTTTTTATAGGTATTGTATAATAGGTAGCAAGTGAGAGTCATATATGACTCACATGATCCGTATGTTTGGTAGTGTAGTCTTTTGTTCATTGTCTAGGTAAGATGAAATTAAAGTACATGCATCACTATGTGTTAACATGCGGTCATGTTCCGTATTAGGATGCATGCAAAGGAAGGACTGTTATATTTGTTTTTGTCAGACAAAGATATAATTATTTCAATATTTGAAACGTGGGTAGGCCGCAGTAGACAAAAAGACGTCGCCCTTGTAATACAAGTGGAAACAGTGCATATCTTATACAGAAGTTGTAACGAGTTTTCTGACAGAATAACAGCCATTTTCATAAAAATTCATGGATACATTGCACTTGGTGGGGTGTTGACCTCTATTGCTCCTGGGGCCAGTAGGGGTATGATAAAAGTCTCAATGAAATGTTGTATTTTGGCATTGAGTGACCCTATTGTTTTTAAAGTCTGTAAATCAAACGTCAAAATCACATTGCCTGATAATGAGTGACCAATTACTGCAACACGCTTAATAGACAGTGACTTTGGAAAATTACAGTTATGTGAGGTGCACTGTGTAGATGACTTTTTGAGAGGTGCAGTGAAATTCAAAAAAAAAACTGTTGGAAGCGATGTATTGAATAGTACATTCAGACTGGGCAACTGTTTCCGAAGTCGTCCCCGATACATTGGTGCAATAGTTTTGAATGTTCCCAATACACCCATGAAATAACTGTGTACTGGTTCTACCCAGGAATAAGTCTGCCTCCATCACAAAAAAACGACCGTCATAAATAGCCTAAAATGTGCTGGAGATTTATTCTCGAACTTGGAAATCTTTCTAAATTTCCATAGTTGTAATTTAGCTTCATAAAATATGGTATAAATAATATTATATATAATGGAGCTTGATACAACCAAAAAACACATTTGTGAAGTTTACGATTTCTAAAGATTAAGTAATTCAAAAGCATATTGATTCTGAAATTGTTTCTTGATATTTTCGTAAATTTATGTTTTATCAGCATTTATACCTGCTGCCCTTGTGGGTTTATATGAATGCATGTCTATCATGTTACAATGGTATAATATGGTTTGACTTCTGGGTTAAGGTTAATAATTTACTTGAAGTTCGTATTACACTGTAGTAATAAAGGCTATAACTTTAATGGTGCTGTTTGTATCTTAAATGACGAATGTCAAAGCCAAAGACATGACATATGTGTTCAAATTGTAACAGTAAACGGTAGGTGAACATGCGTTTCTCTTTCCCTCTTGCATAAGATAAATACATAGTGTTAAGCTTATGCTCTGTAAAGATTGTGATGTTTAAATATTTACATATTTAGATTTCCTAGATGCAAAATAATAATTGGTATTCATCCTGACACGTTCATATTGTATGGAATTCAAATTTGAGCCATCCCGAAGATGGTATGCATATGATGGTGAGCATGGAGCATGGAGCTTTCAACGAGGTATTTTCACACCATTCCATGGCAAGCGGCGTATGGTCTCAATTTCTAACAAAATGCTTTGCCCTAAACGAGAAAACAATGGGAGAAATAAACAAAATTGAATTTAGTTGAGACCAGTTATAAAGCCTACGTATCACAGGTAACAGTCAAAGGACTATATTTATCAAAGTACTGAAAGCACTGAGAATGCAAGGTTTGATAGCAAAGACTGTTTGAATATTTGCACGATTGCTGGACATTTAAATAAATTTGACACAGTTTTAGCCAACTTCGTGATCTTGGCGACCTACACAAATCTTAGAGGTTCGATCCATTCCAACTATATTGTGATCAATTGTCACTAAACTGTTTCAAATCTATACTAGAATATTATTTTATGAAATTGCTGATGGATAGACAATTACATTTGTATTTTATGGCCAAACTGTCACTCAAGCTGACTTCAATGTTTAAAATAATGTCGTTTAAAGAGTCGCGTGTATTAAGTAGTCTTCCGGGAACAAGATGCACAAGAGGGCCTGTATCACTCTACAGGATTGAATAGTCTAATGCCTACTGGAAAACATGTTTTTATTAAATGAAGGGCTATAACTCTGATGTGTCTAATCTAGTCTGATGCAAACGGTTTTGAACTTGTCCAAGCTTTTGTTAATATAAATATATTGACTAAATTTAGTAAAGATTGAATGAAAGATATGTTCACGAGGCAAATATAGGACATTGTCATTAAATCAAGGGCAATAACTTTTTATTATACGATACATGTAGTTTTCAGTATGGTACACGCTTTCGTTAATATAAAGACTGTGACCAAGTTTGGTAAAGACCGGATGCACTTTGAGGGGTCTATATTAAGAGTTCACAGGGTATAATGTAGGATTTTCCATTAAATCAATGGCAATAACTCTGAATTTTATTAACCGATATAGGTTGTTTTCAAATTCGCCAGAGCCTTTATTAATATAAAGACTTTGGCCAAGTTCGGTCAGGATCGGATGCAAAATGAAGGGGCTAGTGTTCACAATGCAAAATATAGGATTTTCCATTAAATGAAGGACAATAACATTTGCGTTTATTATCCGATATGGGTGGTTTCCAAACCTGTCCAAGCTTCCATTAATATAAAGACTCTGACAAAATTTAGTAAACATCGGATGCAAAATGAAGGGAATTCTAGTGTTCAGAAAGCAACAAATATAGGATTTTCCATTAAATCAAGGACAATAACTCTGGCATTCCTTGTCCTGTATGGATGGTTTTCGAACGCGTCTGACCGTTCATTAATATAAAGACTCTGACCCAGTTTGGTAAATATCGGATGCACAATGAAAGTGCTAGTCTGTTCACAAGGCAAACGTTTGGATTGTTTATTAAATCAAGGGCAATAACTGGTGTATCGAACTTGTCCGAGTTTTCAAGGATATTAGACACTGACCAAGTTTGGTAAAGATCGGTTATATATTGAAGGTGCTATGGTGTTAGACACTGATTTATTTCATAGTAAAACAACTTAACAAATGCGATCAGTGAAAAGACGTCATGACCTAGAGACACATGTTAACGTTCTTGCACAACTAGACCCCGAACTCTACAATCTGTGAATGTATTGATCAAATCCGATCTTAAATACAGAAGATATAACGATAACAAGATTTATATATATATACTATATTACAACAGAATAACAATCCAGTGGTGTCTAAACATGTTTCTTTATTTCATCTTATCATTAATAATAATTCACTGACATCGTCAATCACCAAAATCCTTCGAAATAGATTTCTATATATACTATAGTCGGTAAAAAAAGTTTTGGACCAGGGTATATAAAGTCATATAAAAATAAAACTAGTGGACAGAATTTAAATATCTTCTTTAGTAACCAAGGCCTACCCTACCCGGTTAATTTCGTACCAGAAACATTAAATTCCAACCAAGATTTGATTTTAAAAAAATATCGCGAACACACGAAGGGTCTGTAAAAAATGTTGCAAAGTCCATAAAAAGTAACAGTTACGGACACATTCGAGTAACCAATAAAAATATTTTATTTTTCACAAACTTTCATTGTAAACGATAATTATTGATGATTGTTGATTTATTGTGAATTATCAACTGAGATAATAAGGGTTATGGTCGAATGTCATGGTTCAGCGATCATTGTACGGGTTCGAGCACTGCCATGGACCAAAACCTTTTTTTACAGAGTATATATTCCAACAGAATAACAATCCAGTGGTGTCTAAACCTGTGTTTTTATTTCATCTTATCATTAATAATAATCACTGACATCGTGAATCACTAAAACCTTTTTGAAATACACTCAAGTGATATGAAAACGCAACACGGGAATTTCCGCTATATATTGTATATACTGCACACTTAATTGCACATAATATTCCAAAGAAATCCCTAGATGTTTTTTAAAAAGAAAGTTGCAGTTAACTAGAGAAAGGACACAACTGTGATGTTGTAGACGTTTTAATCACACTACACTTTGTAACAAGAACTTCATAAATGTTGAAGTAGCTCTTTGAAAAATTGAGCTAGTTCAGTACTGTATTTAACGTAAATAGTTTGCAAAATGTTGCATCCTAAGTTTGCTCAGATGATTGAGCCAAACGCGTACTCTGTGAATAATAAAACATTGAAGGAATACTATTTGCTGTATTATATGTTGTTTTAGTGTTTTTTCCAAAAGGAAAGGTCTTACTCGAGCTTGTAGTCGAGTTGAGGCTTTAATATTCGTAATCTTTGTATAACTAAAAAGTTACTCAATCAGGGTTACCGTTACCATAAACTTCGTAAAACCTTTTGTAAAATTTTATTATCGTAACCCTGATCTTCTTTCCAAATATAAAAGTAATTTAAGGACTCTTCTGCGACAAGGACTATCACAACCTGACTTCTATGGTGATGTGATTTATAAACTTCGTAAGATTCTAGGTCATGATCTCTTTCATACTATCTTTGTTAAACTTGTTAAAACGTTTATCAAAAGAGGTTATGACCCTATCATTTTGCAACGTACAGCATGCTTGATGGTGCACCCTTTTACAGTTCGCCACTATGCTTTCCTCTTTAATTGTACGATGACCGGACAGGCTGTGGACCCTATGATGACGCCTACCTAAAGCCCATTGGGACGGTGGCGTGTGATGTTTGTCCATGATCTTTCTTGTCGTGCCCTTAATGGTTTATTCTCTTACTGCTATGGCTTCTGCAAAGTCATTGAGTACCTTCATTGTGGCTTTCTAGGCTATTTTTTTTTTGTATTATATTTACACGAGCATATTTGTGTTTTACTTATATTGCCTATTGATGCTGCCTTGTTGGTTAGAGATAAGATCATGGCGGGGATTTCTTTATTTACACTGTCCTGTTTTAATGGGATGACAGTAGGGTAAGTGTGAGGTTTGGTGCACCCTAGAACCGGTTTAAACCCACCAGTGGCCTACTTTGCCACTGACCGTTCCAAGGCGGTAGCCCTATAGTCAACCCTTTTTGTGTTTGTGATGTCGTTTGCATTTATTATTGCTTTTGCCTTCTTGTTTGTCTGTTTGCGTGTTTGTTTCTGTGTTTTGTGGTTTACTGTCCTCCTTGAATGCTACTTTCCCTGTCCGATCTTTTTATATTTCTTTACGTAGCCATGTACTATTCGATTAAAAGAAGCATATTGTACATACAATATATAGCGGAAATTCCCGTGTTGCGTTTTCATATCACTTGAGTGTAGTGTTGCTATATACAATTATACATAATAAATATATTGAAACAACTCTTAGCCCGGAAATCTCGTTTAATTTGGGTTGACTGAATTGGCTCTTTGCGCGAATATAACACGTGACGTCACATCGTGCCCTTGATGAGAAAACCTTGCAAAAACTCGCTTGAAACCAAAAATTGCTCACATCTCATACATAATGAGATTTTAGTAGAATAACTGGTCACGTGACTACAGGTGATAGTGTCGTGTGTTTTTTACGTCGAGGATATTTTGGATATTTTGGATTTATAATTAATAGGATGAGGTATGTCAACAGTTTTTAATTGAATCATCAATGTAATAGTACCTCAAAAGAAACGGCAGATTCATATTACCAAACAAAATGAACACTTTTGAAATATTTATGAAAAACTCTACAACAATGGTCTAAATTTCTATCGAGGCGGGCGCCATTATCGAACTGTGTATGACGGACAAGCCGCAAAATTAAAGGCACGCTGAAAAGTTTTGGTTTCTTGGTTTTTCTGATACTGCAGAAAAAAGTTGTGACAATGACAGACAAACGGAAACATAATGAGTTGTCCAGTATTAGTTCACTAGATACAAGTCATGACACAAGCCACGGTGCTTGTAGTACATTAAACACTACGGCGGAAGTACCACATATAAACATTAAGGAAAATACACTCAAACCGAAAGTACCAAAAGGTCAAAAGAAAAAAAAGTCCAAAATGGAAACAAAAATAGGGGAACTTCAGCTAGACATGAGCAAAATAGATAAAACAAATACAAATACAGTTGAAAGTACAAAAACAAAGACTAAAGATGACGTCTTCAACACTGATGAAGGAATAGAAAGAAATCTCCAGGAAATCAATAAGAAGCTGAATAACGTCCTATCAAAAGACGACACGTCTTTTTTAAAAGGCATTATCAAAGAAACGATTTTAGAACTAAAAGAAAGCCTACTTGCCACAGTAGTCAAGAGAAAAGAAATTGTGGAGGGTGAATTGCACAACAAGATCCTTGAAAATACAGAGTTGAAAAAAGAGGTGGAGCAATTGAAAGTAAATATACAAGAAAAAGAAAATGAACATGAAAATTACAAAGCAAATATAGAAAGTGAGCAAAAAAGGGTAGATGAAATTATAAACGAGCATGAACAGTATAGTAGAAAGAACAATATCAGAATAACAATGCTACCAGACGACGAGCAAAATGAACAGTCAATGCAAACGACAAGGAAAGTACTAAACATGCTTAACCGAAAACTTAATATGAATCTGACCCCCAATGAGATCGATATTTCTCATAGATTGGGCCGCTTTCAAACAGGCCGAAATCGCAGAGTTATTGTTAAGTTTGTGCACAGAGAAGTCAAACAGAGCGTGATGGCAAACCGGAAGCTGTTAAAAGGTAGTGGGATGTCAATATTTGAAGACCTCACCAAACTTAATAACGAGGTTCTAGCATCAACAAGGAAGAAACTTAAGGATGAGGTAGACCAGTCTTGGTTCGCGAACGGAAAAATATTAGTTAAATGGAGGTCTACAGCTAAAATAGAAAGTATAGAGTTCAAAGACTTCCACACTTGGCTCGATCTCCCCTGGCCATAACTATTTATTGCACAGTCCCTTTAAAATCAGTGTGAATATTTATCGCGCTTAAAACACCCGTGCGGTATACAATAGATTGTGTTTTCCCTCAACACCCGCGATAAGAAATTGATCTTTCGATGCAAACTATACAATACTTTCTTTTAAGTACCACGCGAACTCGTGATTAACGGGAGAAAACAAGATGACATACAAACACAGTGGTACCTTACATAAACCAGTCCCGAACATGTAATTAATAGGAGCTTATAAATTGACACACTAAACAGTACTTTACAGATCAGGTGAAGACTCCAGACCAACCCAAAACGAGAAAAGACGTCGATCTGTACTAACCATACACCTGTATTATTTAATTATTGCTCGTTACAGTATGTTTTGTTGTTGTTTGTTTGTTGGTTTTTGTTTGTTTGTTTTTTTGTGGTTTATTTTGGTAAATCGTCTACATGCACAAAGGTTTATTAGTTTTTATGGTTGTTTATGTTTTTGAGAAATATTTCTTAAACAATATAAAATCACTACCGGTATATACCACTACGGGTATGTTACCCGACTCATTTGTCATTATAATATTTCTATTGTATATATGTGGATATTATTCTGTCTGTAAAATATTGGCAATTAAATATGTTTAAATCTAAATCTTAAACAGAATCAAATTTGACGCTTAAAAGAGCTCAAACATAGTATTACATGCAGGTTTGATGATTATCTTGTGTTGTATGTTACGTTTTTATGATCACATAAACTACACTATACGTGCGTCTGTGCGTGCGTATGCACGGGCAAGCGGTAAGGAGTGAGCAATCACATAGGTGCATGCTTTTGTGTTTTCAGTAATATAGAATATGACTCTATATATAAATAGGTTCAGAGGAGAAGAATTTACGTTTTACTATTTTATTGTAAAATACCAAAGCCAATACAGATTAAAAAAGCAATTCAATTTATCTGTCAGTCGTTGTGTATGTGTTGTCTGTGTTGTCTGTGGGTGTCTGCGTGCGTGCGTGTGTGCGTGCGCGCATGTGTGTATTTCTGTCTCGTCGTGTTGCTTCTTTTCACATTATCTGTAATATGCAGTTCCGGTATTCCGAAATTGCCGGTGTGAAAACAAGATACAATGTATTAATATGTTGCTGCTTATTTATTAAACAATAAATGTCAATATTATTATAATTAATACTAGCAAAGTGAAACATTGTAGTGTTTTCTTTTATGAACATAAGTAGACATGCCTTTATTAAACCGTGTTATTTGTCGAATAATAACCTTGTTTTTGTACAAAAATCGACATAATAGTCTCTAGTACTGTAATCTTCCAAGAAATGACTTACTAAAATAAACCCCACTCTCATCTTATTTCTTTTCGCTTTTCGGTAAGATAGAGAATATGGGGTTGCAAGTGTTCATGAGATGTAAATTAACGAATGACGGTCTGAGTCGGGTCGGTTGTTGGTGTTTGATGGTTTGCTTTTGTCATCGAAAAATGATCTAAATATTTTCAAACCTCACTTTGGTCTTACATTTTCGTTTCGGTAAGATACAATACATGGGGTATTATTCTCTCACATTCGTCATGAACACATTGCGGCAGGTCTTAAATGGTTTGTTTTTCTTGTTCTTTTGTACCAACTTGTATAAAATAAACATTGCACTGTTTTTGAAAACAAATACATTACTCATATGCTATTTTGCGTAACTTGTTGATAAATAATGAAGAGAAAACATATATTATGGTGAAAAAAAGAGTAGTTATTTGGTAGATATTGTTCTAGTTTTGTTTATTTGTTTGAATTATTTATATATATATTATTTACATTGCCTTCATTACTCCTTACTTCTTTTCGAAATGTTACTTCATATCACTTATATTACATGTTAACTATAATAAGTGTAAGAAATTATGCATAGTATTGTCATATAAAATCACTGGTGCGAGAGTAAACGATGGTGTGTGTATTTTGAACGTGAAGCGTGCACACATATTTAAGTAGCATCCTCATGTGCCTTTTATAAAGTACAATAATATGTAATACATTAATCATGATAATTCTGCAAAGCTTATTTTAACCAGTTCTGAACAGAATAGCTAATTAAAAAAAAACGTGTTTGTGTCTTTGTGTGTGTGTGGGTGTGTGTGTGTCTGTGTGTAAATTGTTGTTTCATTAATTTTGTGCATATATATATATATAATACCTAAATTTTATTTCTATTGTTTTTTATGTAAAAAAAAAAGAAATGTGTTGATATATGTTGATATATATTTTTCTGTAAAGCATGTTTAAACTGTGAAGTATTACAAAAGCAATTGTTCAATGTTTTTGGGGAGAGTATATATTTACATATAGTTCGTTTTGGTATTGTAGAGTCGATCAAAATGTATACGTAAGTGCTTATTTTTTAGAATATAATGTGTTCAATATATAGTATTTTTTCATAAACGTAAAGCACTAGTAACTATTGTAAATGTTGATGCTCCCGTAAAAGACACACAGCTAATGTGTTTTGAATAGAAATGTATTCTTTGTAAAGGCTACTTAATCGAACACGTAGGATTACTTTTGATGTATATAAACTGAGTGCCACCAGATATTCTCCAAATGTGTGTGCCATGTTGTTATAGCTAGATGCAGAGTTTATTTGATAAACAATGCATTGTTTATGGGATAACCTCAACGTGATTGTGTAGTTGTTGTATTTTTTTGTTTTTTTTTGTTTCTAAGCCACTTTGGCTTTTTATTTTGAAATATGTTCTAATTGTTTTTGTATGGTGTCTTTCTTCCTTAATTTTGTTTCATGGTTGTTGTTGTCGATTTCTTTTTTCTTTTTTTTCCCTTTTCCTTTTTCCCTTTTTCAGACGAAAAAAGGACTTTGTAGCGATGTGTGTGTTCTATCCTTGGTGCTTTATTTTATCTTATTTTTGTATTTAAGATTGAATCCGAAATTATTGCTTTCAACGTGTGCTATGTATTGATATGCAAATATAATACACTATTACAAACTTAGATGGCGCCCAAATCGTACACCAATACGAGAATACTGAAATGTACACTGTCACCCCTGGTCTCTCCTTCTTATATCTTACTCTGACTTCTCTCTATATACTCTCTTTTTCAACGATAGACTACTGTTCAATACCGTACTGTTCAATGGTAATACACTGTAATGATATTCAAACAACCCATACTTGTCATAGCATACATTTTATGATAGTAATAAATGACGGTTAAAATATGTACCTTTAATGTTAAGGGACTGGGCGATTATCACAAGCGACGACAAATTTGTGAATGGTTAAAGCTAAATAATTACTCAATTTGTTTTTTACAAGAAATCCATTGCGAAGAAAATACATTTAGAACATGGAAAACAGAATGGGGGCATGAGGCATTTTTTAGTGGAAATAGTAGAAATAGTATGGGCGTGGGCATCCTTGTTAACTCGAATTTTTCATACAAAATATTGGAACATAAAAACATTATAGATGGTAGGATGCAATCATTAAAGATCAGCATAGATGAACAAGAATTTCTAATGTTGAATGTGTATGGTCCGAATAACACATCTGATAATATGAAGTTTCTGTCAAGTATTGAAGAGTTTGTCACTTTAAATGATAGTGATACTTTAATTATTGGTGGGGATTTTAATACTGTGATTGATGTAAGTTTAGACAAGAAAAATGGTAATATTAACAACAACAAACAATGTCGAGAAAAGATTAATACTATAATAGGAAATAACGATATAAACGATATTTGGAGAATTTTTAACCCCACTACTAGACATTACACGTGGCACTCAAACCATAAACCCCCAATATTTTGCAGACTAGATTATTTTTTAGTGTCTTCAAATATTATTAATTCTATCTCGGCTTGTAAAATATCTACAGGGCTACGTTCAGATCATTCTCTTGTATATTTTAATTTAAATACGGACAATACACCACGCGGACCTGGGTATTTTAAATTGAACAATAGGGTAATTTTAGAAAAAGAATACCAAATTAAAATTAAACAAACTATACAAGAAATAGTCGATATAAATAAAGATTCAGACCCCAATACTCTTTGGGAAATAGTTAAAGGCACAATCCGTAATGAGACAATTCTATATACATCGCTCAAGAAAAAAAAAGTATTAAAAGAAGAAATTAAACTAAAAGATGAAATAGACAAACTAGAATTAGAATTATCATCAAACCCTCATAACGAAAATACGATTAACACTATTTTAGAAAAAAAAAATCTTTTAGCAAATATTATAGAAAAAAAGACCATTGGTATCATTATTAGAGCAAAAGCAGAATGGGTCGAAAGAGCAGAAAAAAACACAAAATATTTCGCAAATCTAGAAAGAAAAAAATCAGAACGGAAAAAACATTAAAAGACTAATAAACAACAATATAGAAATTACGGACTCTTATAGTATCATGACAGAAACAAAACGGTATTATGAACAATTATATAGTAAAATTAATACGAAAATAACAAATACGGATTTTTTTCCCATCGAAAATGAAACTTCATTAAATCAAGAACAACGCGAACTGTGTGAAGGAAATTTAAGAGAACTAGAATGTTATAATGCTCTAAAAGAAATGAAAAACAACAAAAGTCCGGGTTCGGATGGAATAACAACAGAGTTTTATAAAATATTTTGGAACGAAATTAAACACATTTATATTAATTCAATTAATTATTCATATGAAAATGGAAATTTAACAGTTATGCAAAAACAAGGCGTTATCACCTTATTACCTAAAAAAGACAACAATTTAACTTCATTGACAAACTGGAGACCTATAAGTTTATTAAACGTGGACTATAAAATTGCTACTAAATGCATTGCAAACCGCATGAAAAAGGTTTTATCTACACTCATAGACAATAGCCAAACAGGATTTTTGAAAGGTAGATACATTGGAGAAAACATAAGAACTATATTTGAGGTTATTGATTATTTGAATGACGAAGACTCTCCAGGACTAATATTTTTTGCGGACTTCGAGAAGGCATTTGATAGCGTCGACCATGAATTTATTATAACATGTTTAAACTATTTTAACTTTGGACCTTCTTTTATCAATTGGATAAAACTGTTTTATAACGATGCCCAAAGTTGTGTTGTAAATAATGGATACATGTCTGATTTTTTTAAAATAGATAGAGGAGTTAGGCAGGGATGCCCACTATCGCCATATCTTTTTATAATAGCAATTGAAATACTATACAATGCTACAAGAAAACATAAGGATATTGTGGGAATACAAATTAATAACAATGAAATAAAAAACACAGCATTCGCCGACGATGCTACATTTATTCTAGATGGGTCAAAGAAAACGTTTGAAACATTAGTAAAACTAATCGATAATTTTAGTGAAGAGTCTGGATTAAAATTAAACATAAAAAAATCAATAATACTACGTGTCGGTTCATTAAAAGATTCAAATGAAAAATACTGTGAAGAAAAACAATTTGTATGGACTAAAGACAAAGCAACAACACTGGGAATTGTTTTTGCAAATGAAAAGGGAAAATGTGAAGAATATAACCTTTATCCGAAAATAGATCAATTTATAACATGCTTAGATCAATGGAAAAAACATAATTTATCTATTCTAGGAAAGATAACGGTAATAAAAACATTTGCTCTACCAAAACTGATATACCCTCTAACTGTTTTGGAGACTCCATCAACAGAATCCTTAAATCGAATAAAAAATAAAATGTATCAATATTTGTGGGAGGGAAAACCAGATAAAATCAATAGGAAAACGATTATACAAGGCTATACAAATGGTGGTCTAAAAATGATAGATTTGGAATCATTTATTAATTCCACTAAAGCAGGATGGGTCAAAAGACTTGCTAATCCGGATAATCACGGTGATTGGAAGGATATTTACATGAAAGAACTAAATCAGTATGGTGGGGGCATTCTTTTTGAAAGCAATGTGAACGGTAAAGATGCAAAAAACATAATCACACGATCCGCTTTTCTGTCAGAAATAATAAAATCATGGTCTTTAGTAAACTTCAAAAAGAAGACTAGCAACATTGCAAAAGAGATAATATGGAATAACTCGTACATAAAACACCAAGGACGTACTATTTACTTCAAAACATGGGATAACTTGGGTATTAAATATATTGAGCAATTGTATAACCATAGAACTAGAGAATTTTATACATTTGCACATTTGAAAACAATATATAACATACATAACTCTGAATTCCTGAACTACTATACAATTGTTCAAAGCATACCAAACAAATGGAAACAGAAACTGAAAACAGAAGACAGAACAACACACTGTTGCGAAACCAGCTTACTAAAACAAATAGAAAAACAAAATAGTGCCAACAAATTATTATACAACATTCAAGTGGAACGCATGCAAGCAGAATTACCAATTAAACCTCACCAAAAATGGGAGGAAACTATAACAAACATAAACGGGAAACGCATTCATACTACACCTTTCAAAAGCACGATCGATACAAAACTTAGAACTTTTCAATATAAGTATATAATGAGAATTATACCCACAAACAAATTTCTATATAAATGCAAAATTAGTAACACAAGTCTCTGTGATTTTTGCAATATGCACGTTGAAACAATTGAACATTTGTTTTGGGAATGTACATTTAGTAGAGCTTTCTGGACAGAAATACATAACTTTTTAAACAGCCAAAATATCCCTTTTGCATTGACTTTCCAAATGATCTCATTTGGTATTATTCAAGATAAATCTTATTCAGATATTTTAAATTGTGTTTTAATAATTGCAAAGTATTTTATTTTCAAGAATAAGTATGCGAAAACGATTCCTAGTTTTACATCATTCATCTCATACATACAAAAAATTGAACATATAGAGCATATTATAGCCAGTTCAAAAGACAAATTGGAATATCACTAAAAAAAATGGGAAGTTTTACGATTAAATACAGAAAATTGACAGTATTCGGTATTAAATGTTCTCTCTTTCTCTCTCTCTCTCTCTCTCTCTCTCTCTCTCTCTCTCTTACTTTATTGTCGTTAACTATTTCTCGGAATACATGTATGTAAAATGACACTTTAATATAACTGTTTTGTGTTATTCAATGATTACATTCATATATATGTAACTATTGTACTGTCATAAACCATATATTGTTTTCTTTTGCATGTATGTATTGAAAGAAATAAAATATTGAAATATAAAAAAAAAAGAATTTCTCGACTTGTTTATTTGCATTATAATTGTTTTCAGCATCCAATACGTTCGTCTAGATTAGATCAGCATACATGTATGACTTGAAGCCTCGATTTATGAGAAAAAACGCCAGATGAGGAGGAACCAAAAGCAATGGCTATGAATGCAATTTGAAAATCAACCTTGCATTCAAAAAGCAGGCAACATATCCTAAGGGTGATTAAACAATACTCAGAACAATACTCAGAACCTTTAACGGCTGGGGTAGTGGAACCACCTATTCGAAATTCAAGTAAGTAAACAAAAATATTTGAGAAAGTACCACCGATACATGTAGCTATAAATATCTGGCTCAGCGAACGCCAAAGATCGGTCAGGGAATGAATTACAGTTCTAATTGCAAGCACCTGGAGACGTTTTACCGCCGCTACACTGCACAGGCAACGCTACTGTGATATATAAAAAGTATGAAACGTTAGGAAATCGTCGAACACGATCCATACAAAAAATATTGCAGTCTCGGGTTGATTGACGGTGAACTTGAAAACTTCGTTGAGGTATTTTCACACCATTCCATGACCAGCGGCGTATGGTCCTAGTTTCTAACAAAACGCTTTGCCCTAAACGAGAAAATGTTCTGTTGAAACGGATATTGAAGCCGCCATTTTGAGAGCTTTTAGAGCTATGACATAGGTCTAAATGACCTAATGGAATATTAATGAATATATTGATACTTTACTGATTTACCGGGAAAAATAACGGAAACTGTATGAAACATATATATAAGGGTAATGATACATGATATGACCAGGAATTGATTTGGCATTCGTTTGCAATGATTTTCTTTGCTTGAAATGCTTTAAATGATATTGATCAATATGCCATATATCGTAAATTAGAACTATGACGTCTAGTTCTCAAAATGGCGGCTTTCAATTGATTTTAGAACTTCGAATACAGATCTTCTTTGTTTATCATCCGATCATTCCAAGTTTTTCGGAACTCTCAAAATTGAAGATAGTTTGGCTGTGGGACTAGATTCGCTTTAAGACATGATTTTTCAGATTACATTGTTGATAAACTTAATACATATTGGTATGTGTATAGATGATTAGCACTTAACTCCAAACATACCACATGACGTACTCTCTCTCTCTCTCTCTCTCTCTCTCTCTCTCTCTCGGCGTGTTTAAGAAGAAGAGAATTGTCCTGAACTTCTGAGTTATTTACTCAGAATATATCCACTAGATTCCAATGTGAACAACCCGTGTTTTTCCACTGGTTTACGCACTTCAGAAAAATACTTCGATATTCATCAAATATCCGGCTATAAATCACACACTTCTAAAATCTAATTTGGTATCGTATCAACCGCCTTTCCTTTTTTCTCATTTTAACATAAAAATGAGTTTTCACCACTGCTATACTCATATCGATGTATTAAAATACTTGTTTTGTTCAGAATAGCCGTGACAGTTACTATCGATTAGCCCGTGACAGCTACTATCGAAGTATTAAACACTTCTTTTGTTCAGAATAGTCCGTGACAGCTACTATCGAAGTATTAAAACACTTATTTCGTTCAGAATAGCCCGTGACAGCTACTATCGATTAGCCCATGACAGCTACTATCGATGTATTAAAACACTTCTTTTGTTCTGAATAGCCCGTCACCGCTACTATCGATGTATTAAAATACTTGTTTTGTTCAGAATATCCCGTGACAGCTACTATCGATTAGCCCGTGACAGCTACTATCGATGTATTAAAACACTTCTTTTGTTCAGAATAGCCCGTGACATCTACCAGATAGTAGGACAGCTACCAGATAGTAGATCTGCTCGATCACTATTTATCTTCATTAGTGTGATTTCAATTAACTTATAAATAACCCAGGAGTGCTGAGCTACCGATTATAAGAATCATATGTGCAGGTTTGACAATAACATATGTGGCTTCATACGGGGTTTATATCTCCCAACTAATTCGTTTTTCTAGGGTATGTTACTATTTGAAGGATTTCAATTTTCGAAATAAAGTTATTACAATTAAAGAAATATAAAAAGATCGGACAGGAATCTTTTTCAGCAAGCCCCGTGTGGTTCCGGGGGCCCGTTTGGTTACAGGGCAAATAATAGGGCCACTGCAGATCCCGTTTAGAACCCCTCCACACCCTCCCCCAACCCAAACAAATTCATGTTCATTTTATCATTCTTGGTTCATGCTCATTTAATGTATTCATCATGAACCCTGCATTGTTTCAGGTGCCATCTCGCTCATATCACAAGAGCAGTGGCAGGGAAACTATAACGTGGCTCCAGCGTAAATGGAGTGTCTACGATATAATTTGCAGCAACTCTACAGTTCAGGGTGAGAAGGTTCTAGGCCCGTTCTCCGGATTTTAACTCTATGTACATGGAGAATGAGCCTGGCATGTTCATTCGCCATATAACCTTTCATGTGTTGGTGCGCCTTAAATCCCTAATTTAATTCAGCAAGGTTTTTGTTATCATAAACTACCTAGATCATTCCAAGTTTTTCAGAACTCTCAATAATGAAGATAGTTTGGCTGTAGGACTATATTCGCTTTAAGACATGTGTATTTTACATATTTAATCCTGAGTGCTTTTCGGCTTAAAATTCGCCTGATGACATGGCATTTAGGCATTCCTTTGTATTGCTTTCTTTTGTATTTCTTTTGAGACCACTCAGATATCCCGTTATGTTGGAATTTTAGTTAACGGAAACGACCATGGTCTTGAATAAAGTGATGTATTTTTTCATCCCAAATGTCTTTGAGAGAGTCATATTGCTCTTTATTAAAAGGGATTTGAAGAAAAGTGGTTACCGAAAAGTGGGAGACAACTGACTTTATCTAAGGTGTTTGATGTTGCAACTTTTCTAAATTACATCTTCGCAGACATTGTATTCCGATAAAACTCTTTAATTTGTAGGTTTACCACCACTAATTACATGCAAGCCCCCGAGATGTAGTCGAATGTAGTTCCTATAATAAAAAGTAAACCTCCTTTTTTGATGAAAACGGGCATTATAAGTAGGGGAGAACTGCCCATTTCTATTCGATTTTGTGGTTGTATGTATAAAAAGCGTATTAATAAGTTTTACTGGATCACTGATGAACATTTTCGAAATTTCGACTCTATGCTTACACTTTGTGAGCAATGAAAACAGTCAATCAATGAAAACAGCTGTACCCTTTGCCTGTTTATGGGAAAAAATAATAAGTGGTATAATACCTTGTAATCGATTTCATTTGTTATTCCTTTGATAGCCGAGTAAATGCACTAGAAATAATTTGCAAACATTCGCGATAGACTCTGTGCTTGACATTGCATTCAAAATAGGATCAGTCAGAATTGATAATGCTGTTTATAGTTTTTGTCTGACAAGATTAAGATAACTGCTTCTATATCTATCATGTCAAGCCCTCCTGGATGTTGCATATCGCAGTTTTAGAGATAAGTTTTTTCCCCCATTCCACACTAAATTCAAAAAACAAAAAACAAATGATAATAATATTGTTAAAATAAAATAAAAATTGTATAATATTTGCAAATATTTTCCGGATAATATTTTTTTATATGACAATTTACTGTCTCGTAAATGTTTTAAGGATTAGTATTTTCTCTAGAAATGTAAGATCCCTAGCGTTCAAAACTTCTGTTTTTTTTAAATTTTGTTAATTTTATTTATCCACACTAGTCAGCATCGTTATCAATAGTGTAACCATGGTTTTAACGTGGAATGGGTCCACCATATCTCGAGGAATGTTGGATTGTTGCCTTCCTATAAAAAGAGTTGTGTTTTTCTTTGTATTTTTGCACAGGAAGCCTTTCCATTAGTAATGAAATGTGATTAACTAAACACCCTTGTACTATCAAAATACTCAGTAATGAAGCCGTTTGTCTGTATAGCGGCCTTTGAATAGTTCAACGACATGTAAATTCAATTGATAAATTTGTGTCTAAATCCACATGTTTCTAAGCAACATTACAATAAAATATGGCTGAATCCATAAATACGAGTTGGTAGAATAAAACACAGTAAATAATAAACCTCGAAAGCCTGTATAAATGCCCATCTCAACCAACCAAACTGTCTTGAGGTTTGGTGCACCTTTGAACCGGTTTAAACTCCCCGGTGGTCCCTTTTGCCACTGACCGTTCCCTGTTGTCATCCCTTATATGTTAGTGCATAAAATGGACTTGTTCGGGAGAAAGCTGTCTTTGTTGCGGCATTCTGATTGTTTCCGATGGTCAGGATCAATTTGCGCCAAAAAAAACATAAGGTGTAATCACAACAATAACACATGCATATTGATGTCGCATGTAATAGTAAAGTGGCGTAAGATTTAATTATTCATGGCTAAGGCTTAAATGCCGCATATTTGTTATAGTAGTCTACTTGTATCAGTGAGCTCTGACGTGTCGAGGCTTAAGTGACGCATTTTTGTAAGGCTGATATACCGAGGCTAAAGTGTCGCATATCGAGGATTTGTAGGCTGATATGCCAAGGCTAAAGTGTCGCATGTATGTAAGGCTGATACGCCGAGGATATATTGTCGCATATTTGTAAGGCTGATATGCCGAGGCTAAAGTGCCGCATATCTATAAGGCTGATATGCCGAGGCTAACGTGTCGCATATTTGTAAGGCTGATATGCCGAAGCTAAATTGTCGCATATTTGTACGGCTGATATGTCGACGCTTAAGTGAAACATATTTGTAAGGCTGATATACCGAGGCTTAAGTGACACATATTTGTACGGCTGATAATACAGATATAAAACAATCGAACAGGTAAAGTAGGATTCAAGGACGACAGTCAACCTCAAACACACACAGAAACAAAGAAAAACTATATATAAAAATGAACAAGAGCATCAATAATTTCAGGGCATACCATAGTCCCCCGACGGCCCAGAAAACCATTTTCCAAACATTTTCTATGATAGAGGTCAAAGATCAAGGTCAAGGTCACAATGACCTGATTTTGGTACGCGACACACCGCTATCCCAAGATGTATTCCCATACTTAGTTTGGTATCTCTAAGTGTTATGGTATTGAAAATACGGTCCGGACAAGCATTTTCTATGACAGAGGTCACATGTCAAGGTCACAATGACCTTATTTTGGTACGCGACACACCGCTATCCCAAGATGTATTCACAAACCAAGTTTGGTATCTCTAAGTGTTATAGTATTGAAAATACGGTCCGGACAACCATTTTCTATAACAGAGGTCACAGGTCAAGGTCAACTTCACAGTGGCCTTATTTTTGTACGCGACACACCGCTATCCCAAGATGTATCCACATCCCAAATTTGGTATCTCTTAAGTGTTAAAGTATTGAAAATACGGTCCGGACAAACATTTTCTATGACAGAAGTCACAGGACAAGGTCAAGGTCAAGGTCACAATGATCTTATTTTGGAACGCGACACACCGCTATCCCGAAATGTATTTACATACCAAGTTTTGTATCTCGTAAGTGTTATAGTATTGAAAATACGGTCCGGACAAGCATTTTCTATGACAGAGGTCACAGGTCAAGGACAATGTCATAGTGCCTTTTTTTGTTACGCGACACACCGCTATCCCAAGATGTATCCACGTACTAAGTTTGGTATCTCTAAGTGTTATAGTATTGACTATACGGTCCGCACAAGCATTTTCTATGCATTTTCTATGACAGAGACCACAGGTCAAGGTCACAATAACCTTATTTTGGTATGCAACACACCGCTATTCCAAGATGTATTCAAATACCAAGTTTGGTATCTCTAATTGTTATAGTATTGAAAATACGGTACGGATAAGCATTTTCTATGACGGAGGTCACAGGCCAGGGTCAAGGACACAGTGACCTTATTTTGGTACGCGACACACCGCTATCCCAAGATGTATTCAAATACCAAGTTTGGTATCTCTAAGTGTTATAGTATTGAAAATACGGTCCGGACAAGCATTTTCTATGACAGAGGTCACAGGTCAAGGTCACAGTGACCCTTTTTTGGTTCGCGACACACCGCTATCCCAAGATGTATCCACATACCAAGTTTGGTATCTCAAAGTCTTATAGTATTGAAAATATGGCCCGGACAAGCATTTCGGAAGGACGGACGGACGGACAGGGTGCAAAACTATAGTCCCCCCGGGACCGGTTTGGGACTAATAAAAGGCAAAATAAGACACCACAAACACACAAGGGTTGACAATGGGGCTCCCGCCTTGGAACGGTCAGTGACAAAAAAGGCCGCTGGGGATTTAAAAACCTCACACTTACCCTACTGTCATCCTAATAAAAGTCGAGGCTAAAGTGTCGCATATTTTATACTTTACAGAGGCATATGTGACGCTAAAAAGAATGAAGTTTGTAAATGTGTTGGATGCAAGTAACTGCGGTATGTTCGGATTCCGCCTAGTATATAAGCCTTTAGAATAATAAAGTTGTGGCCTTATAGGTTCATCCAAGATCTTTATATATGTTTAAGTCATATCGAATATGCAAAAAATAAATAAAAAATAAGCACACATGAGGTAATTAATCATTGTCATTATAAACAAATGTTTTGAGGATTGTTCATTTACTATCATTATGCATAAATGTTTTGAATATCCTTAAATGGGACCCAACTATTAAAGCTATTATCATAACCAGCCCATTTTACTATTGCTAATTTCTTTTTATAATCACGTCGTATTACTTTTTCAATCCTAAATATTTCTTGCTTTGCTTTTATCATTTCTAGCTGATAAAAACTAAAAACTGCCATCAATGTTTTTGTTGTTTAAATCTTTTATTTTGTATGTCACAGGATTTGTGTTTTGGATTTCATCAACAACAAATATTTCTTCAGTCCAATTTGGGGTATAACCTTTCTCAAACGTTCTTTTATATTTACTAATTCTATTTTAAACTTTGGCTTAATTTGATTACTTCTCATCTTTCCATACAAGTTTAAATATACCGTTCCTTTATTTTTCTCATCACTTGCTTCAGTCGGTGCCATTTTAATACTCCGATGTTTTGTATTATTATACTTATCAACCATCGCCTGAAGCACGTCTAAATGTGTATTTGTATTGTTAGCTGTAAAATATTTCCAGATCTGTTTTTTTAATGTCCTGTTAAATCGTTCAATTACTACAGCTTTCCCAAAATTAAAAGTGTGATATATTTCGATATTATTGTCACTAAGGAATTGCTTAAACGTCTTGTTATAAAACTCCACACCTTGATCAACCCACAACAATTTACACTGTCTTCCTGTACTGATTATATGTTGAAACGCTTTGGTAATTTCTAAACCAGTTTTATTTGGAACCGGCACAACCCAAGCATATTTGCTAAACACATCAATAACAGGAGGCAAATATTTAGTACCTTTATTATACTTTGAAAACGATTGCATATCAACCAAATCAGCAGACCATATTTTATCAATTTCATTAACAATCACACGGCGTTGAGTGAACATTCTTTGTATTGGCTTATGAAGTTCATCTTCTTACTTGTCAGTCCATTTCAACGCATTTTCTAGTTTTTTGAGTTTACAAGACCAAGTTTATATTTTGTACTAATAACTGGGTTTACTATCAAGTTCGTAGCAATCTTTTCTCCAATAGTTTTAGACTTACTAGATTTCAAACCAGCAAGCATATTTTTATCACACATTGATTTATTACTAGGATTTTCGTCATAACAATAATCATGATCTTTACAAACAGCATCTAATTCATTTACCGGTTCTCTGGATTACCAGGACCACCATATTTATAACCAGGAAGCGTTAATCCCTTTTTAGGCAACAGAGGAAGCATAGCTTTATGAATATCAATATTACCACCTTCTGTGTTTTTAACAAACTTTGTTTTAGTAATACCGCAAGATGCACAAGTTGCTCTTAACATTTTTCTACCATTTTCTGCTAATAAGTACTGATAAAGGTGATCCTTTGAGAGCAACTAACACAATTAAGAGAATAAAGCAGCAGTCTCGGTTTTATTGAGTCTGTTCATGAGAAGTACACATACTTAGGATTAATATTTTCAGTAACTTTTTTTTCTTTTATACAGTAACTCATATATAATATGATTAGATTAAACTTCGTGCACCATAGAACCGGTTTAAACCCCCAGTGGCCTACTTTGCCACTGACCGTTCCAAGGCGGTAGCCCTGTTGTCAACCCTTTTTGTGTTTGTGATGTCGTTTGCATTTATTATTGCTTTTGTCTTCTTGTTTGTCTGTTTGCGTGTTTGTTTCTGTGTTTTGTGGTTTACTGTCCTCCTTGAATGCTACTTTCCCTGTCCGATCTTTTTATATTTCTTTTCGTTTACAAAATATGATGTTATGATGTTTTCATTTTCTACTGGTTTGTAAGGCTTTAATAATTTGTAAAAAATATCACATACTATTTCCTTCTTGTAACTTTTTAATGAAGAATAGGCAGAAATATCCGCACAAGACACTTGTTTTATCTTGGTATTGAATGGTGTTGTATTTTATATTAGGTATGTACGCTAAAACTTCTTTTGGTGGGCTCAAGCCAAACGGATCGAAGTAATAATTATCATAGTAACAAGTCCAATGCGTGCCAGGTCCAATATGATCATCAAGATTAATAATACCAGATTTTTGTTTATTTTGTGTTGTCGGTAATTTATTTTTGCTGTATACCCCACTGAATTTCTGTATATCTAGCTTCTTAAAGCTACAGAGTCCCTATATCAATCGATTTCTTCTTTGTAGGCGTGTCCTTATTTGTAACTTCATGTTCATCAGCTCATGTCGAAATCGGGTATTTAAGCGAGCAAATATAGCGACGGAAATCATTTACTGTATATACATCGACCAGTGCACATCGTACCTATACACAGGTAACAGTAATTTTTACAAAAAAAAAGTTAGCTTCTTTCGGGGCTCGAACACACGACCTTCTGATTTCAAGTCCTCTGCTCTATCCACTGAACTACGACGCTACTTGAGAAAATAGAATACTAACTACCATATATTATGAGGCAAAATAACTTAACATATTTGAACGCAACTAATGATGGATCAATAAATATGCAGTCCATATTGTCGCACGTGTAAATTAACATTGCCTGGTGTAATACTGTATCTTATCAATATGAAACTAATACTTCGCCTCAAATCAACCATATCTCGACATATTATTTAGCGCTTTATGAGTTTGTGTGCGCGCTCTTGTTATTACGTAATGCCTATTTAGTGTTAAAAATGCTACAAAATACCAATAAATAGCAGTGGTCTAGAGGTTCAGCGTACATCTTTCAAATCTTACAAGTGCAAGGCTGTGGTTCAAATCCCGCTCCGGGCAACTATTGTTTTATCACATATATTCTGGAGCCGTATATTTATCGATGTTACCTGTACGGAGGCTAAATAAAAATGTGAAATTTTACGTATCGATTTCTCCTTATATACCGACTTTTGGGGTGTTCGTCGATTTGAAACTACTTCACACGTGACTCATTCATATTCATGAGTTATTACCAGTTAAAATAGGGACTGTGCAGCTTTAACCCAGTTTACTATATCCAAGTTAGATATAGGAGGTTCATTTTTAAAATTTAATTTTTTTTTACAAATGGGATGCTTCTATGTGGCCTAATTTGTGAGTCTACTTGCAAACCTTGTCCTCTTCTATCTACTTGCAAACCTTTTCCAGTTAAACCACTAATAAAAGATCCAATCAATGGAATTCCTAGTGATGCAAGAAGCCCAAGAAATCCTCCGTCCTGCTGTTGCTTTTTAGTTAGTTTAACAGGGCAGCGACCTTTTGACTTTATTATCTTGTTTCTTTGTGCAAGAGTTAATTTATTTGATTTTAGAAGTTTTTGTTTTTTATCACTAGGAACAGTTGCCGTTACGTCTTGCTGTTTTTTTATCACTTGGAACAGTTACCGTTTTAGGAACAGTTACCGTTTTATTACTAGAAGCACATACTAGTACGTCTTGTAGTTGTTTTTGTGTTAGTTTAATAGTGCAGCAACCTTTTGACTTTGCTATTTCATTTTTTTGCGCAGCTGTTAATTTATTTGATTTTAAAAGTGTTTGTTTTTTATCAGCAGGAACAGTTACCATTCCATTTCCAAATATTTTACCAATTCCAGTACTTGCCAGGCCACTAAGTGCCCCTGTTGCTAGAGGTCCTAATAACTTTGGAGCAAATTTAGCAACTGTTGGTAAAATTGTTTTAGTTAACAAACCAGCTAATGCGCCTAAAAAGCCTCCATTTTTAGACTGAGACCTCATTTGTGATTTTGATATATTTATGTCTAATCCCCGTCCACCAGATTTAGCTTTGTTAATACTGTTAATCTGGGTAGCTGTCAGCGACAAGGGGAAATTCCCAGTTAGTTGGTTATTTTTTAACCTGAGTGTTAATTCACTCTTATCCTCATAAGCCCTCGCTAAACTCTGTTTTTGTCCATCTGTTAAATTTACTGAATAATTTACGTAAGTCATATATATTATAAGTTAGATTAAACAATAACTAGTTCATTTCCAACAGTATCAATAACAACATCTCCCTCATAAAGAACCAGAGCATAAGCTTTATAAGGAGCTCCTGGAGCTATATTTAATTTATATCTCAAATTCAGTTGTTTTGGATCAACACTGACCTCATTTCCCTTGTAACTTAAATCGAAATATATCATTCCGAAGAGATTTTTAAAATTACTCGTATTAAGTAAAGTTCCAGTGTTTTTATCATTTTGTTTTTACGAATAAATAATAACATCTCTGAATATTCTTATAATATTATCAGTTTCTGGATAATAAACTCCATTTCCAACTTCCAATCTAGCTGATTGTAAATAGCAATCAGTATTAGTAGCATTTACCTTAAACGTTTCCAAAAGGTGAGGATTTCGCTCTTGGTGTGAACTCTTGTCTGACCTTTGCAAATACACAAACACATGTTTGGGATTTTTAACACCAGCCGTTATTCTAAATACAGATTCAGTTAGTTGAGAACTTCCGCTTTCTTGTATCATTTCACGAAGATAAGTCCATCGTGTTGATGTCATATGATTTGTCATTACATAACTTAAACCATCTGAGTTAAATATCATTCTGCGTATCCACAAAACTAATTTATTAATAACTACTCGACCATCATCACCACCAGCTTTGAAAATTAGCCCATTATCATTTGTCTGTTGCAAGCTAATTTGAATTTGACCAGGAGGAAGCATGTTTGTTTCCAAACCTCCAAAGAAGGAATATTTATTTAATGGGATTATAGAATCAACTTTTTTATTAGTTATGATTAAAAGATGGCGATTAGTAAATCCTGATTTATAACCGGCTTGATCATCTCGAGATTCTGCAGCAGTCGTGGTATCTGAATAAAAGTATTCATTTGTTCCGGTTGTCTTTACATAATCGTCAGAAATTTCAAGCAAGCTTTTGATATTAACAAATTTGTGAAGATTATTTCCATCGTAAACTATTTTTCCATTTTGCTTTACTTGCATTTGATCAATCAGTGAAGCTGCATCGTTAATTAAAGCAATTCTGTCAGCGTCTGCAAAAGCAGCTCCATCAGCAACTTTGTTTACTTGAAAACTGATTTCAAAATATGCATTATACCAATCAAACCTCTTTTTATTTGTATGGCATTATTTCCTGGTTGTGTTATGGGAGTATCTAACTGAATAGGTACATGTTCATATCTAGTATTATATTGATTACTTCGAAACATCTATATATACTAGTAATTAGATTATTTTTTATTAATTAGTCGATTAATTCTTGCATGAATTCCTCTTCCGGATAGTAATCTGTTAATTTTTGCATTTACATCTTCTTCAGTTTTAGCTACAACTTCTTTTTTGTTATCAGCCTTTGTAAGTTCTTTTAAAATTATCTCACTTTTTGGTTTAGGTTTAATAACTGAAACTAATTTATCAGCAGCCATTTTTCCTACGTCATCTCCAAGTTTTTTAGAACCGCTTTCTATGATTTGTTTACCAGCAGTTTACCTGCTGTTTTCACAGACTCACTAAATATCTTTGAGCCAACCTTTGAAAAAATTTCAAATATGCCAGCTCCAGTTAATCGGTCAACTTGAGTATATGTTCCCGTACTAGCGTCATAACCTTTTTTTAAACATGTCATATAACTTATGTTACATTAATTCCTTCAAAACAAATCGAAATGATGTGTGGACACCATTAAGATTAATAATTTTACCGGAGAAATCGGTTATGTAAATATTAATACTGTTAATGCTCGTTTTGTTTACCTCACAGAACCCGACTCTTATCGGTTCATCTTTGAAAGGATATGATCTCGTAAGATCATCTGTACTTATTTCATAAATAACATCCCCGTATGATCCGTCAATAGAATTACTTATCAAATCACAGTGTATATACAACGTATCGATAGAATTTGTTATGTTTGGTGTTACAGTTCCAAATTTAGTTTCTCTAATAACTGTATCTTTGTCAATCCCAATCAAGGTGTGAACGTTTGATTCTCTTAAATCAAGCATGAAATTATTATGGATGGCAACCAAACATTTGAAACTTGATAAATCAAACTCAATTCTTATCGGGATGGGTGAGTCATCAGTTAAATCACCGTTTACAGTCAATGTTTCTTTTATGTAATTATCGATATCAGCATAACTGTAATTTCCATTTGTAAAAATAATACTATTCCAATCTGTTCCATTGTGATACCTTATCACTTACCATGAGTAAGTCATGGAATTAATCGAATCGAGTCCAATACCATATTGTTTGTTCCTGACTAATATTAATGGTCTATCAAATACAGTTGTAAAATTACTCGGTGTATTTGAGCTATTAATTATTGACGCTTTTTCTCATTATAATACAATCTTTTGTTCAATTATACATATTAGTAGATAAAATTTATCATCTTTGTAATACAGTTTAAAACTTGATTTTTCAAAATTGAAAATTTGTTTAGTGGAAGATTTTATGCTCGGAAAGATGAGCCAATAATGAGATTTTGAAAGATATGCTTTAAATGTTCCTTTTAGTATGCGTTTACCATTTTCTACTTTTGGTTGTGCATGTGTCTAATCATCAGATTTATTAAACAAATAAAAAAATTCTATACCAATGTCTGTATTTTTTACTGTGTATGTAATGTCTGCTTCAACTATATAGCACCCGGGTTTTACAATTCGTACGCCTAGGAGACGTTCACCACCATCGAGATATTCTGTAGCATATTCTTCACCTTTTACGAGTGGATTGGCTATAAAAGTAAACGCATCAAGAAAAGAACCAAGTTTGGTTCTTTCAAGTGGTTTTCGTGTCGGGTATGATACATAATTACGGGCATCTTGCATGATGCTCATTCCATCATCTATCGTATATTCAACAAGTAAAATCCGGCTTAAATAGTCTACTTTTACTTTTAACTGGTCAATTATACCAAGAATTGCTGTGTGCCGGCTATCAGACTTGATTATGCTCTTTAAGAAAAGCTATTTCACCATCAAAAGCTTTGCTCCTTTCATCCTGAGCAGCTTTCAATTGCTTTGAAGCGTCATCAATAGCAGTGTTAAGTTTATCAGTATCAACCAGTTTGCTCAGAGCAGTCCCCAGCGACTTGCCGTCAACCATTTTCTTTTTGATGTCGTCAAACCCTTTACTGATATCAGCAACGTTGGTGTTTATCTGCTCATTTAATATTTTAATTTGAGTTATTTCGGTAGTAAAAGCAGTTCTCATTTGTTTTGAAGCATCAGCAATAGCAGTTTCCAGTTCATTGTTATCAACCATTAGTTTGCTGATATCCCTAGTGTGTTAAAATACACGTTTAATGCTCTTTTGAAATTTTTCGTTTTGGCGAGCATCAACGTGTATTGATTATTGCACATTTTACGACTGGACTTTCCCAACGGAATATGTTGGGGTGGTTTCACGCTTTTAAACGGCATTGTTTGTACATTATATATGCACAGGTTGAAAGAAGATATTTTTTTTGAGTCGATAGGTGTTTCAAAATTCACCTGCCACGATGAAATATCTCAGATTATCCAAATTTATCACGAATATATCGACATATTTCCGAATTATCGAGAGTTACCGCCATCTTGATTGAAATTCTTACACAGAGTTCAATGCGCATATTAGTTCACCATACGCAACCCACCATGCACCGTCGATAGAATAGAATAGAACCGTTTATTGCTACAATCGTAAAACATTGTGTAGTGTGTTTAAACTACACATGTTTCATGCCGATTTAAAAGTAATATTTTTGTTATATTTATAGTATTGTTAACATTACTTGTTTTATTCGTTTATTATTCTACAGTAATAAAGAGAATATAAAATATATGAAAATTAGCAGTTTGGTAAAGATAATAATAATGAAGTTGCAAGAGTGTTCAAAAGGCAAAAGTTAGCGGACGACGACGGGCGACGGACAACTGACAACGGACAACTCGTCATCCCATAAACCCTAGGGGGTGGGGTGGGGGGGGGGGGGCGGGGGGCGGAGGTGGATGGGGGATTTGAATACTAGTGACAGTTATTGTTTTCTTAAAAAAAATCACCATGTTCAGCTCTACCAAACACACAACGATTTCTTTTTATAAAGCACAACGTCCCATCCTAGCTCAACTAAATTTGGGACTTAGTTTCCTTATAGTATGTTGTAAAGGGTTGCTTAAGTAATGTTGCCTTCCGTAAATTCTGGGCTCCCATGGAACCCAAATTGTGACGGCCCATAACATGTGCAATAAAGGCAGATCTAGGTTTGCATGTAAGCACCCCACCCTCACATATAGTTATAATTTTGGTTTTGGATCTTATATCATTATGCATCTTATTTGTACTTCACCCATATTTGGGCATGAGCTCCCTCCTCCGCTACCACCACCCCCACCCCACCCCCACCCCTCTCCCCCTCCACTTTTTTCTTTTTTACATATTTCTGTTGTTTTGGTCAATTCTTACACATATAGCTATGTTGCCCCTCCCCCCCCCACCTCCCACTCTCCACCCTCCTCTACATCCCCCCGCACACACACACACTCGACACTCATTTATTTATTTTTTTACATATTTTTGTTTTGTTTTGGTCAATTCTTACAAATGTAGCTATGTTGCCCCCACCCCCACGCCCGCCTTCCAACACCCCAGGACCTCCCCCCACCCACACTCGAAACTCAATTTGTTTATTTATTTGTTTACATATTTCTGTGTTGTTTTGGTCAATTCTTACACATATATCTAGGTTACCCCGCCCCTACTCCCGTCCCCGCCCCCGCACAACCCCCGGCACCCCGACTCTCAACTATTTTTTCTTCTTCATATTTCTGTATTGTTTTGGTCAATTTTTACACATATAGCTATGTTGCCCCGCCCCCACCGACTCGAATCTCTATTTTTTTCTTCATATTTCTTTGTTTTCCTGGTCAATTCGTACACATATTTATTGCTATGCCCCCCGCACCCCCTACCCCAACCCCCCCCCCCCCCCCCCAGACTTAACTATATTTTTTTTATTTTTCTGTATTGTTTTGGTAAATTTTATTATCTCTACTGGCCAAGTTCGAAAACCAACCAGATCGGACCAGTAACGGCGGAGTGACGGCTCTTATATTTCCACTCGAAACTCGATATATATTTTTTTTTTTGCATATTTCTGTCTCGTTTTGGTCAATTCTTATGTGGCCCTGCGACCACCCTCCCCCACTCCACGCCTGCCCCACTTAAAACTCGATTTTTATATATTTTTTACATATTTCTGTGTTGTTTTGGTCAATTCTTACACATAAAGCTATGTTGCACACCCCCACCCATTAAGCCCCTCCCCCACCTCCACCCCACTGGAAACTTTTTTTTTTTTACATATTTCTGTATTGTTTTGGTCAATTTGTGTTACTCCCACCCCCACCCCACAACCATCCCAACACACCATCATCACTACCATCCGAATGTTGTTGTTTTTTGTTTGTTTTTGCATATATCTTTGTTGTTTTGTTTTTATCAGTTTATCAATATTTTTCGCCTCTCAACCATCCCAACACCACCCGAATGTTTTTTTTACATATGTCTGTGTTGTTTTGTTTTATCAAATAAACAACTATATCAATTATGCGCCCCGCCCCACCTCGCCGCGCCCCCGCCCCCACCCCCACCCCCATGGAGGACAGTGGGAGGGAAATTGTTTTCATTTTATCTTCCATTATTGGATATTAATTTTTTTAATTTGAACGCAATCATTTACATATAAAGCAATTTGGATTAAATTCAGATACACAGATGAAATATCAATAAAAAAAACACCTGAAATTAGGCCACAATAAAAAATCGTCAGGTATCCCCTTCCTCCCCGAGTTGCCTTTCGACCACAATTTTTTTTTAAATGACAGCAACTTTGGATTAAAACTGATAAAAATAAATGAAATGTCACCCCCTGCCCCAAATTTTTCTATAATTTGTATGAGATTCTAACAATAATTTTTATATCGGCCCGAGTTTCTATACCCACCTTCACCCACCACCCCACCCTCACATTGTTTTAGCCTTGTTTTCTGATGGTATATACTGGCTATACCATTTATTATTCTCTGAATAGTCGAGCTGCGCTGTCCTTCTACAGCTCTTGTTTAATATAAATTTCCATATTTTACAGATTGTTGAGTGGGTCGCCCCCTGAATCCACCCGTAAACTCACCCCACCCCCTACACACTAAATGAAATGAACATAACAAAACAAAATAAACAAGCTTAAGTTAAGTCATGGACATACAGTAGGTCTATGGTTAGGTGCTTTTTCCCCCAGATCAGGCTATAAAACAAGCGAGATTTTTTAAAAAAATTTTGAGGAGAATGTCTGAAAGGGTAATATATAATAAATATCCCGGCAACCTTCGCCCATTACCTTTTGTTAACCTAAGACTTGAAAACTTTATACTAGGTACATTATACACAACGCAGTTTCGTGACACGTTGTCCACAGTGAAAAATATGTACTTATGCGCATGCGCATGCAACGTTGGGAGAGACGCGCACTTGTCAATATATTGTCAATACACATGTATAGCGATCTACAAAAAAACAATATATTATGTCAAATATGCTTCTGAAAAAAATAAAACCGAAAGTAAATGGTAAATAACTTATTATTTTGTTAGATTATAAGCACATAAGACTGATAAGCTGCTCAATTTCATTCGAACGTTTTTTCCAGTCGGGTTTTTCGCAAAGGAATTAGGCGTATATGCAGTTACAAAGAACGTCAGAATAATAAAAAAAACTGCATAGGAGCCAATTTATTAGGCTACTGATTTCCCCAATCCGTGCATTAATATGTTGAACACCAGCTCTTATTTGTTCACTTAATTTCTTATAGTTTTCGCTCTCTTCCAATCCATCTTCTTTCTTTTCTAACTCTTTCAAAGCATCACCCAGAAGTTTTATTTCATCTTTCAATCCGTTTTGAATTTCAATCATTTTCTCACGGTTTGCTTGTAACTTTGTTTGTATTTGACTTAGTTTATCATCAACACCTGTTGTCAAATTTTTTATCATATCTGGAATTTTATCAATATTATAATCACGTATGAGTTTTGCTACTATTCTAACAGTAAATTGATTTGTTGCCGCATCATCTGCTTTATCTGGATTGCCAACATTGGTAATTTTATTTTTATCCATGTTAAGATCACTTCTCAAAACATTTTCCTGGTTTCTACCCTTGTGAAGATAATTAACCAAATGTTTTTGTTTTACATACTCAGACAGCACAATACCAAAATTTGTAATATTGACACTGCCAGTAGTAACTTCCTCACCAAGATCGTTAAAAAGCCCCATTATATATAATATGATTAGATTACATTTTACCAGTAAAGTTTCTTTTGACTAACTTCCTCGGTCGATCCAGATACCGAAAGTCGTACTGCTTGTGAGTCACTTTTTTGTACTGCTCTTTGCTGACATCTTGTTCTTTGGAAAGCATACCAAGCTCACGATTAAGCGGAGTCGCAAAGAAGATGTAATGAGAACAGTTCAAACGAATGTCTTTGGGAGTTTTGTAATAAGATTCAGATAAATAAATTACACAACAATTTTTGTGTCTTCCCTGGATGAAATAATTAATAATATCGTTTTGATTGCGTTCACAAACATAATCATCAAAAATAACTATCTTTTGAGTATCAGAATCCAAATCATTCACAGGGATAACTTCATCATTTGAACATTCTAATATATCTTCGACTGGAATTTTATTCTTTTTTGCTATCTTTTCAAGTTTTTGTGATAAGACCTGATACTTAGACTGCTGCAAGTTTTTAGCAAACAAGTACATCTTGTTATAGTAAACTAAAGGTTTTAGCAACATGTGAACTAATGTGTTTGTTTTGCCAGATTCTGAATAACCACAAATTAACATTCTAAAACAACAGTCCGGCATGAAGTTATGTATCTGCTTGAAATTACTGTTGTCTGTCTTCATATCATAGTTTTAAATTTCCATTATAATAATACTTGGATAATAGTGATATTATCTAACTATTATTATATGTCAAAAGTATATTGCGGAATAAATCAAATCCCTCGTGGTAAACGCCTTGGAACAGAAGCAGAATGTTTTAAGGCTAATCAAGTTAGATATTATGAAATACAAAAAGTAGTTAAGACTGCAGTTGAAAAAGCAGTTAAAAAAGCAGTCAAGCCTGTAATCAAAAAAGCAGTTGAACCTGCGGTTAAGAAAGCAGTTAAACCTGCAGTTAAGAAATCAGTTAAACTTGCAGTTAAGAAAGCAGTTAAAAAAGCAGTTGAATCTAGAATTAAGAAAGCAGTTAAACCTGCAGTTAAGAAAGCAGTTAAACCTAGAGTTAAAAAAGCAGTTAAACCTGCGGCTAAAAAGAAGAAAACAAAAACTACTTAATACTTGATTAAGTCATATTAACTTATCTTAACTTTTCTTATTTTTAATCTAACCTTATATTATACATGTCTTTGTTAAAATGGAAAGAATTAGCAGATAAAAAGCAAAAAGCGAGTGAGCTTGTTAAAGAATACGAGAATAAAGTTACTCAAAAAAGACTAGAAAAAGGAGCTAGTTGTGATTTGTACAAAGAAATATTTAAACCTGTAACTAGCGAAATAAAAAGTCAGTCAGAACAGCTAACCGAGCAATTAGCTTCTCTTTCGAAAATAAGTCAGCAATTAGCCGCTCTTCCAGCAGCAATAGGCGAGGAAGTACAAGAAGATGAGGCATGCCGGAGATTACCCCAGTTATTTGATACAGCAGAGCCTACGTCAGAAATAGATGCTGGAATTGATACAACAGAGCCTGCGCCAGAAATACTTACTGTAGATATAGATGCTGAAATTGATACAGATAAGCTAGAGAAACATAACCTACCATTACCATCAAAACTAATTACAGGTGATAAAGATCAAGCAATTAGAGATGCTTCTAAAAGAATCAAGGATATCGGAGGTTCTAAAGCTACTCTAACCAAACCGATAAAAAAAAATACCGAGCAGAGGGAAGACCTTGAACAAGAAAAAGAGGATTTACAAAAAGAGACTGACGGATTAAAGCATTACAGAGACAGAGTTCGAAGTATGAAACAGCATGCTTCTGTTTTTTTCGGGGAAGGATTACAACAAAATAAAAATTCCTACAAAGTTGACAAAGATGGTTACTATGGAATGTTACAAATTGATTTACCTAAGCTTGTTGGTCATCACAAACTTATTGCCAAACAAGGAGAAGCAGTTGTGCCAAACCTAAAAGTAGACGATGATTTTATAGATTTGATAACAAAGCGTTACAACAATGGTAAAACGTATTCAAAGCTGTCTAAGAATGTTTTTAAGGAACTAACAGAATTATCTGATTTGCCAATTCATAAAGGTTCTTCAAAGTTCAAAAAGATGTTAGGAGGTTGTGCTGATGTTGAATATTACAATAGTCCCAACGATTTGATGGATGATCTAGAGTTAGTATGTGGAAGTATCGAAGCAGGAAATAATAGTCCACAGATAATAAATAAAGGTATTTGCATAATCGACGAATTGTTAAAAATAGGCAAAATGTCACCCAAAGAACACGAGCAACTATTTTCTAAATATTTTAATGAAATAATTGTCTAACTGTAATTATACATGAGAAGCGAAGAAGAATTAATTGATCACTTGACGCGACTTGTGACTGCATACAGACGCAGTTATAAATTGTGCGGTATTATAAATACAACATTACAGATTGCCAGTGGGATAATTGGTTGTGGTGCTCTCCTAGCATTAGTTCTAGCAATTCCTGTTTTCGTGGCTGTAGTTGGCGCAGTTCCTCCAGTAGTTGCTATTTTAGTGAGTAAATCAAGAATAGCAGAAAAAAAGATTTTGTTAAAAACACATCATAGAAGTTTCAAACAACTTCTATCATATGTACAAACAACAACAGGACTAGAAAATGATGAGGAGATAATTAGGATTGTATTTAATAAAATATTAGAAATTCAAAAGAATGATAATTTCACAGAACCTCTGGAAATGTATATGAAAAGGTTCAAGCTTAATGGGCATTAAGCTAGTAGGGATGCTCCTACGAAGCATTCAGTCGTAATTCTTTTCTGACTTGCTTCCATATCCTATCGTATTTTTTTCTGGTTGATTTTGTCTTAATCGGTTTTGTTTCTCTTTCTATTTTTAATTTTTTAAATATTTTCTGAAAAATGTATTCAAATTTGAATAATCTTTTTCGACCTTCCAGCTGATCCAAAGTCTTTACAATTTTGTAAAACAAATCTTCAAATCTTTGCCTATGTTTAGAAGACAAACCATATGTTACCAGGTATTTATCTAAATAATACTTTCTGTGGTAAATAGTTTTCTTTCGGTTATAGTTGTAACCTTAATGAGATTATAACCATTGTGAGTGCCACAATTAAGGCAAATACGTTCATTATCATAAACCCGACAAGTATCATTATAATTTATACATGCATAAGCACACTTATAGCATAGTTTGGTTTTAGTACAATATTTACAAAGCTTTTTTTTTATTAGTTGTGTAAAATAAGATGCAATCTATGCACACCCCAGGAGGATCAATAATATCTAAAACTCTTTTACAATATTTGCAATTCATTATATTATACTATAGAATTATATATTTAAATAAGGCTTAAAAAATATTATCTTACGTAATATTATAATGGAACAAGTAGAAAAGGAAATCAAAAACTTTAAGGAAGATCAAATGACATATGCCCAAACGGTTGATTTTGAAGATATGAATAAACTTGACAAAGAGTTAATAGTTTTTACAAACTTTCAAGATCTGACTGAAATAATTATAACAATGGCAAAACAACTAAAACTATCATGGGAAATAAAAAAAGCAGATATAAACAAGCTGCGTGCTTTTTGTAAAAAACAAATTTCAGAGGCAACCAGTTGCCATCCAAAGTTATACGAAGTTTCTTTTATTGCCCACTATGATGTTTTACTTAAGCAAGGAATTGAAATTATTATGTATGGTTGATTAAAATAAGTTAAATTAAGCTTAATTTAATATAACCTAACTTATATATGGAAAGTTACGCAGAAATTGAAAGAAAACACTTCGAAGAGAAAAAAAATGTTTACAAAAAAGTAGCTGCTTGTAAACAAACTCTTTTAGCTGAAGCATTTAAGAATATTAAACTATTTGAGGAAACTCACATGAGACGATTGGAAGATGATATTACATCTTTTAAAAAAGATTGGGCAGTAAAAACTAGAACATTACATAAATCGAATAAAGTATAAGCCTTTACGAGGTAGCTCTTATTTGGATTTACCAAAAGAACTTGCTAATGCTAAAAAAGGATTGATAAATATAAAAAATGAAAAAGATAACGAGTGCTTTAGATGGTGCCATTTGGCTTATAAATGTCCTGTTGAAAAGGAACAAAAAAGTACAAAAAGCATATTGATAATCTTGATTACAAGGGAATAACATTTCCTGTTACTATTAAACAAATCCCAAAAATAGAAAAACAAAACAACATTTGTTTTAACATATTTGGATATGAAGATAATCAAGTATACCCTTTGCACATATCAAAAAATAAAGCAGAAAAAAACATGTGATATGCTTTTGATCACCAAAAAGAAAAATATCATTACGTACGGATAAAAAACTTTAACAGTTTGATGTCTAATCAAACAGCACCTAATGGAAGAAAATTGTTTTGTAAAACATGCCTACAATGCTTTACATTAGAACGTGTGTTAAAAAAGCATGAGCCTGATTGTCTTTCACTTAACGGAAAACAAGCAATAAAAATGCCAAACAAAGATGAAAAAGTTAAGTTTAAAATCTATGACAGGCAGCTAATGGTTCCGTTTGTTATATATGCTGATTTTGAAGCAGTAACCGAAAGTTTTTCTTCAGCATCAAACAATCCTAAAAAAATCACATACAGAAGCATATCAAAAGTATACTGATTGCAGTTATGGGTATAAGGTTGTTTTTTGTTACGATGATCAATATTCAAAACCAGTTGTGACATACAGAGGACCAAATGCTGTTTACAAGTTTTTAGAGAAAATGATAGAAGAAGAAAAGTTGTGCAAGAAAACTATGAATGCAAACTTTAAAAAAGATCTAGTAATGTCACAGAAAGAAGAAGCCAGATTCCAAAAATATAAATCATGCCATATTTGTGGTAATGGTAATAACTCTTAAAAAAGATGACCCAAGTCGTACAGTAGCATATGAAAACTCCGTTAGAAAAGTTAGAGATCATTGTCATATAACTGGAAAGTACAGAGGAAGCGCTCATGACATATGTAATATTAATTTCAGGCTGACTAGAAAAATACCTGTTGTGTTTCATAACTTGAGAGGATATGATTCTCACTTCATAATGCAACACATCGGAAAGTTTAAACAAAACATAAATGTTATACCGAATAACATGGAAAAGTATATGGCTTTCATGTTAGGAAAAGGTTAAGAGTTTATTGACAGTTTCCAGTTCATGTCCCAATCATTAGATAATCTAGTGGAAAACGTTCCATCGTTTCAATACATATCTCAAGAATATAGCGGTAAAAAGTGAGACTTGCTAAAAAGAAAGGCGTTTATCCTTATGATTATATGAACAGTTTTGAACGCTTCAAGGATACTAAGTTACCTGGCAAAGATAGCTTTTATTCTCAATTAAATGATGAACACATTTCAGATGCAGATTATGAACGCGCTAAAAAAATATGGAAAACATTTAAAATTAAAAATATGGGAGAATATCATGACCTGTATCTTAAGACTGATGTGTTGTTGCTGGCATATGTTTTTGAAAACTTTAGAAATATGTGTATTGAGTTTTACAAATTAGATCCTTGTCATTACTTCAGTAGTCCTGGTTTAGCCTGGGATGCATGCCTCAAGATGATTGGTATCCAACTTGATTTAATAACTGATATTGACCAATATTTGTTTGTGGAAAAAGGATTAAGATGCGGCACGAGTTATATTGCAAACAGATATTCACAGGCTATCAATAAATATATGAAAAACTATGACAAGAAAAAAGAAAGGAAGTACATAATATATCTTGATGCTAATAACTTGTATGGGTGGGCTATGTGTCAACCGTATGACTTGTATAATGATTATCCATGGATTTCCTGTATTATACTGTTACAACATGTATACCGACGATATTATGTTAATATATGTCTAAATAAAAGAAAATAATCAGTAGCGTTCATCAAATATGTTGGTTTCAATTTAATATTGATTAATGATTACAGTAACGTTCTTTATGACTTAGGCAAAGAATGGTGTTATTCCAGTTTTAATTGCAATAATGATTGGCAATATTACAAAAGTAAAATGATTGCTACATTATGAAATGAAATAAGAGCCAAGCATTGTCACCAGCTTTGGTAAGATTACAAAGATCAAATGTTTGCTTGGAGTCAGTAAAGCCTATATTTATGTATTTATTTAATGCCTGTTCAAGATCAGTGCATACACATTTATACGTATGTTAAATTGCAAATACATGTAGATACTAAATACTTGATTGTTATCACACACAATTAATAACACTTGAAAGGAATTGTTTTGCACATACTAAATCAATGTGTTGGTGCGCCTTAAAACCCCATTCAATTCAATCAACTTTCTGATATTTTGGGATCGATCACTATGGTCTCAACAGATAATACCGCTTCTAGGGTTTACGCTTCCTGGGTGCGAAATAGGTGTGGTTTCCTAAGTAACAACACTAGTGATTTGTAGCCAGATTTACAGCCGCTAACAAACGTTAGTGTGAGTGTTAATAATTAAATAAAATGTGTTAATGAACTTGCTTTTTTATGTCCAAGACATTGGTAGTTATGCGTTTTTTTCAGTGGATGAAGTTGCTACCTTTATACTATTCAATTATTTCTTTGCAGTTATGTTTATTTGCCATTTGAGTGGAGTTGTTACTATATATATAAACTATGTAAGGTATGTTGGTTTATGTATTAGTTGAGAAGAGTTGTAACCTTATCTACAACCTATGTTAGGTAGTTTGTTTATTTCTCAGCTGGGTGAAATATATACAAACAGTGTTAGGTAGTTCTGTCTTTGTTTCAGCTATGTGGAGTTGTTACTATATATGGAAGCTATGTTGGGTAGTTCTGTCTAAGTGTCAGCTCAGTGGAGTTGTTACTATATATACAGTATTAGGTAGTCCTGTTTATTTGTCAGTTCAGTGAAATTGTTACTATATATACAAGACATGTTAGGTAGTTCTGTTTATTTGTCAGTTGAGTGGAGGTGTTACTTTAAATACCATACATTGTAGGTAGCTTATTTATCAATTGAGTAGAGTTGTTACATTATATACATGTACGAGCAATTTTAGGTAGCTTTGTCTATTTGTCAGTGGAATTGTTACTTTTTACTCACCTTATGTTAGGCCTTTCTCCAGATACACAAGCTGATGTAATCGACGCTTTTAATAACACCTCAGGCTATCTGAATGATATAATTCTATGGCTCCTAACATTTATCATACAGAACTAAAACTCAATAAAGCTAACGTTTCGGATTCTTTCACTCCGTTTCTTGATTTACATCTTTCTATTGTAAATGGAGTAGTAATAACTAAAATTTATGAAAAGAGAGATATTTTTGATTTCGATAATGTGTATTATCCACATTTAGTTGAGGATATCCCCAATACTGTTTCTTATGGCGTGTATATTTCTCAGTTAATTCGTTTTGCCAGAGCTTGTAGCCGTGTTGAGGACTTCAACCTACTGAAAAACACCTCCAACACGGTAACTGTTACCATAAGTTACGGAAGACCTTTTCTGAGTTTTATTATCGTAACACTGATCTGCTGGACAAATATAATAACAATCTTAAAACACTTCTGCGACAAGGTTTATCACAATCCGTCTTTTATGGAGATGTGATTTACAAACTTAGGAAGATTATAGGTCGTGATAATGTTCATGAGTTATTTATTAAAAAGTGCAGAAACAGAGGTTACTCCATTTTGTCGTGCCCTTGACGGTTTTCCCCTTGACGCTCTGACTTCAGACAAGTCATCGAGTACATAATATTATATTTATACATGAATATAATTATGAACTTTTTTTTTTCTTATAACACTTATCAACGCTTTCTCAAATGTAAGGGGTTAACTCGGCAGGGATTATTTTTCTTTACACTGTTTTGTTGTTTAAGGATGATGACAGGGTAATAGTGAGGTTTGGTGCGCCCTTGAACCGGTATAAATTTCCCGGTGGTCCTTTTTGTCTCTGACCTTTCCAAGGGTGTTACCCCTGTTGTCAACCCTTATATGTAAGTGATATGCATTTTTAGCTCTACTGGCCGAAGGCCAGCAGTGCCTATGGGATGACGAGTTGTCCGTTGTCCGTCCGTCGTCCGTTAACTTTTGCCATTTGAACACTCTAGCCCCTTCATTTTTCATGTGATCTTTACCAAACCTGGCCAAAGTCTTTATAATAAAGCTCGGATGAGTTCGAAAACCGGCCAGATCGAATTAGTAACACCAGAGTTATTGCCCTTGAATTAACGAAAAACGCTATATTTTGCCTTGTGAACACTATATCCCTTCATTGCTCATGCGATCATAGCCAAACTTAGCCAAAGTCTTTATATCAATGAGATTACGGATGAGTCCGAAAACCAGCCAGATCGTGTCTGTAACACCAGAGTTATTGCCCTTGAATTAATGAAAAACGGTAAAAGCTTCGACAAGTTGAAAAACCAACCAAACCGGATTAGTAAGACCGGAGTTGTGTCCCTTGATTTAGTTAACAAATCCTGTATTTTGCCTCATTAAAACGAATTCATTTGGCTGGATTTCAGTGAAACTTTGCAGGGATGATCAGTACCAAGCCTAGTTGCACATATCGCCACCGTGTTCCGCTTGAATGATTTTGGCGGGGTTATGGCCCTTTAAAGGTTTTAATACACAAACTGCATCCTGAATAGTTCCCCTGAACCCATGGCCGGATTTAAACGAAACTGTCTAGGGATGATCAGTTCCTGTTCTAGTTGTGCATATTATCGCCGTGTTGCGGTTGAATGATGTCCTTTAAAGGGTTTAATACACAAACATTGTCTGGACTAGTTTTCCTGAACCACTCGGCCGGAATTCAACGGATGTTTGCAGGAATGATCAGTACCAAGCCTTATTGTGATATCATTGTCGTGTTCAGGTTTACAGATTTTAGGCGGAGTTATGGCCCTTTTAAGGTTTTTGATACACACACTTTTTCGGGCTAGTTCTCCTGAACCCATAGCTCGATTTCAACGCAACTTGGCAAGGATGATCAATATCAAGCTTAGTTGTGCATGTCATCGCCATATTCCGGTTGAACGATTTTTGACAGAGTTATGGCCCTTTAAATATTTTGATACACAAACTTTGTCCAGATAAGTCTCTTCTGAGCTTGTTGCATGATTTCAACGAATCTTGGCAGGGATGACCAGTACCAAGCCTAGTTGAGCATTTCATTGCCGTGTTCGAGATGGATGCTTGTTGGCCTAGTTATGACCTCTTAAAGGTTTTAATACACTAATTTTGTACAGACTAGTTCTCCTGAACCTCTAGCCGGATTTCAAAGAAACTTGACAGGGATGATTACTACCAAGCCTAGTTTCGTATATCATTGCCATGTTCCGGTTGAATGAGTTATTGCCTTTATACGTAAACCTTATCTTTAGCCACTAGAGGGTCTACATGCCCTCTTGGGCCTCTTGTTTGCTGAATGTGTTACTTTTGTGAATGCTACTCTTCCTGTTGGAATTACATGTATAACCCTTTTTTCTTATTCATCTTATTCAAAACAAGTATAAACGTTGAACAGGAAATGCAGCTTTCAAGCAATGCTTGATCACATCCTGTTATAGAATAATATTAAACGCTGTGTTTTAAATTACTTTGTGACAATAATAATTCTCTTGCCAATCCTTTTTGCTTCCTTAAATTTTATAATATTAACATTTTTTTAAAACTAACACTTTGTGGAATTATAATCTGCAGTTTGTTCTTAACTGTCGTGGCTTTATTCTATCCAGACTGGCACGTATCCATTTGTGGGTTTTTAAGAAAGGTCGGTGGAAGGGTTTCTGTATAATAACTCGTTGATACAATTGACAATTAAGACGTGAATCTCTTGTTAGGATCAAATATACTGAAAAAAATGAGTTTAGCACTGTATTTTGCATATCTATCTTAAAGAAACTGAATGTTTATTTTATGAAGCATTTGATAACTTTGGCATGTCAGAAGGTGTTCAAGTTTTTCACTTAGTATGTGTGATTCAATGGAAGTTTCAGAGTTATCTCCCAGTTATATAAAACAACTTTTGTCACATCAAAAATAAGAATATTATCAAGAACAGGGTTAAACTTTATTAAATAACACCTCTGGGTTTCGAGTGATAAAAAGAGCAAAAATAATTGACATTAACCTTGTCATTATAATGAAATTACGAACCAAAGTTTAAATTTTAAAACTATCTCCCTTTATATTGAAATAATAACAAAGTAGCAACATGTTTGAATTTACCTGCTTATAGAAATTATAATTTCTATAAGCAGGTAAATTCAAATAATTTCTATAAGCAGGTAAATTCAAACATGTTGCTACTTTTTTTCGCAGATATCGTTTGAAAATAATGTCCTGAATATACTTGTTAATGATGTTAATTATATTGTTCATGGCGGCTAAAGCACATAGCATTGAACCTGCTCAATGGGATTTACCATGTTATCGAAACTTATTTCTTTCATTATATAAATACTAATAAATGTGATCCTTTGGGAGCAAAAACACAATTAAGAGAATAAAGCAGCAGAGTCGGCTTTATTGAGTCTGTTCATGAGAAGTATTGAAAGAAGCAACACCTCTCACGCCCCTTAGCACCGGCCTAAGCGGTGTTCTACTTCAAAGCCACCTATATTGGGCTCGCTGGTCCCAAAGGACAAGTAGAAAATAGCACTACTGATTTATAGCACGAGGAGAATGCATTAAACATTATGCTATACATACTGATTTACAAAAAAAATCATTATAACATAGCCTAATGATAGTAAAAACTGACAACCCTTTCTTTTCTACGATAACGATATCTATCCTAAAGAACTTAAACTCAACAAAGCTAATATTGCTGATGCTTTCGCTATTTCCTGACTTGAAAATGAAGATATAGTCAGCATAAATGTTATCTCCACCTAGACGAGGATGTTCCCCGAGCTCCACAATTGCTTATGTTTATTAACTGAATAGTTTTTTGAGAGCTTTTAGTCTAGTTAAGGACTTTAAAATTCGTGACCTTAATATAACTAAAAAGATACATTGTACTCCATCAGAGCTAAAATTACCCCAAAAACCGTAAAATATTTGCAAATATTTATTATCGTAACCCTCAACTACTTTTAACTTATACATGTAATTTACAAACTCTTCTGCGACAAAGAACTATCATAACCTGAATGCCATGGTGACGCGATTTACAGACTCTTCTGCGACAAAGACTATCACAACCTGAAGTATGTGGTGAGGCGATTTACAAACTCTTCTGCGACAAAGAGCTATCACAACCTGAATTATATGGTGAGGCGATTTACAAACTCTTCTGCGACAAAGAACTATCACAAACTGAATTATATGGTGAGGCGATTTACAAACTTCAGAATATCAAAATCACTTGCATACAATCTTTATTTAACGTTTTAACAAGTGTATCAAAAGAGGTTACAAGCAAGGTTTTACGCAACTTCCTACCAAGCATTTTAAATCAATGTTGGCGACCTCGCTTCTTTCTGTTCAAAAACCTTGTCATGCCTTACATATTGATTACAATCACCTTGTAAAACGACGTGCTAGAAGTACACATCACCACAGAAATACAATTGTTCACGTGTGCGTTAGAGTGTACATTACAACACATATAAACTGTTTACTGTTACCATGTGTAATTATAAGATTGCGTTATCAAAGTGAAAAATGTAAATGAATAATATAAACCAATGAAAATTAAAAAAAAAGGGAAGTCAGCAGGCCTGAACTCTACCTTCCTGGGCACTAACACGGCGCCTCGACCAACTGCACTATTGAGGCTTCTGAATGTTTCGTCGCTAATATTCATAAAATAGTAATGATTACATGCTACATTTCAGTAGACTGGTTTACGAAAACGTATTTTCAGCAAGTGCAATGGTAACCTTTCAATAATACAAAATAACCATTCAAATTTTTCAGACGAGTTCTCTAGGAATTCAAGTTGTAAAGCATGCTTATTCATGCTTATTGCCACACACATGAGTCACAGTCTGTTAACCATAGACAGATATAAAAGCCATATAAGACTCAGCTGCCTTAGGCAGCTGAATGACCCTATCATTTTATAACTTACTGCATAGTTAGTGGTTGATACTTTTGCAGTTCGCCACTGTGCTTTCTTTTTTGAATATGTGATTAACCGACAGATTATGGACCGTATAATGACGTCTAATTAAATTCTGAAAGCAATAGTAACGTTTGATGTTTTCTAAAATCTCGTCTTGTCGTGCCCTTAATAGTTGATTTTCTTACTTTTCTGGCTTCTGCCAAGTCATTAATACTTACTTGTGTATGTTTATATTGTCTTATTCATGATCATCTTTGCGTTATACTTATATTTCCTATAAATTCTGCTTAGTTTGTTAGAGAATATAGCCTTGGAATTTCTTTTTTATACTGTCCCGTTTTATTGGGATGACAATAGAGTAAGAGTGAGGTTTTGGGCACCCTAGAATATGGTAAGTATTATACATAGATTGGCTTTATCTCGCATTGCTACTTGCACGTAATAGCTCATACATTTGTTTTACCAGTTTAATTAATTTAAAAAATAATATGTCGCTAAAAGGTATATTTTTGCTTTCGTCTAACTCTTTAGATATTTTTTTTATTTATTTCGCACTTGTTGAATGTTAGTCACATTTCCTATATTTTTGCATATGTCTTTAAATTATTTAAATGTAATTGTGTCTTTAACATATATCAAGAACAATGTAAAAGTAGTTTGACTAAAGATAGTTTATTCATTGATATGATTTTTTCTATGTAATTATTGCCTTTACATGTACACTTGTTATTTTCGTAGGAAAAGAAACACTGTTTCGAATGACAACCATGCGTTATAGTACGATATCAAGTTTGACTACTCTTCGAAAGTAAACTGGCATTTTGTTATGTTATATATAATCTTCATTATGATGTGAGTGGAATATAACACAAATTCTGTAATCCTCAAAATAATTAACGCATCCCCATTACATTTGTCCATATGTGTCAGACCAGTCTGGAAGTACTTCCAGGTCGTAAGGTGCTAAAATATTTTCTTGAAAAAATCCAAAGTTTCTAGATTGCATGAGTTTTTCCCAAGATTAGTTTTTATTTCATTGTTAAATCTAACCTGATGTTAAAGTATTATGTCTGTTGTCATGAATAGTAAGTATTTTACTGTGTTTGTCAGGATTATTTCTTTGGAGAATATGAGCACAGAGGTTAGGTAGAGATGTTGTTTTGACAGATGTTTATTTCAAAATACGCATATACATGTAGTGTGAAGAAATGACGTGAAATGTTGAAAACTGAATCGATGTTTCATTCCAGATATGGGACCGTTTGCGAGCGAATGTGTTTATTTCACAGAATTAACGTGTATTTAAACGAACGGACGTTGTGGAACTTGTGAATGATCTCCAAATATAGCCTGGTTTGCATTGTGTTCAATGGGCTGATGTTTGCAGGTCTGACACCTAGATGGACAAAATGCATTTTTCTTATTAATGGCCAAATCCATATTTCCTGTGAAAGCTTCCATCTGAGTGAGGAAAAGAAAGATGATGTTCATTTTTTGAATTTTACAACAGAACATGTTTTTTTGCAATTAAAATAGAATGTGTGTGTTTTAGGATGGAATTTGGGGGTCCTAGTGATTTGGAGTGGCCCTACAGCACTTTAAGTAGGCTCTCAAGTGTCTTTAAGTGGATTAGTGGCAATAGGTAATACTGAGATATGTCACATTTCCTACAATAAATGGCAATTGTATTACGTATTTTAAGATACCGTATGAGGCTAAAATCTTAATATGTATCGGTACAGACATTTTGACATGACGTAACACTAGGAGGAGTCTTACTTTGTATCGAAAGCCTGAGAACCTGTACATTTTGTACGCGATGATGGGTTTTACAACCTGAAACTGAATTATACAGAAATTTGTGGAATTCAGCATTTGTTTTAGTTTTTTGCTAAACATGGTATAAATACCACCCATTTTTCTTCGTTAATTCAGATGAAATCACAATGCAATGGCATAAAATTGTAATTTAACACATTAATTAGGCTTTTTGTTAGAGATAAAGGTATAATCCACTGAAAAATATACTATTTTGGTGTGTGTTTCAGTTTGCCTTGTTGTTGCCTAAGACTTGAATGTATAAGTTGGCTTTAAAACTGCTACAGGTATATCAGATCGGCTTAGTTTTTGAGTCATTACTTCAATTTTGTCTTTTTTTCTGGCATTTTATTACCAAACTTTATATTTTATTGGAAATTGTGCATGTAAATGTGCTCCAAGGAAAATGAAGTAATGTCATGCAAGGGTGATTTTGATACCTTCAACCGCACATTATGTGTATATTTAGTTTCGTATATAGAAGGCAATGTTTGAAAACTTTACTTGATGGAAATATATCAAACGGTTCATTTATTTTGACATTTATTTTGTTTTTGTATACTGGGTCTTAAAATCCAGTCTGGGAGTACTTCCGGTTCGTAGGGTGCTAAATCAGTTCCTCAAAAAAATCCAAAGTTTCTAGTTTGCATGTGTTTTTCCCAAGATTAACTTTTATTTGTTTGTTAAATCTAACATGATGTTTGCGTGTTTGTTTCTGTGTTTTGTGGTTTACTGTCCTCCTTGAATGCTACTTTCCCTGTCCGATCTTTTTATATTTCTTAAAGTATTATATCTGTTGTCATGAATAGTAAGTATTTTACTGTGTTTGTTAGAATTATTTTTTTTGAGAGTATGAGCACAGAGGTTAGGTAGAGATGTGGGTTTGACAGATGTTTATTTAAAAATAAGCATGGTGTGAATGAATGACGTGAAATGTTGAAAAACTGAATCCTTGTTTTATTTCAGAAATGGAACCGTTTGCGAGCAAAATATGTTTATTTCACAGAATTAAAGTGTGTTTAAGAGAACGAATGTTGTAGAACTTGTGACTGATCTCCAAATATAGTCTAGTTTGCTTTGAGTTCAGTGGGCTGATTTTCACCAGTCTGACACCATATATACTAAAGGAAGAAAGAAACGCAACTCGTGAATTTCCGATATAGATTGTAATTATAACATGCAGCTGTTAATCGATTGGTACATGACAACAATAGACTTTTGCTTTCGAAAAAAGGACTAAACCAACACATAACATACCAAATAGTATCGCTTCAACGTTTCATTATTGATTGGTGAATAAACTTAGGATGTAAATGGCTCAAATTTTCAAAGCAGAAGTTCAGAATTTGGGAAGTTTGTATTACAAAGTGTACCGTTTTTAAAACGTCTATAGCAGCACAGTTTAGTCCTTTCTTTAACTAGCTGCAAATAATTCAGAAGTTTATAGATTATATAACGGAAAATAGTTCCGAGTAGCGTTTCGTTTTTTCCTTTAGTATACTTACCATTGAACCTGGCTACAAGTCATTTTCAAAACCGTTATACAGGCAGAGCAATCAACGCTGCATCTGTTGGACACCAGTTCCTCTGCATTAATTGAAATACCAAACTGGCAATAGACTTCGTTCTGTAAATTTAAACATTTCGGAGAATTTTGAGATTTTACCAAAATAAAAGTTTCAGATATTTTATCCCATTTAAAACTAAAATAAATTTAGGATGCAGTTGATTTTTTGGTCGTAGAACTTATTTGAGGCATGATTTAAATAAAATAGTGGCATTTTTTTGTTAAGGCATCAATAAGCATGCACACAATATGAAATAACTATCAAAGTTTGGCTGAAAAAGTGCATTTTCTTGAAATATCCAAATATCAACTTTATTTTTGGTTTAAAATGTTCCTCACGAAAACAGAAACACGAAATAGTTTCATTTTTCGGTGTGCGATGTGTCTTTTAACTCGCACGATGATTCAAATTGTAACCTTATTGAAACAAAGAAGGGATGGTCCTTAAATTGTTTTGAAGAGTGTATATCGTTGGTAAGTTGCCGCTACGCAATGCACCCTTATCTGAATAATCAATTACTTTCGATTTGTGAGTTGTGTGATAAATAATATCTGACATTTGTGCTCAGCAGTCGCATTTTATATTTTTGCAATTTTTTTAGTAAATGAAATGATAAATGAGCACTCATATCAGGTACATCGACTAACATTGAGAACTGCTCAAACTGGGCTAGAAGGCGTGAACGGTAGCTAACATTTTTCACTAACGTTTATGAACAGTCTCAATCAAACCGAGACTGCAATATTTCTTTTATTTATCGTGTTCGACGATTTCAAAATTTCTCATTTCATACGAGTTCTTTTTTTAAGGCCTCATATATGTTTTTTTGAAAATAGCACCGCACTTATATATGAGACGATACATTAGTAACATACGTATTTGCAGGCTGGTTTAGGCTCTGTAGTTATTACCAAAGGTTCAACACTGGTTAAAGATAGGTCTTTAAGGGTCAGTTGCAATCTAAGTCGTCATACTTCCTCAAATAGCCTTGTCATATTCCTAATTACTGTTTCAGGTATGTCATCAGTTTAGTTAAACACAATCATTGTTCAAGACAATATCATCCGTCCTATCCTTAATCGTGCATTTTAATTCCTGGCAAATGCTTGGAAAGCCAATACTTCTTTATGCTCCATTTAGGCAATCTGAATTGATTTTTAGTCAACCTGCGACTGGGTTATTTAGTATGAGATCCATATCCGTCAAATTTAATGATACATTTTAAAATATTACAGAAGAGCTTTTTCCTGTTTGACACAGAACTTCATGTAAAAGCTTTTTTATTATTTAAGTTCGCGGTTAAAGCTTTATGGATGCATGTTTTGATGAACGGTTTTGACAATTTCCAAACCTTGTCTGTAAGTGCATTGTCAATCTCATTTAGCCCAAGAGCCATATATTACTTTTGTTACTGTCTATTAAATTTACTATTTCATAGATTTTGATCATCAGTCATAATGCTTTTGGTAAAACTTTGACTTCATTGTAAAGTGTATGTGGGTCTGGCATCGACCCACTAGACCTATGAATAAAGTCTCTTCTTCTATAGTATAACTATTCCATACCTATCAAGTCTCACACACACGCACTGGGCGTGAGACACACACATATTCGTGTCAGATAACGCTCACACGCATATATTTTTAGTTCTCACACATTCTGAAAATTTGACCAACATTTTTTGTCTGTGATCTTTCTAATAGAATTGAATTGAATTGAATTGGATTTTATAGTCGCACCAACAGCTAAGGTCATATGGCGACTTTCCAGCTTCCATTGGTGGAGGAAGACCCCAGGTGCCCCTCCGGGCAATTTTTCGTGCACGGGCGGGCACCTGGGTAGAACCACCGACGTTCCGCAAGCCAGCTGGATAGCTTCCTCACATAAAGATTTCTAGGCCCATAAGGGGTCAAACCTACAGCGGTGAGGGGCAAGTGATTTCAAGTCAGAGACGTTAACCACTCGGCCACGCTTTGTAATAGAAGTTAGTATATAATATACCAAATATATTTAAAATGTAGTATAGTTTAACCAGGATATCGGCTCCGTATATTGTGTCACGTAAATGTAAATACATTTATTAAAAATACATACGGTAAACTATACTGAAAGGAAAAAGAAACGCGACTCGGAATTTCCGCTATATATTGTATATACCGCACACTTAATTCCATATATATTCAAAGGAAATCCCAAGATGTTTAGTAAAAAAAAAATTGCAGTTAGAGAAAGGACACAACTGTGATGTTAATGCTGCCTTGTTGGTTAGAGAATAGTTCATGGCGGGGATTTCTTTATTTACCCTGTTTCGTTTTATTGGGTTGACAGAAGGGTAAGTGTGAGGTTTGGTGCACCCTAGAGCCTGGTTTAAAGCCCCAGCGGCCTTTTTTTCCACTGACCGTTCCAAGGCGGTAGCCCTATTGTCAACCCTTTTGTGTTTGACATGTCTTATTTGGCCTTTTATTCATCTTTAAATTTCTTCTTTGTTTCTATGTGTGTTTGTGATTGACTGTTGTCCATGAATGCTGCTTTTCCAGTTGGATTTTTATATCTATATTTACTGTCAAGAACGGTGATAAATTATTTTTATGATGAATTATAAATTGAAGAGTGTCAAGATCTACTGAGTCTAAACCACAGTCCTAAGACTTTATTTAGTCATGGCATGTTCTTCTTTCGTTTGAAAAGAGTATGAAATGAGAAATTTAGAAATGCAAAACACGATATCTATAAAATATATCGCAGTCTTGGTTTGATTGAACTTGTTCATGATCGGCAGTGGTAATTGTTTGCTCATGTTCACGTCCTCTAGAATAATCTGGTAATCTAACCCTCTATTGAAGAACCAATACATGAATGATTTGGTCTCCTTAATGTTTAAAAGCATATTATGTAGAGAATATTTATGTTTCGCAAATTTTCAGTATGCGGTTACAATGTTGTTTTGGAAAGTGTAATTAGTTCGCAGCCAGACGAACATATTAACAAAGATTTGAAGATAAGCTTTTCAGGAAACTGATTTTGTTTAGCCATTTTTATGAGCGGTACACTGGGTAGATTTACAAAAGAACTGTTAAGAATGGTGCATTGGTGCTTTGGATGGAGTTCCAAGATACATGCTATCTGCGGTATACTGGTTAGACGTGCAAACTTACTGTCAAGAGCGGTGCAAGGGTTAGACATGCAAACGTACTGTCAAGAGCGGTGTACTGGTTAGACTTGCAAACTTACTGTCAAGAGCGGTGCAATGGTTAGACTTGCAAACTCACTGTCAAGAGCGGTGCACTGGTTAGACTTGCAAACTTACTGTCAAGAGCGGTGCACTGGTTAGACTTGCAAACTTACTGTCAAGAGCGGTGCACTGGTCAAACTTGCAAACTTACTGTCAAGAGCGGTGCACTGGTTAGACTTGCAAACGTACTGTCAAGAGCGGTGTACTGGTTAGACTTGCAAACTTACTGTCAAGAGCATTGCACTGGTTAGACTTTCAAACTTACTGTCAAGAGCGGTGCACTGATTAGACTTGCAAACTTACTGTCAAGAGCGGTGCACTGGTTAGACTTTCAAACTTACTGTCAAGAGCGGTGCACTGGTTATACTTGCAAACTTACTGTCAAGAGCGGTGCACTGGTTAGACTTGAAAAAATATTGTCAAGAGCGTTGCAATGGTTAGGCTTGCAAACTTACTGTCAAGAGCGGTTCACTGGTTAGACTTGCAAACTGACTGTCAAGAGCGGTGGACTGGTTAGACTTGCAAACTTACTGTCAAGAGCGGTGCACTGGTTAGACTTTCAAACTTACTGTCAAGAGCAGTGCACTGGTTAGACTTGCAAACTTACTGTAAAGAGCGGTGTACTGATTAGACTTGCAAACTTACTGCCAAGAGTGGTGCAATGGTTAGACTTGCAAACTTACTGTCATGAGCTGTTCACTGGTTAGACTTGCAAACTGATTGTCAAGAGCGGTTCACTGGATAGACTTGAAAAAATATTGTCGAGAGCGGTGCACTGGTTAGACTTGCAACTGACTATCAAGAGCGGTGCACTGGTTAGACTTGCACAATTATTGTCAAAGTAGATATAAAAATCGAACAGCAAATGTAGCATTCAAGGACGACAGTCATCCACAAACGCAAACAAAAACAAACAACAAATATGCAGATGAATGAAAGGCAAGATATGTCATCACAAAGTTGAATCGTACAAGTTTGACAATAGGGGAACAAAGGGTTTAAATAAGGTTCTACGGTGTCCCCAAACCTCACTCTTACCCTATTGCCATCCCAATAATCGGGGCAGTTTAAATAAAGATATCCCCCGACACGTTAAATTCTCTAACAAACAAGTCAGCATTAATTGGCATTATAAGTGAAACACATAAATGATCATGTATACATATAAAGCCCCAAGTAAGTACTCAATGACCCGGCAGAAGCCAGAGCAACAAGAGAACAAACCGTTAAGGGTACGGCAAGACAAGGTATTGTACGAGCACTGGTTAGATTACGAAAATAAAAGTCAAGATTGGTGTTCTTTGTAGACTTGCAAAATAACTGCCAAGAGTGATACATGTACACTCTTCAGTCTTTATAAAATTACTGTCCAGGGCGATGCACTGGGTAGACTGGCAAAATTACCGTCAATGGCGGTGTACCGAGTAGATTAGTACAATTACTGTCAAGAGCGTGGTAATCTATTTTATGTATTTCTTTTTCCAGAAATCCGTTTGAACTTGAATAAACAAATTGCCTATACATTCTTTATTGTGTTTAGCTTTACTATATCTGTAGTTTAACCAATATGTTCGGTTGACGTTTAAATATGTTTGAATGGCACCATAGTTGATCGAAGGAAATAAACACCCTTTTAGACGCTATCTAAGTATAATAGTTTCAAATAGGATGTGTGTATAGTTGCTATTTTATAAAATCCCAATGTTATGTGTGCCATCAACAAATTAAAACACATCAATAATTCCAGCGACTACGAAATTTGGCGTCAATTTGTTGAATTTACATTTAATTTAATTGTTGAGTGAGAACGTTTTGCGGTAAAAATATTATTTTAATATCATTTTCAAATATGTAAACATTATTGCATGGCAAATGTCCACCTCGATGCAAGATAGTTATACTTCCGAAACTATAAGCTCAATAAAGGATATATTCTCCCCACTATCTATTGACATTTTCCGAAGTAATCAATCAAATACCGTACACCATCAACTTTGTAAGATAACGCATATCTGATATTGATTCAACTCTATCAATTAAAGATATAATTCATACTATATCACACCCTTTCCGGTTATGCGCGTAAATTCAGACAGCAGGGAGTGATAGAGAAATAGAAAGGAACTTTTAGTTTCATATTTAGAATTTCGTGGATATTTATATGACGTTAATCATGTTAATTAGTTACTGCAACTGCATAATTGGTTACATTTGTCAACAGGAAGTGTCATTATTCAAAATTGACACCGGTTGAAATATAGTACATGTTCGTATTTAAAAGGACAAACGGCAATCTTGAAATCGTTATCAAACACTTTACTAACCCCTCGATCTGAAATAGTTATCAAACAATAGTACTCCTCGATCTGCTTGCTTATATTTAAACAAGAGATAAAAAAAATTCTTCGTTATTCTACCATAGGTTATAGGTACAATATAATCATCAGTTAGTGACATCCAAACATAATCTCTTCATTTTTTGTGATGCAAATGTACCAACCAAGGACAGTCATCATAGTTTGATATGTGTATCTTTAAATTAACACAATTCAATTATTTAAAAACTGGTTAAAATGTCAAAACCATGTATGAAATTTACACTTCTTGGATTTTAGTTTTAGTGGGGTTTTGTAATGCCTCTAATTCAATAACCGCTAATGGAAGCTCTCACCAGTTGATGACTCTCCCTGGGAAGACAGAGTATAAATACTAATCAATATGTGTACGAAAAAGAAATTTGCTTTACTCATTCATTATTATCTGCAAATTCACAAGTTGCGTAAAAAAAAGATATTGGGAGTTTTAAAAAAATGTCAAGTCTGGCTTGTGTCCTTTTAAATGTAGTTTTATCTCGTCAGTTTTTAGTGTCACCTAAATGAAACACTGTTGCATGGTGTCTATTTTCCGGGATGTTATAATAACATCATTTTTTTCTAACTATGATTTTATCGTATTAGAGCTATACAACATTACGAAAAATAACGTTAGCAAATAATCTTTTGAGTTTGTGTTGTTGCTTAATGGTAACACTGTGATGCTGATTTACTTTTAATGACGGGATGTAGTCTTAATTAAAATGCTATATTCGTCCTAGCAGACAGTCTTTATTGGATTTCTATCAGTCTTAATTATACATCATGTTGTTTTCTCCATTACCATCGATACACGTCATTAAAAACTGTTACACCATAAACAGTATCCACAGTGTAATATACACGTCATATCATTAGAAATATAAGCGTTCATCGATCTACATAATTCGAATATATTTGTCAGCTACGGTCTATACAATTCGAATATAATACGGGCTATTACTCCAATAATAGCCAGAGTTATTGGGAGGCAGCACCCACGGTTTTGTTAGCTTGCTCTGCAATTGTAATATTCGTTTAATTGCGCATGCGCAATCTTTTTTCTGCCTTTCCCGGCCAAAACTTAATGACAGCGGTATGTAGTTTTGTTCATGTTATGTAAAATAATGATTTTCCCCACTCTCCTCACCCTTTCTTTTCATCGTTATGTAGTTCTTTGTCATACTCGTTATTAAGTTGATACATTACTTTTTGACATATTTCATCCATTTCGTTTTTGTTTAGGCCAAAATTGTAAATCCTCCGTTAAGAAAAAGATGCTGCTGTTGTCTGCATATCATTTCAGGCACATCCTTGGTACAGAACTAGTGTGACTTCGAAAGCAGAACGATATACCAGAGGATCCGTAATCGGTGCAGCTCCAGAAGCAGAACGATATAACCGACGACGGTGCTGGTGCGGGTCGGCAGCAGAATGATATACCAGATGATCGACAATCGGTGCGGCTCCAGAAGCAAAACGATATACCAGGAGATCGGTGCGTCTCCAGAAGAATAGCCGTCTGCGAATCTTTCAATTTAGTGAAATAAAGTTTAATGACAATTAACAATTTTACAATTAGTTCAATGTAAATACTGACCTCTGTTCCCCAGGGTCGGGATTACAGCACGAACTATTAAGCCGTCAGCGAATCCTTCAATTCAGTGAAATCAAAGTTAATGACAATTAACAATTATATAATTAGTAAATTTCAATGTAATACTGACACTGTTTCCCAGGGTCGGGATTACAGCATGAAATATTAAGCCTTTTGGGGCTTATTGTTGGTGCATCATGCCTAGTTCGGTTGTGCACATTATTGTAATCTTTAGAAAAGAAATAACTTTCAAGTGATTAAATGAAGAAACATTTTACTTTAGAATAAGAGTTTTGAATAAACATGTTATTTAAGCCTGTTGGGGCTTCACTAAGGGTATAAGGCTGTTGTACCATGCCCTCTCTTTTTAAGCCTATCGTGGCTTCATATTTTGTTTAAGCCTACTGGGGTTTCATTAAGGGTATCAGGCTTATGGGCCATGCCCTCTTTTGTGAAACATGTTAAGGGCTGCCATTATATATGTATGTGTTGCCGGCAGCCCGGTATTTGGAACCGCGCCCAATATTTTCCAAAACTATTTAATATACGATCAAACATTTTAATAAAGGATAATATTTTCTTGTGTGTTTGTCAAGTTGGTGCCTTCCTAATAATACTTATCCTATCCATTGCTAGGGTTAACAAGGGGAAGTATTTTAGGTCAAATAAACCTGTATGTTATGCAGATATTGATTAAAACAATTTACGTAATAATTGATCACACGAAGTAGGTGAAGTAGGTTACATAAAAAAACGTAATATATTATGTATTATATGGTACTCAATTTTATAACGAATCAGCAAAGAATATAACCTTCGACAAGTTCTAAACTGTTACTATAAACCTGTATTACTGATAATTGAGCATAGATTTTCGCATAGCATAAGTGATGAAAGCCTTCCTGGATAAAGGTCAGTAGCGACATGTTACAATGTTCGTACAAAACTAGAATGTCTAGAATCAAGTTGAAAGAATACAGATGTTTAATCAGTTTAACCTTCTAGCTTCTTACTAATTAGTATAAAACCCAATCATTCATTTTTTTCTGAGGACAGAGAATAAACCGGACGGTTCGAATGAATAATTAAACAAATATCCCTATAATTGCAGTCACTCGAAGATTTAGATAAAACAAACAAACAATTGGATTGGTTAAGGAACGAACACGTGATAAATTCTTGAATCAGAATGAACTGTACGAAGAACTGCTTTCGGGAAATTTACTCTTCTATAAATAGAAGTTAAGAACTCAAGTATATAATGTCCTCCTGAGGGAAGTAATTAACACAATGTATAAAATATCACTATTTTTTCTCAAAAAAATAGACTGAGGCTTTCTACAAAAGTTAAGAAGTCTCCTTATTGTGTGTATTCATCCGCCATTCATAGAAAACAACAACAACTTAAAAACAACGAATTTATTGCAACAATTGATTTAATAAATAAAACGTTTTTGAAATGTATTGCAATTACAAGGATTTAACGTATTTTTATCTGCGTTTATTTGAATATAACTGCAATTGTCTAATCACACACATTTACATCTAATGGAGAGACGTGACGTCATCCTCTGAATACAGCTGTTTAAAACACAGAGGATCTTACATGAGTACTCATTCATTATTGAATTTATTAAACGAGTTGGCAAAATGATATAATGCGAGGCTCTTGCTGAGCTTTATATCAATTTGCTAACGAGTTTAATAAATTCAATAATGAATGAGAACGAATGTTAGATTCTATTTATCACATAACTCTCATATCGACTTTTAGTGCATTTTGAATGTTTCAGCTCTATTGGCTGACGTCTCAAATTTACAAAACCGTACAAAACGATTTTACCGTCTGAAAAATATGTGACGTCACACAAATATGATACAAACAACGTCATCCACAAACGACGTCTCTGGATGACGTCAAAAATATCCGTGAATTGAGTTTTGTAGAAAAACAAATTTGTATTTATAATTTTATTTTATATTGGTATCATTTGAATGGAACGCATTAGAATCGAGATAACCATGCTAAAATGTTCAATCTGGGACGGGGCAACTGTTGCCCTCGGCCTCTGGCCTAGAGGCCTCGGCCAACAGTTTCCGAGGTCGTCCCCGATACCTTGGTGCAATAGTTTTGACTGTTCCCAAAGCACCCATGAAATAACTGCGTACTGATTCTACCCAGGTATAAGTGGATGGTCTGCCTCCATCACAAAAAATCGACAATCATAAATAGCCTAAAATGTGCTGGAAAGTGACATTAAACACAAAACAAACAAACAAACAAACAAACAAACAAATAAAGTAACAGAATTGTAACTGTTTTACATATAAAATGCTTTTGTATTTTCATGCTTTGTGTTTTGCCATATACAATTTCTTTTACGGATTGGTGTACGTGTAACAAGAGAGACAGTCGGTGCTTGGAGATTTATTCTCGAACGTTGAAATCTTTCTTAATTTCCATAGTTGTCATTTAGCTTTATAAACTATGGTATAAATAATATTATATAATATAATGGAGCTTAATACAACCAAAAAAAAACAGATTTGTGAAGTTTACGATTCTAAATTAAGATTAAATAATTCAAATAATTCTGAATCTGTTTTTTGTTTTTCGTAAAGAAATGTTTTATCAGCACTTATAACTGCATGCCCTTGTGGGTTTCTATGAATGCATGTCTATCATGTTACAATGGTATAATATGGTTTGACTTCTGGGTTGAGGTTAAGGCTTTACTTGAAGTTCGTAGTACACTGTAGTAATAAAGGCTATGACTTTAATGGTGCTGTTTGTGTCTTAAATGACGAATGTGTAAGCCCAAGACATTACCTACGTGTTTCAATTGTAACAGTTAACGGTAGGTAAACATGCGTTTCTCTTTCCCTCTTGCATAAGATAAATACATAGTGTTAAGCTTATGCTCTGTAAAGATTGTGATGTTTAAATATTTACATATTTAGATTTCCTAGATTCAAAATAATAATTGGTATTCATCCTGACACGTTCACATTGTATGGAATTCAAATTTGACGGTGAACATGGAGCCTTCAACGAGGTATTTTCACACCATTTCATGGCAAGCGGCATATGGTCACAATTTCTAACAAAATGCTTTGCCCTAAACGAGAAAACAATGGGAGAAATAAACAAAATTGAATTTAGTTGAGACCAGTTATGAAGCCTACGTATCACAGGTAACAGTCAAAGGACTATATTAATCGAAGTACTGAAAGCACTGAGAATGCAAGGTTTGATAGGAAAGACTGTATGAAAATTTGCACGATTGCTGGACATTTAAATAAATTTGACACAGTTTTAGCCAACTTCGTGATCTTGGCGACCTACACAAATCTTAGAGGTTCGATCCATTCCAGCTATATTGTGATCAATTGTCATTAAACTGTTTCAAATCTATACTAGAATATTATATTCTGAAATTGCTGATGGATAGACAATTGCATTTGTATTTTATGGCCAAACTGTCACTCAAGATGACCTCCATGTTTAAAATTATGTCGTTTAAAGAGTGGCGTGTATTAAGTAGTCTTCTGGGAAAAAGATGCCCAAGAGGGCCTGTATCACTCTACAGGCTTGAATAGTCTAAGGCCTACTGGAAAACATTTTTTATTGAATGAAGGGCTATTACTCTGATGTGTCTAATCTAGTCTGATGCAAATGGTTTTGAACTTGTCCAAGCTTTTATTAATATAAATATATTGACTAAATTTAGTAAAGATCGAATGAAAGATATGTTCACGAGGCAAATATAGGACATTGTCATTAAATCAAGGGCAATAACTGTTTATTATACGATATATGTAATTTTCAGTATGGTACACATGGTACACGCTTTCGTTAAAATGAAGACTTTGACCACGTTTGGTTAAGACCGGATGCACAATGAGGGGTCTATATTAAGAGTTCACAGGGCATAATGTAGGATCTTCCATTAAATCAAGGGCAATAACTCTGAATTTTATTAACCGATATGGGTTGTTTTCAAATTTGTCGGAGCCTTCATTAATATAAAGACTTTGGCCAAGTTCAGTCAGGATCGGATGCAAAATGAAAGGGCTAGTGTTCACAATTGAAACAACTCTTAGCCCGGAAATCTCGTATAATTTGGGTTGACTGAATGGGCTCTTTGCGCGAATATAACACGTGACGTCACATCGTGTCCTTGATGAGAAAACCTTGCAAAAACTCGCTTGAAAACAAAAATTGCTCAGAACTCATACAAAATGAGATTTTAGTAGAGTTTCTCTACCTGTTTATTTGCATTATAGTTGTTTTCAGCATCCAATACGTTCGTCTAGCATAGATCAGCATACATGTACGACTTGAAGCCTCGATTTATGAGAAAGAAATGTAGGTTATCCGCCAGATGAGGAGGCGCAAAAAGCAATGGCTATGAATGCAATTTGAAAATCAACCTTGCGTTCAAAAAGCAGGCAACGTATCTTAAGGGTGATTAAACAATATTCAGAACCTTTAAAGGCTGGAGTAGTGGAACCACCTATTCGAAATTCAAGTAAGAAAACAAAAATATTTGAGAAAGTACCACCGATAGCTATAAATATCTGGCTCAGCGATCGCCAAAGATCGGTCCGGGAATGAATTACAGTTCTAATTGCAAGCACCTAGAGACGTTTTACCGCCGCTACACTGCACTGGCAACGCTACTGTGATACATAAAATGTATGAAACGTTTGGAAATCGTCGAACACGATCCATACAAAAAATATTGCAGTCTCCGGTTGATTGACGGTGAACTTGAAACCATCGCTGAGGTATTTTCACACCATTCCATGACCAGCGGCGTATGGTCCTAGTTTCTAACAAAACGCTTTGCCCTAAACGATAAAAGGTTCTGTTGAAACGGATATTGAAGCCGCCATTTTGAGAGCTTTTAGAGCTATGACATAGGTCTAAATGACCTAATGGAATCTAAATGAATATATTGATACTTTACTGATTTACCGGGAAAAATAACGGAAACTGTATGAAACATATATATAAGGGTAATGATACATGATATGACCAGGAATTGATTTGGCATTCGTTTGCAATGATTTTCTTTGCTTGAAATGCTTTAAATGATATTTATCAATATGCCATATATCGTAAATTAGAACTATGACGTCTAGTTCTCAAAATGGCGGCTCTCAGTTGATTTTAGAACTTCGAATACAGATCTTCTTTGTTTATCATCCGATCATTCCAAGTTTTTCCGAACTCTCAAAATTGAAGATAGTTTGGCTGTGGGACAAGATTCGCTTTAAGACATGTGTATTTTAAATATTTAATCCTGAGTGCTTTTCGGCTGAAAATTCGCCTGATGACATGGCTTTAGGCATTCCTTTGTATTGCTTTCCTTTGTATTTCCCTTGAGACCACTCAGATATCCCGTTATGTTGGAATTTTAGTAGTTAACGGAAACGATCTTGGTCTTGAATAAAGTGATGTATTTTTCCATCCTAAATGTCTTTGAGAGAGTCATATTGCTCTTTATTAAAAGGAATTTAAAGAAAAGTGATTACCGAAAAGTGGGAGACACCTGACTTTATCTAAGGTGATTTGTGTTGCAACTTTTCTAAATTACATCTCCGCTGACATTGTATTCCGATAAAACTCTTTAATTTGTAGGTTTTACCACCATTAATTACATGTCAGTCTCCGAGGTATAGTCGAATGTAGTTCCTATAAAAAAAAGTAATCCCTCCTTTTTTGATGAAAACGGGCATTATAAGTATATAAGGGTAATGAACTGCCCATTTCTATTCGATTTTGTGGTTGTATGTATAAGAAGCGTATTAATAAGTTTTACTGGATCACTGATGAACATTTTCGAAATTTCGACTCTATGCTTACACTTTGTGAGCAATGAAAACAGTCAATCAATGAAAACAGCTGTACCCTTGACCTGTTTAGTAAACAAACAAGAACTTTCTTACATGTCTTGTGACCCCATCTTTTCTGGTGATTTTTCAAGTGGAAAATTAGTTTTCTATATGAACATTACACTGCTGCATTATCCATACTTGAGTTGAATTTGCAGCAAATCATTAATATGTGACACTTTAACATTGGTGTCTATGGGAAAAAATAATTAGTGGTATAATACCTTGTAATCGATTTCATTTGTTATTCCTTTGATAGCCGAGTAATTGCACTAGAAATAATTTGCAAACATTCGCGATAGACTCTATGCTTGACATTGCATTCAAAATAGGATCAGTCAGAATTGATAATGCTGTGTATAGTTTTTGTGTGACACGATTAAGATAACTGTTTCTATATCTATCATGTTGCATATCGCAGTTTTAGAGACAAGTTTTTTTCCCCTATTCCACACTAAATTAAAAAAACAAAAAACAAATGATAATAATATTGTTAAAATAAAATAAAAATTGTATAATATTTGAAAATATTTTCCGGATAATATTTTTTTATATGACAATTTACTGTCTCGTAAATGTGTTAAGGATTAGTATTTTCTCTAGAAATGTAAGATCCCTAGCGTTCAAAACTTCTCTCTATTTTTTAAAATTGTGTTAATTGTATTTATCCACACTAGTCAGCATCGTTATCAATAGTTTCACCATGTTCTTAACGTGGAATGTGTCCACCCTATCTCGTGGAATGTTGGATTTTTGCCTTCCTATAAAAAAAGTTGTGTTTTTCTTTGTATTTTTGCACAGGAAGCCTTTCCATTAGTAATGAAATCTGATCAACTAAACACCCTTGTACTATCAAATACTCAGTAATGAAGCCGTGTGTCTGTATAGTGGCCTTTGAATAGTCCAACGACATGTAAATTCAATTTATAAATTTGTGTCCAAATCCAAATGTTTCTAAGCAACATTACAATAAAATATGGCTGAATCCATGAATACAAGTTGGTAGAATAAAACACAGTAAATAATAAACCTCGAAATCCTGTGAAAATGCCCATCTCGACCAACCAAACTGTCTTGAGGTTTGGTGCACACTTGAACCGGTTTAAACTCCCCGGTGGTCCCTTTTGCAACTGACCGTTCCCTGTTGTCAGCCCTTATATGTTAGTGCATAAAATGGACTTGTTCGGGAGATAGTTGTCTTTGTTGCGGCATTCTGATTGTTTCCGATGGTCAGGATCAATTTGCGCAAAAAAAACATAAGGTGTAATCACAACAATAACACATGCATATTGATGTCGCATGTAATAGTAAAGTGTCGTAAGATTTAATTATTCATGGCTAAGGCTTAAATGCCGCATATTTGTTATAGTAATTTACTTGTATCAGTGAGCTCTAACGTGTCGAGGCTTAAGTGACGCATATTTGTAAGACTGATATACCGAGGCTAAAGTGTCGGCATACTGAGGATTTGTAGGCTGATATGCCAAGGCTAAAGTGTAGCATGTCTGTAAGGCTGATACGTCGAGGATATATTGTCGCATATTTGTAAGGCTGATATGCCGAGGCTAAAGTGCCGCATATCTATAAGGCTGATATGCCGAGGCTAACGTGTCGCACATTTGTAAGGCTGATATGCCGAAGCTAAAGTGTCGCATATTTGTAAGGCTGATATGTCGACGCTTAAGTGAAACATATTTGTAAGGCTGATATACCGAGGCTTAAGTGACACATATTTGTACGGCTGATAATATAGATATACAAAAATCGAACAGGGAAAGTAGCATTCAAGGACGACAGTCAACCATAAACACACACAGAAACAAAGAACAACTATATATAAAAATGAACATGAGCATCAAGAATTGCAGGGCATTCCATTGTCCCCCACCAGCCCAGACAACTATTTTCCAAACGTTTTGGTACGCGACACACCGCTATCCCAAGATGTATTCAAATAGCAATTTTGGTATCTCTACGTGTTATAGTATTGAAAATATGGTACGGACAAGCATTTTCTATGACAGAGGTCACAGGTCAAGGTCAAGGACACAGTGACCTTATTTTGGTGCGCGACACACCACTATCCCAAGAAGTATCTACATACCAATTTTTTATCTGGAAGTCTTATAGTATTGCAAATATGACCCGGACAAGCATTTTCGGAACATTTTCTATGACAGAGGTCACAGGTCAAGGTCATGGTCACTGTGACCTTATTTTGGTATGCGACACACCGCTATCCCAAGAGGTATTCAAATACCAAGTTTGGTATCTCTAAGTGTTATAGTATTGAAAATACGGTCCGAACAAGCATTTTTGATGACAGAGGTCACAGGTCAAGGTCACAGTGACTTTTTTTGGTTCGCGACACACCGCTATCCCAAGATGTAGTTTGGTATCTCAGTCTTATAGTATTGAAAATATGGCCCGGACAAGCATTTAGGAAGGACTGACGGACGGACTGACGGACGGACAGGGTGCAAAACTATAGTCCCCCTACCCCCCGAAACCGGTGAGGGACTAATAAAAGGCAAAATAAGACACCACAAACACACAAGGGTTGACAATAGGGCCACCGCATTGGAACGGTCAGTGGCAAAAAAGGCCGCTGGGGATTTAAAAACCTCACACTTACCCTACTGTCATCCCAATAAAAGTCGAGGCTAAAGTGTCGCATATTTTATACTTTACAGACGAATATGTGACGCTAAAAAGAATGAAGTTTGTAAATGTGTTGGATGCAAGTAACTGCGGTATGTTCGGATTCCGCCTAGCATATAAGCCTTTAGAATAATAAAGTTGTGGCCTTATAAGTTCATCCAAGATCTTTATATATGTTTATGACAAAGTCATATCGAATATGCAAAAAAAAAGAAAAATAAGCAAAGATAAGGTAATTAATCATTGTCATTATAAACAAATGTTTTGAGGATTGTTCATTTACTATCATTATGCAACATGCAATACAATTAAGCAACAGACATTTGCCAAACTTTTATATCATTTTTGCTAGATTACGATGTGATATCACTTGAGCACGCTTTGAGTGCGGATTATTTTGCAATAACATAGACGAGTTAAATTTGAGCTGAATTGGGTTTCACGGCGCACCAATACCAAAAGGTTATATTGCGCCAACAGGAATCAACATTTCATCCCAACCCTTCATTTACATCGAGATAAAATATATGTAGAATGGGCTTAGATCCTTTTCACCTGCAAAACTGCAGAGTATCTAAACTTTCTGAAACTCCACTTTTGGTGAAGCTACGATCACTGATTTCTGCAACCACGCAAGAATCATTTGGTACAACATACACTACTTAACTTTAATAATCGGTCACCCAGGTAACAAGAATACTAAAGACTGGAAATCACCGAAACACATACCAATTTTTATTAAATTTATCAACAATATAATCTGAAAAATCACTTTTTTCAGATTACATTGTTGGAAAACTTAATAAAATGTGATCTTTAGATTGCATTGTTGATAAACTTAATAAAATATTGGTATGTGTTTCGGTGATTTCCAGTTTCAGTATTCGTGTCATTTTCATAAAACCTGGGTGACATATTATGAAAGTTGAGAAGTGTATAGATGATTAGCACATAACTCCAAACATGCCACATGACGTACTCTCTCTCTCTCTGTCTGTCTGTCTGTCTGTCTCTCTGTCTCTCTGTCTGTCTGTCTGTCTCTCTCTCTCTATCTCTCTCTCTGCGTGTTTAAGAAGAAGAGGATTGTCCTGAACATCTGAGTTATTTATTTGAATATATCCACTAGATTCCAATGTGAAAAACCTGTGTTTTTCCACTGGTTTACGCGCTTCAGAAAAATACTTCGATATTCATCAAATATCCAGAACATGGCTATAAATCACACACTTCTAAAATCTAATTTGGTATCGTATCAATTTAAGAGAAACTGCCTTTCCTTTTTTCTCATTTTAACATACAAATGAGTTTTCACCACTGCTATAATCATATCGATGTATTAAAATACTTGTTTTGTTCAGAATAGCCCGTGACATCTACTATCGATGTATTAAATCACCTCTTTTGTCCAGAATAGCCCGTGACAGCTACCAGATAGTAGGACAGCTACCAGATAGTAGATCTGCTCGATCACTACTTATCTTCATTAGTGGGATTTCAATTAATTTATAAATAACCCAGGAGTGCTGAGATACTGATTATAAGAATCATATGTGCAGCTTTGACAATAACATATGTGGCTTCATACGGGGTTTATATCTCCCAACTAATTCGTTTTTCTAAGGTATGTTACTGTTTTACTGATTTCAGTTTTCGAAATAAAGTTATTACAATTAAAGAAATATAAAAAGATCGGACAGGGATCTTTTTTAGCAAGCCCCGTGTGGTTCCGGGGTAGAACCCCCCTCCCCCCTCACCCCCCACCCAAAACAAATTCATGTTCATTTTATCAATTTTGTTCATGCTTATCAAATGTATTCATCAAGACCCCTGCATTGTTTCAGGTGCCATCTCGCTCATGTCACAAGAGCAGTGGCAGGAAAACTATAACGTGGCTCCAGCGTAAATGGAGTGTCCACAATAGAATTTGCAGCAAATCTGCAGTTCAGGGTGAGAAGGTTCTAGGCCCGTTCTCCAGATTTTATCTCGATGTACATGGAGAATGAGCCTAACATGTTCATTCTTGTTAGGCGCCATATAACCTTTCATGTGTTGGTGCGCCGTAAAACCCTAATTCAATTCAGCAAGGTTTTCGTTATCATAAACTACGTAGATCTTTCTCAAAGTGTTATCGCCGCAACGAAAACCTCCTGGAGAAATACAACACCAACCTAAACTAGGAATATCACAACCTTTATTCTACGGAGATGTGATGTATAAACTGTGGAAATTAAAGGGATCTGACGGATTTCCTGACAACATTATACAATTATTTAGGAAAGTCGTCAGAAATGGATCCGACCCTTTATTATCACAACGCACTTCTTGCCTGGTGATCGACCCTATACAGTCAGTGACTACGCTTTACGTTTCTGTTGTGCGATGACCGGACAATTTCGTGGGACTTCATTGCACCTTCTGAAAAACAAGTACAAATGTCGAACAGGAAATCCAGCTTTCACAGGCATATGACGTCACAAACACAGAAAGTGTTAACAAAAGGGCTACCGCCTGGGAACGGTCAGTGGCAAAAAAGACCGCTGGGGGTTTAAACCAGGTTCTAGGGTGCACCAAACCTCAGACTTGCCCTACTGTCATCCCAATAAAACGGGCCAGAGTAAATAAAGAAATTCCCGGGATGAACTATTATCTAACCAACTAGGCAGCATTAACAGCCAATACAAGTGAAACACAAAGATGCTCGTGTATATATAAATACATTAGCCTAGAAAGTCACAAAGAAGATACATAATGACTTGGTAGAAGCCAGAGAAACACGAGAAAAAACACTGAGAGCACATCAAACGTCACCGTCCTATTTGGGCTTTAGTTAGAGGTCATCATACGGTCCACAGCCTGTCCGGTCATCGCAAAATTAAAGAGGAAAGCATAGTGGCGAACTGTAAATGTGTTCACCACCAAGCATGCAGTGCGTTGCAAAATGATAGGGTCATAACCTCTTTTGATAAACCCTGAAAGGGGAGATTGGTGCATGAACTTTCGTCCGTCGGATTTTCTGGTTGTCCCTAGATTGGTTTTCTCTTTGACTGTAACTCTTGCTGCTGTTCATTACAATTCTGGATACATCCTGAGACGTTTCTAATTATTTTATTTTTGTATGTTTTCTTACAATAACATATACGTGTATCGTTTCCAAATCTCTCTTGAAGTAGACTTTATTGTTAGAGATTTCCTTCTGATTTGATGTACTTTTATTTACACTGTCTTGTCAATTTGAGTGCTGAAAACAGGGTAATAGCGAAGTTGTGTACACTTAAAATCGATTTAAGCTAACCAGTGGTCCATATTGACTACTGATCGTTCAAAGACGGTAACTCTGTATTGTTCTTTCCATGGTAAAGTTAATTTGCTCTTTATGTTTGGTACTGTGCGTATCGACGGTGCAAAGTCGTTGAGTACTTGTTTTGTGGCTTTCTTTGCTTTAATTGTTTTCTATTCATATATACATGAGCATCTTTGAGTTATATTTATAGTGCATAATAATTCTGCGTAGTTTGTTCGATGATATAGCATGGTGGGGGTATCTTTATTTACACTGTACTGTTTTATAGGGGAAGAGTTAGCACCCTAAAACCTGATTTAAACCCTCAGCGGCTTTTTTTGCTACTGACTGTTCAAAGGCGATACCCCTATTGTCAAGCCATTAATGTTTGTGATGTCATGTCGTTCCTTTTATTCCTCTTTTTAATTGTTGTTTTCTCCTGTGCTGTGTTTGGTTGAATGTGGTTCTTGAATACGACATTTCCTGTTCGAATCTCATTACGTGGTCCCGCCTTAATTTCATTAAGCGATGGGAAAGCTTATATTAGAAGGATTTTGTAACGGATACTTCGACAATAAAACACGTCTTACTGAAAAAATGCGACAAACTGTTGAAAATTAAATATGAAACGTTTTAATTTTACAATATGGAAACTTTTTAATCCGAAATTAAGTGTTTTTTTCATACCCAAGCCAACCATTCATTTCTTGGAGAAGAGGGTGGATGGGGTATGCAAGTTAATACTTGGACCACGTAATGTTATGAAACCTCACAACATGCCCATGTCATCTAATTGTCACAAAGTAAGAAAGCCAAATCTCTTGAAATTATCATAGTTGAATGGAGATAACTACCAACATTTACAAACAGAGCACATCTGATAATCTAATAGATCAATTATATTTACTGACAGGAAAAAAAACGCGACAGGGAATTTCCGCTATATATTGTATGTACAATATCTGCTGTTAATTGAATGTTACAGAGCTACGTAAGATCTTTCCTTTCGGAAAAAAGACTAAAACAACACTTAAAACAGCAAATACTTTAATAGTATTCCTGCAAAGTTTCATTATTGACAGAGTACGCGTTTGGCGCAAACTTACGTTTCTTTTTCCTTTCAGTATAAAATTATATGGAATTAAGAGTGCAGCATATAAAATATAAAGCGAAAATGCCCGTGTAGCGTTTCTTTTTCCTTTCAGTATATATGGAATTAAGTGTGCAGTAGAAACAATATATAGCGGAAATTTTCCGTGTAGCGTTTCTTTTTCCTTTCAGTATATATGGAATTAAGTGTACAGTATATACAATATATAGTGGAAATTCCCGTATAGCGTTTCTTTTTCCTTTCAGTATATATGGAATTAAGTGTGCAGTATATACAATATATAGAGGAATTCCCGAATTCCCGGGTCGCGTTTCTGTTTCCTTTCAGTATATAAACAAACTGAACTAGTTACTACTATAATTCAAATGAGAGGTGTAAGAATCCTACCGAACTCACTCTTATTTCTCGACGCATCCATGCCTTTAATAAATGTTGTCTTAAAGTTATGTGTTAGGGGCTAGCGCGGCGGTACGGTGAACTTGATATTAGTACGATAACTTGATATTAGTACGATAACTTGATATTCGTACCATAACTTGATATTAGTACGATAACTTGATATTCGTACCATAACTTGATATAAGTACGATAACTTGATATTCGTACGATAACCTGAGTCTACTAATTATCTCTCTTGTTTGTGGTTGTTGATCCCCTTTTAAAAATGTATTGATATCTACACTAGCGTTTGTTTAGTGCAGTTTAGCGGCCGTAACAATTCTACCACCGCTACGAATTAGTAGTGGATTAACTTCCCGGTCCCCGTGTTGTTGCCATGTTGGTTTGAAACACTGCAATCTTATAAACACACTATCACATCAAAGGGGTAGGACTGCTACCCTCCATCCCCAACCCTACCCCCACCATTCATATTAAATTTTATTTTGTCATTTTTATCATGCTCATCCAAGGTCTTTATCACGATACCGCGTATACAAACACGGAAACGTGGCTATATCGTAAATGGAGTTTCTACCGTATAATTTGCAGCAACTCTGTAGTTCTGCCGTTTAGAAGGTTCTAGGCCCATTCTCCATATTTTATCTTGATGTAAATGGAGGATGAGCCTGGCACTTTTATTCCTATTAGGCGCCGTATAACCTTTTATGTGTTGGTGCGCCTTAAAACCCAATTCAGTTTAATTAACTTCCTGATGTTTCGGGATCGAGTAATATGGTTTTAAACAATAATACCGTTTAAACCGATGCTAGGGTGCGAAATATGTGTTCCAGTTCGTTGATGTATGACGGAGTTATGGACCTTTGACATTTTTACTTTAAATTTCTTGTCGGCCCTACTCCTCCTAAACGGCTTGTTGGATTTCTACAAAATTTGGCAGGAAGCCTCAGTATGATGTCTAGTTGTGCAAAGCGCAGTATATCAATGAAATCTTGGACAAGTTTGAAAACCAGCTAGATCTTGTTAATAACGACAGAGTTATGGCCCTTGATTTGTTGAAAAATGCTGTATTATATTTTCCTTTGTTAAATCTGTAGTTACTTCATTTTTTATCTGATCTTTACCATATTTATTTAGAATGTTAATATAACCCCCCCCCCCCCCTCCCCCCTCCCAACTGCACGCCCCCTCCACCCATTTTTATGAAATTTCATTCATAAAAGAAAGTGGTACAAATTAAAAAATACCCATGCCAGACTAGACACAGCATACTTATTGCCCAAGATTACCAGGTGAGCGATCTAAGGCCATCCTATCCCTGTTGTTTTTGCAATGTTTTGAAAGAAGTACTGTTGGGAAAGTTATGTCAACAACCCTTAATAAGAGCCGTTTTAGCCAGTAGAGCGTCCACAGGTCCTCTTGGGCCTCTTCTTTTTAATAGAATGACATTTTGTTTTTAAACAAATGCACTTAAATGTCATATCAACAAACTCCATTGTTTTTAGTTACTAAAATGTTTACAAACTTTCATTGACCTGTTTATTTTTAAGTCCCTCCCCCGTTAGGCGAGACACGTGAATCCACGGATTTCTTGTATTATACTGTTACAACATGAATACCGACGATAATTTGTAATTATGTCTAAATAAAAGAAAATAATCTGTAGCGTTCATCAAATATGTTGGTTTCAATTTAATATTGATTAATGATTACAGTAACGTTCTTTATAACTTAGGCAAAGAATGGTGTTATTCCAGTTTTAATTGCAATAATGATTGGCAATATTACAAAAGTAAAATGACTGCTACATTATGAAATAAAATAAGAGCCAAGCATTGTCACCAGCTTTGGTAAGATTATAAAGATCAAATGTTTGCTTGGGGTCAGTAAAGCGTATATTTATGTAGTTATTTAATGCCTGTTCAAGATCAGTGCATACACATTTATAAGTAAGTAAGTAATAGTAAGTAAGTAATATTTTATTAAAGTGTCACATATCAAATACAGTTACATTTACAGATATTATACAACATTGTTATTTGATATCCTGCCATCATAGGCATATGAGACACTGTAAAACACAATAGTACGTATTAAAACATAATAAAAGTTACAAATGTATTGCGTTAAAATATATATTCAATATTTTAAAAATTATTATTTAGTATTCGTTGACATATAATTAAAATGAAGACTACAATTAATTTTCAAACTTTCATTTAAAAAACAAACAAAAACAAATGAAACATAACCTTTGTTTTAAACTTCATTAATAATATATATATTTTATTTTATAACACAGTTATGCATATTTACAATACTAAAGAGCGCCGTTTAAACATTTTTAAAAGTGCATTAGCTAATGTGTGCTGTAATATATCACAGTTCATTAAGAATATTAATTTTTCAGTTGATGAAAACAGAAAAAAAACGTTTTCAGCTTGATTTGCTCCATTAAAAAGTTCATATCTAATATCTGAATAAAACTCGCAGTCAATCAAAAAATAACTTTCATCCTCGATTGTTGACTTATTACAATATTTACAAACTCGTTCAGGGACAGATGTTTTCGGTCGAGTATATCTCCCTGTTTCAATTGCTAAGGGAAGATTACAACTTCTAAATTTTGCAAGAATGCGTCGGTGGCCTCTGCTCATATTGCAATTTACATAATACTCTGTTTTATACACACTTTTATAGAGTCTGTACGTTCTAAGTTTATTTCCATTCTGATTATTTCTTCCATCACTTTGTAATTGTTCATACCATGCACGTCTATCTGTTTGGATTAAATGGTCATGTACTTTGCTCAGACATTTCTTTATGTTGGGGTTCTCAATTAACATATGTTCTGATGTTCCTGTGTTCTCTATAAATTGGAGCATTATACTTTCCCAGGACTTGGGTTTATTACACGACCAATTGTGAACTTGTCGTACTACTCTATTGCTCGGCATATTTCTTAATCTATTCCACAGTCGTACTGTTTCAGATTTTTGCTTGATCTGACAAGAGTCCCATCCCAGATCTCCCCTCGATGAAACGTTTGAACAATATTTGGTTACCCCTAAAAAATATCTTCCCGCCTTATTTAAGACTGTTTCAATAACTTTATATTTATTTTGTCCCCATATGCCAGATCCATACAATAGTACCGGTTCAACAACAGACTCAATCAGTATAGTATACACACAAAATGTCATTCCACCAGCACAAAGACATTTGGTATAAATAGCTGCTAGTGCTCTGCTTGCTGATTTTGCAACCTCTTTAACTGTCAAATTCATATCAAGATGTTCATTGAACCAGAAACCAAGTATGTTTAATTGCACATACATGTAGATACTAAATACTTGATTGTAATCACACACAATTAATAACACTAGAAACGGATTGTTTTTCACATACTAAAACAATGTTTTGGTGCGCATTAAAACCCCATTCAATTCAATTAACTTTCTGATATTTTTGGATCGATCACTATGGTTTCAACAGATAATACCGCTTGGAGGGTTTACGCTTCTATGGTGCGAAATAGGTGTTGCATTCTAAGTAACAACACCTCAGGCTATCTGAATGATATAATTCTATGGCTCCTAACATTTATCCCACAGAACTAAAACTCAATAAAGCTAACGTTTTGGATTCTTTCACTCCGTTTCTTGATTTACATCTTTTTATTGTAAATGGAGTAGTAATAACTAAAATTTATGAAAAGAGAGATGTTTTCGATTTCGATAATGTGAATTATCCACATTTAGTTGGGGATATCCCCAATACTGTTTCTTATGGCGTGTATATTTCTCAGTTAATTCGTTTTGCCAGAGCTTGTAGCCGTGTTGAGGACTTCAACCTACTGAAAAACATCACCAACAGGGTTACAGTTACCATAAGTTACGTAAGACCTTCTCTAAGTTTTATTATCGTAACACTGATCTGCTCGACACATATAATAACAATCTTAAAACACTTCTGCGACAAGGTTTATCACAATCCGTCTTTTATGGAGATGTGATTTACAAACTTAGGAAGATTATCGGTCGTGATAATGTTCATGAGTTATTTATTAAACTTATTAAAAAGTGCATAAACAGAGGTTACTCCATTTTGTCGGGCCCTTGACGGTTTTCCCCTTGACGCTCTGACTTCAGACAAGTCATCGATTACATAATATTATAATTATACATAAACATTTCTGTGTTTTTTCTTATAACACTTATCTACGTTTTCTCAAATGTAAGGAGTTACCTCGGCAGGGATTATTTTTCTTTACACTATTTTGTTGTTTAAGGATGATGACTGGGTGAGTGATGTTTGGTGCACCCTTGAACCGGTATAAACTTCCCGGTGGTCCTTTTTGTCTCTGACTGTTCCAAGGGTGTTACCCCTGTTGTCAACCCTTATATGTAAGTGATATGCATGTTTAGCTCTACTGGCCGAAGGCCAGCAGGACTTATGGGATGACGAGTTGCTGTCCATCCGTCGTCCGTTAACTGTTGCCTTGTCAACACTCTAGCCCCTTCATTTTTCATGCGATATTTACCAAACTTTACCAAAGTCTTTATATTAAAGCTCGGATGAGTTCGAAAATCGGCCAGATCGGATTAGTAACACCAGACTTATTGTCTTTGAATTAATGAAAAATGCTATATCTTGCATTGTGAACACTCTAGCACCTTTATTTATCATTTCATTTTTACCAAACTTTACGTGATTGTTGATATCAATGAAAAGCTTGAAATCCAGCTAGATCGGACTAGTAACACCGGAGATATGGACTTTGTTAAAAATGCTATATTTTGCCTCGTTAAGACAATAAGACCTTTATTTTCATCCGATCTTTACCAAACTCTACCAGATTGTTATATTAATAAAAGCTCGGACAAGTTCAAAAGTCAGAATGGACCATTTACACCGGAGTTATGGCCCTTGATTTTGTTAGAAGTGCTATTGTTTGCTTCGTTAAGACGATAGGTCCTTCATTTTTCATCCGATCTTTATCAATCTTTACCAGTTTGCTGATATCAATGAAACTCAGAAATGTTAAACCATTTACGCTGGAGTTATAGCCCTTGATTTTCTGAAATGAATATGCTATATGTTGGTCTTGTTAACATGATAGGACCTTCATTTTTCACCCGATCCTCATCAAAGAAATATAAAAAGGAGGACAGTCAACCACAAAACACAGAAACAAACTGGCAAACAAACAAGAAGGCAAAAGTAATAATAAATGCAAACGACATCACAAACACAAAAAGGGTCGGCAATAGGGCTACCGCCTTGGAACGGTCAGTGGCAAAGTAGGCCACTTTGGATTTAAACCGGTTCTAGGGTGCACAAAACCTCACACTTACCCTACTGTCATCCCAATAAAACAGGACAGTGTAAATAAAGAAATCCCCGCCATGATCTAATCTCTAACCAACAAGGCAGCATCAATAGGCAATATAATTAAAACACAAATATGCTCGTGTAAATATAATACAAAAAAACAATAGCCTAGAAAGCCACAATGAAGGTACTCAGTGACTTGGCAGAAGCCAGAGCAACAAGAGAATAAACAATTAAGGGCACGACAAGAAAGATCATAGACAAACAGTAAACGCCACCGTCCCAATGGGCTTTAGGTAGGCGTCATCATAGGGTCCACAGCATGTCCGGTCATCGTACAATTAAAGCGGAAAACATAGTGGCGAACTGTAAAAGGGTCCACCACCAAGCATGCAGTACGTTGCAAAATGATAGGTAGGGTCATAACCTCTTTTGATAAACTTTTTAACAAGTTTAACAAAGATAGAATGAAAGTGATCATGACCAAGAATCTTTCGAAGTTTATAAATCACACACATAAACCTTAGAAGTCAGCTTGTGAATAGTCCTTGTTGCAGAAGAGTCTTTAAATTGCTTTTATATTTGGAAAGAAGATCAGGGTTACGATAAAAAAAAATGCAAAGATTTTACGAAGCATATGGTAACGGTAACCCTGATTGAGTAGCTTGTTAGTTATACAAAGATAACGAATATTAAAGTCCTCAACTCGAGTACAAGCTCGTGAAAAACGAATAAGTTGAGATACAAACACCCCATAAGAAGTTGCTCGGGGAACATCCCCATCCAAATGGGGATAATTAACAATATCAAAATTAAAATCATCTCAAACTTTACCAGATTGTTACTATCGGTAAAAGATTCGACAAGTTGGAAAACCAACCAAACCGGATTAGTAAGATCCTTGATTTAGTTAACAAACCATGTATTTTGCCTCATTAAAACGAAAGGGCCTTCATTTGGCCGGATTTCAGTGAAACTTTGCAGGGATGATCAGTACCAAGCCTAGTTGCACATATCGCTACCGTGTTCCGCTTGAATGATTTTGTCGGAGTTATGGCCCTTTAAAGTTTTTAATACACAAACTTTATCCTGAATAGTTCTCCTGAACCCCTGGCCGGATTTAAACGAAACTGTTTAGGGATGATCAGTTCCTGTTCTAGTTGTGCATATTATCGCCGTTTGCGGTTGAATGATGCCCTTTAAAGATTTTAATACACAAACTTTGTCTGGACTAGTTCTCATGAACCCCTCGTCGGATTTCAACGGATATTTGCAGGGATGATCATTACCAAGCCTAATTGTGATATCATCGTCGTGTTCCGGTTTACAGTTTTTGGTGGAGTTATGGTCCTTTCAAGGTTATTGATACACAAATTATTTGGGGGAGTTCTCGTGAACCCCTGGCTGGAATTCAACGAAACTTGGCAAGGATGATCAGTATCAAGCTTAGTTTTGCATATCGTCGCCGTTTTCCAATGGAACGATTTGTGTCAGAGTTATGGCCCTTTAAATATTTTAATACACAAAATGTGTCCAGATTAGTCTCTCCTGAGCTCCTTGCATGCTTTCAACGAATATTGGCAGGGATGATCAGTACCAAGCCTAGTTGTGCATTTCATTGCCGTGCTCGAATTTTGGCCTAGTTATGACCTCTTAAAGGTTTTAATACACTTACTTTGTACAGACTAGTTCTCCTCAACGTCTAGCCGGATTTCAACGACACTTAACAGGGATGATCACTACAGAGCCTAGTTGCGTATATCATCGCCATGTTCCGGTTGAATGATTATTGACAGAGTTATGGCCCCTTGTACGTAAACTTTATCTTTAGCCAGTAGAGGGTATGTGACCCTCTTAGGCCTCTTGTTTGCTGAATGTGTTACTTTTGTGAATGCTACTCTTCCTGTTGGAATTACATGTATAAAAACGTACAATAATGGACCTTTGGAAACGGCCGAGCACGACACATACGAAATATTGCAGTCTCGGTTTGATTGAGACTATTCATGAGCGGTAGTGAAATATGCTAGCTACCGCTCACGCTCTCTATCCCGGGTTGAGCAGAACTCAATATTCATAAAATCAATAGTACAACATTTTAACCATCCCGAAGATGACATGCATATGGCGGTGGAAATGGAGTATACTGCTTCCCCATGTCGTACGGCGAATGGTCTCAGTATCTAATAAAATTAAATGCCCCGAAGAGCGAAATAAACATAATGGAATTTAGTTGGGAGCAGCGGATATGAAGCCTGCGTATAAAAAGCAGACAACATATCCTATGAGTGGTTAAACAATACCCAGAGTCTTTTATCGGTCGGAGTAGTGGAACCACCGAATCAAAAATTAAGTAAGAAAACAAAAGAAATTGAAAATATACCACCGATAACTAAATATAAGTATCGGGCTCAGCGATCTCCAAAGATCGAATGAATAACAGTACTGATTGCAAGCGCGAGGAGACGTTTTACAGCCGCCACATTGCACAAGCATAAAAAAGAGTGATAATGGCCTTTTAGAAACGGCCAACCCTCTTATTCATCTTATTCAAAACAAGTATAAAAGTCGAACGGGAGGGAAATGAAGCTTTCAAGCAATGCTTGATCACATCCTGTTACAGAATAAGATTAAACGGTGTGCTTTATTTAATGTGTTTTAAATTACTTTGTGACAATCATAATTTTCTTGCCAATGCATTTTGCTTCCTTAAATTTTACAATATTAACTTTTTAAATCAAACACTTAGTGGAATTATAATCTGCAGTTTGGTCTTAACCGTCATGGTTGTATTCTATCCAGACTGGAACGTATCCATTTGTGGGCTTTTAGTAAAGCTCGGTGGAATTGTTTCTGTATAATAACTCGCTGATACAATTGACAATTAAGACGTGAATCTCTTGTTAGGATCAAATATACTGAAAGAAATAAGTTTAGCACGGTATTTTGCATATCTAGCTTAAAGAAACTGAATGTTTCTTTTATAATGTGAAGCATTTGATAACTTTGGCATGTCAGAAGGTGTTCTTGTTTTTCACTTATTATTTGTAATTCAATGGAAGTATCAGAGTTATCTCCCAGTTATATGAAACAACGCCATGTTCCGGTTGAATGATTTTTGACAGAGTTATGGCCCCTTGTACGTAAGCCGGATTTCAACGACACTTAACAGGGATGATCACTACAGAGCCTCGTTGCGTATATCATCGCCATGTTCCGGTTGAATGATTTTTGACAGAGTTATGGCCCCTTATACGTAAACTTTATCTTTAGACAGTAGAGGGTATGTGACCCTCTTTGGCCTCTTGTTTGCTGAATGTGTTACTTTTGTGAATGCTACTCTTCCTGTTGGAATTACATGTATAAAACGTACGATAATGGACCTTTGGAAACGGCCGAGCACGACACATACGAAATATTGCAGTCTCGGTGTGATTGATTCTGTTCATGAGCGGTAGTGAAATATGCTAGCTATCGCTCACGCCCTCTAGCCCCGGGTTGAGCGAACTCAATATTAATAAAATCAATACTACAACATTTAAACCATCCAGAAGATGGCATGCATATGGCGGTGGACATGGAGTATCTTTCTTCCCCATGTCGTACGGCGTATGGTCCCAGTATCTAATAAAATTAAATGCCCCGAAGAGCGAAATAGGCATAATTGAATTTTGTTGGGAGCAGCGGTTATGAAGCCTGCCAAGACTAGCCAAGACTAGCCAAGGTACTGGACAAGCTTCGAGAGAAAAACCACAAGCTATCGTCAAAGAAGTGCTTCTTCTGTCAAGAGAAAGTGTGCTACGTTGGTCACATAGTGTTATAGAAGGGAATAAAGCCAGATCCTAAGCAGACAGAGAAGGTTCTGAACTGACCACAGACACCAGAAGAAGTCAGAAGTTTCGTCGGCTTCGCTGGGTATTACAGGAAGTTTGTGCAGAATTTTTCCAAGCTTGCTAAGCCTTTGACGGATCTGATGGCAACTACAGCAAAGAAGAAAATGAAAGCACAGAGCACCACTGGTTAACATTCAGACTATGCAGCTTTTGGAACTAGTTGCCATGGACTACTTATCATTGGAACGATCCATTGGGGGATTCCAGAATATCCTATTGATAACTGACCACTTCACGAGATATGCCATGGCCATTCCAACAAAGAATCAGACTGCAAAGACAACAGCAGAAGCATTCTTTAACAACTTCGTTGTGAACTTCGGTCTACCAAAGCCAATCCATTTGGATCAAGGAGCAAACTTCGAAGGAAATCTGATCAAAGAGCTCTGTAACATCACTGGAATGACCAAGTCTCGAACGACGCCATACCATCCGATTTGAAATGGAGTGACGGAAAAATTCAACCGAACTTCGTTGGATATGCTGGGGACGATAGATCCATACAGAAAGAAGAACTGGAAGAGCCATGTAGGACCTATAGTGCATGCCTACAACACCACCAGACATACATCTACAGGCTGCTGACCATCCTTTCTGATGTTTGGAAGAGAGTCAAGACTTCCCCAGGATTTAGCGTTTAGATTAGACGTCAACCAGAACAGGCAGCCACAGTCCAAATACATAAAGGAGACAAGTTGAAGCAGTCGTACCATCTTGCTTCAGAAGCTGCAAAGAAGACGAGAGATGAGCAAAAGAAGAACTACGACATAAGAGCAAGATGATCGGTGATACATCCTGGAGACAGAGTGTTTGGCGGAACACAAACGTTAGCCAACCGATGGGAGGACGAAGTATACGTGGTACTGGATCAACGTAACAGCGACATACCAGTATACGTGGTTCGACATGAGAATGGGGAAGGCAGAACGAAAACCCTGCATAGGAATTTGCTTCTACCTATAGGATCAAACGAGGATGTCGAAGAACATATCGGTCAAGAGATACAGAGGCTGCTTCGGAAGGACCGTATGACAGAAGATCAACATCCGATCGCAGCGAAGAGACATGATAAAAGAGAAGTGAAAATACCAGATTCTACTACGGCTGATGTTCATACACATCAGGAAGAGGATGAAGACTCAGAGAAGAAGGATCTGTGTATATTGTGAAATCAGCAGGCAGAACAACAGAGGCTGACATTGAACACAATATCGTTCAGGACGAGGAAGATGAAAACAAGGATGAACCTGTTGTCAACGAAGATAACGTTTCGCATCACGAGGATGACGGTTCGACTGGTTACGAAACGGGAGATGTGTCAACCGCAGCTGATGAGGACGCTCACACCTCCAATGGAGCAGGTGTAGCTGACGGTGTAACATCTGAGGATACAACTACTTGCTGATGATGAAGACGATGGCCAGAGGAACACTCTAGCTAGAGATGGTGACGGTTAACCAGAAGAGGTAACCGAGCCTGAAAACCCAGTGCCAAGACAACCAAGAGAAAGGAAAAGACCAGGTTGTATGACCAGGTTGTATGACTTCTAGGGAATTTGTCATGTCTGCCACAGCTACAGCAGCTAGTGAGCAACCCGACTGGATCCAGAGAGTTAACTTCCTGCGCTATTTGGCGAGCACCATGCCTCCTTCTCTGCAACATTATATCATCAAGACAATTCTGGAAATTGTTGCACAGAAGTGAATGTCGTGGAAGACATTATTATAAAGGAGGGGAGTATGTGGTAGAGTGTGTTTTACTGTTGTAATATGTATCGTCATAACGGAACTAATGAGTGCATGTGTTGAAGTTATCCTAACCTTAACATTATTAGGCTAACAACCTTTAATAGTACTGGTCATAGCTGAATAGGTTTTAGAGGGAAAGCAGATTGTCACCTGACGTCCAGGTGAAATCTGATTGGTCAATAGGTAGTTTTTAATTTAGTCTTGACCCTGTCTTCACCACCCTTTCTGTTGTTTTTTGTCTCTTTCATTGTAGTTTCAAGTCCTTGTTTGCAGTACAGTGCGGACCTACGATGCCATTGCGTTCGGACGCTGTGGTTTCTATAGGACCCTATATATCATTTTGAAAAAAAACTTGAACTGACAAGAAGTCTTTTGAAACAATAGTTTTCATTGTGTTCAATGGGCTGATTTTACCGGTCTGACACCTAGATGGACAAAATGAGTTTTTCTTATTAATGGCCAAATCCATTTTTCCTGTGAAAGCTTGCATCTGAGTGAGAAAAAGAAAGCTAAAGTTAAATCTTTGAATTTTAAAACAGAACATGTTTTTTTTTGCAATTAAAATAGAATGTGTGTGTTTTGGGGTGGTATTTGGGGGTCCTAGTGATTTGGAGGGGCCCTAAAGCACTTTAAGTAGGCTCTCAAGTGTTTTTAAGTGGATTGGTGGCAATAGGTAATACTGAGATATTTCACATTTCCTACAATAAAGGGCAATTTTATTATTTTAAGGTAGTGACACCGTATGAGGCTAAAATCTTAAAATGTATCGGTACTGACATTTTGACATGACGTAACTCTAGGAGGAGTCTTACTTTGTATCGAAAGCCTGAGAACCTGTAAATTTTGTACGCGATGATGGGTTTTACAACCTGAAATGAATTATACAGAAATTTGTCGAATTCAGTATTTATTTTATTTTTTAGCTTAACATGGTATAATACCACCCATTTTTCTTCATTAATTCAGATAAAATCACAATACAATGGCATAAAATTGTAATTTAACACATTAATGTGGCTTTTTGTTAGTGATAAAGGTGTAATCCACTGAAATATATACTATTTGTGTGTGTGTTTCAGTTTGTCATGCTGTTGCCCAAGACTTGAATGTATTAGCATGATTAGTTGGCTTTAAAACTGCTACAGGCATATCGGATAGGCAATGTTTGAAAACTTTACTTGATGGAAATATACCGATCTTTTTATATTTCTTTTTACTTGATGGAAATATACCAAACGGTTCATTTATTTTGGCATCTATTCTAGTTTTGTATAACGGGTCTTAACATCTTTGATTTCTATTAGCCGAATGGTTCCTTGTATGCAGTAATTGAACCGAAAAGATAATAAGTCCCTGCAAAAGCAAATGATTTTCCATTCGGTCAACCTTATTGTTCAATTAGATGTATTCGATAAATATTTTTGACAAATGTCGCGACTCATTTAGGTGTCAAACCAGTCTGGAAAATAATTCCTCAAAAAAATCCAAAGGTTCTACTTTCTAGTTTGCATGTGTTTTCCCCAAGATTATTTTTTATTTTTTTGTTAAATCAAACCTGATGTTAAAGTATTATATCTGTTGTCATGAATAGTAAGTGTTTTACTGTGTTTGTCAGGATTATTTCTTTTGAGAGTATGAGCACAGAGGTGAGGTAGAGATGTGGTTTTGACAGATGTTTATTGGTAGTGTGAATGAATGGCTCGAAATGTTGAAAAACAGAATCGGTGTTTTATTTCAGAAATGGAACCGTTTGCGAGCCAAATGTGTTTATTTCACAGAATTTAAGTGTGTTTAAGCGAACGAATGTTGTAGAACTTGTGACTGAACTCCAAATATAGCCTAGTTTGCATTGAGTTCAATGGGCTGATTTTCACCGGTCTGACACCATATATACTAAAGGAAGAAAGAAACGCAACTCGTGAATTTCCGCTATAGATTGTAATTATAACATGCAGCTGTTAATCGAATGGCACATGACAACAATAGACTTTTGCTTTCGAAAAAAGGACTAAACCAACACATAACATACCAAATAGTATCGCTTCAAAGTTTTATTATTGATAGAATACGCGTTTAGCTTAGCAGATGAATAAACTTAGGATTTAAAATTTTGCAATCTCTACATTAAATACAGTACTGAATTGGCTCAAATTTTGAAAGCAGAAGTTCAGCTTTTGGGAAGTTTGTGTTACAAAGTGAACTGTTTTTAAAAAGTGTACAGCAGCACAGTTTAATCCTTTCTTTAACTAGCTTTTTTTTACAAATCATGATAGGATTTCTGTGGAATATTACAGGGAAATTATTGAGCTGTTTATACATTATATAGGGGGCGTGAACGGTAGCTAGCATTTTTCACTACCGTTCATGAACAGTCTCAATCAAACCGAGACTGCAAATTTTATATATTTATCGTGTTCGGCGATTTCCAAATTTCTCCTTTCATTCTCTTTTTATATATCACAGAAGCGTTGCCTGTGCAGTGTGGCACGGTAAAACGTCTCCCCGATCTTGCAATCAGAACTGTTATTCATTCCGATCTATCTAGATAGCTGAGCCCGATATTTATATAAAGATGTCGGTAGTACATTCTCAAATATATTTGTTTCCTTACTTCAACCTGCAAGAACTTGAAGCGGAGCTTAAAGAAGCGCAACATTTATATCAATTTGTTTAGTTTTCTCAGAATAGTGATCACACTGAAGCATGACTGAAGCAATAGCAGAGAGAGACATTCCAACAATGTCTGGATGGTCCAAAGTAAAATATCTAAAAATGAGATAGGGTCCTATAGAAACCACAGCGTCCGAACGCAATGGCATCGTAGGTCCGCACTGTACTGCAAACAAGGACTTGAAAATACAATGAAAGAGACAAAAAACAACAGAAAGGGTGGTGAAGACAGGTTTACCGACTTGGAACGGTCAGTAGGCAATAAGGCCTACTGGTAAGCTTGAATCGATTTTATATGCGCACAATCCTCGCTATTATCCTGTCTAATAATATCCTGTCTAAGTCCGCCACCACGGCTAAGGTTAGATAGATCCTTATTGCTATTCTTCAGAACTAAGAAAGTTGTCATTATGAGAGTATTATTTGAGTAATGAGCATGTAATGTACTTGATTGAAAATGAAATAAATGTTGATCGGAGTCGTATATATATATAAAGAGTATCTAGAGCTAATTCTTAAACATTACCTGGCGGCTTATTATTGACTATTATGTTGACATTATATACAATCGCTTGTTAGTCTACAGCGGAAGTCAGTAGGAAATATTGTTAGCAATCGTCCTCTGTGTAGCTTTAGAAACATTACGTGGTCCGAGTATTAACTTTCATACCCCATCCAACCCCTTCTCCAAGAAGCAAAAAGATTTAATAGGTAATTTTAAGCAGGTTATCGCATGTTTTCGGTAAAAAAAAAAATATTGTCGATAAATCCGTTATAAAGTTCTTTTTATAAAGGCTTTCCAATCTCTTAATGGAATTAAGGCGGGACCACGTAATGTATGACACAATTGGTCCTATAGATACCACAGCAATCAAACGCAATAGCAGAGAGTGGTGAAGACAGTGTTACTGACTTGGAATGGTCAGTAGGCCATAAGGCCTACTAGTTAGCTCAAAAGGTACCATGTTGTCAGGACTAAAGAAATATAAAAAGATCGGACATTTGACTAAGGTCATTTTACATTTTAATTACTTGTAATCATCGAACCGATTCGTTCATGACCTAAACTATTATTTTCGTCCAAATTTGAGTAAACGGAGACAGACGACGAGCATTAACGAGTGTTATTTTGCTTATTTCTCTTATTTGCTTTCCCGTCGCACATTTATCGCTAGCAGAATTTGTTAACGCCCTGGTGGTAATGTCAGCAATTTATCTAACAGTCAATATTTTCCACTGCCAATATGTAATTTCTTTATAAACCGGACGTTTAACTAAAAGCATGGTCATTTATTTTCTGTTGTTATGAACTAGGTGGAAATATGTTTATATTATCATTTATTCTAAGCATAGTTGTGTTTGTTTACGTTAAAAATAAGTATAAAAGTCGAACAGAAAAATGCAGTTATGTGAACACAGTAAATCCCAAAACACGCAAAACAAGCAAAACGACAAACATGAATGAAAAAAGTTTCAAAAATATATAGCTAAAGCAGCATACAAACGTTACTTATTAGCTGAATTTATTCTTATTATTAATTCAGACTACAAATCACATCACAAATCACATTATTCATACATATATCGCACGCAAGATACATTTAGCACTGTAAATGCTGTGCAGTGAATGTAACATGTGATATGCAACAATAAACATGCTTTTCTGCCACATACCAGCTATTCAACAATTTGGAAGTAGTCTTAGAAATTAGAAATTATAAGTATGACATATGTATAGTATGGTATTAGAAACTCCACGTACTAATGGACCACATGTTTGTCATGTTCTGCTTTAGAAGTTAGTCTTCGGCTTGTAATGCAAATAAATCAGATCAAATATTACCCGTGTCACGTGCTTCACCTTTTTGTTTGTGTTTCAAATAGCAAAGTCAATATCACATACTGATATCACAGATTGATATCACAGATCAATAGTACAGATCAATATCATAGAACAATATCACAGATCAATATCACAGATCAATATCACATATAGATATCACAGATCAATATAACAGATCAATATCACAGATTCATATCACAGATCAATATCACAGACCAATCACATATCAATAGAACGGATCCATTAACCGATATCACATATCTATAGCAGAGATCAATAGTACATATCGATATCACAGATCAATATAAAAGAATATGAGTGTGGACCAAACACGATAAATACGAAATATTGCAGTCTCGGCTTGATTGAGACGGTAGTGAAATATGCTTGCTTCCCCGTTCACGACTCAATATTCATGAAATCAATAGTACAGAATTTTAACCATCCTGAAGATGGCATGCATATGGCTGTGGACATGCTACTTTAACCGTTATTATTCTAACAACTAATTATACATTAACGTATCAATATCACAAATATCACAGTTAAATAGTACAGATCGATCAAAGATCAATATAACATATCGATATCATAGATCAATAGTAGTGTGCTGCAGAACAGATCGATATCAATGCGGACTGAAATGCAAACATTAAATTAAAATCATGCTCCACACGCAGACTGCAACACCGTGTAGTTTGATGCGTGGGAATCCAGCTATTTAACTATTTATTGAAAGTTTAAAGTCGCAAGTACTAGTTTGCGTAGGTTTAAAATTGCTTCGATTAACTACGGGTCAAAATGTGAACAGCGAGCATAACTGAGATCACAAGTTTAGTCTCTTCAAATGTTGTGGAGATTATATATTACATTGCTATACATGTACATGAAATATGTGCGTTTTTGGTTGAAAGAAAATTTAATGATCAGATACCATTTCCCATTTCCCATAAGAACCGTTTTCTGACCTTAGTTCTACTTTCGTGAATTACAGATTGTTTTTGTTATGACAACGGTTTTTGATTCTATAGTTCAACATTTCCTCTAAGAATCATTCAAACATAATTATTGCACTAAACATAGAAAATTGTTCCGTGGCATATCCATAAAATACGAAAAAAGAAAGACACTGCTGTAATGGAAAGATAATAACATTTGCTTGCGCTCTCGATGAAAACAATAAATTATGTGTTGTAATCAAGCGAAGGCAACACAATTAACATACAAGCTTTCCTTAGTGAATTTAGATCACACAATAGAGTGAATAAAACAATAAACACGTCGTAAATAAAAAAACAAATGCTAACTATATTAAAGGCGTTGTGTGACTGAATGAGCAAATACAACAAAACATTTGCATTTAAAAAATGCTTACAAGTAAATCCCTGTCTTTACTAGTCGTTTCCAGATTTACAAATATGATAACAGAAGAAATAGAAGTATGCTTTGATGTATTGAGCCATTTGAAAGTCGTGACGTATTGAGACAACTGGGACTGCTGTCATATTCAGACAACTGAAAATGGTGTCCTACTCAAACAAATGAAAATGGTCAGACAAATGTGTATTACAAGTAGATAATTATAAAAGTCTAACAGGAAATGTAGCATTCAATGACCACATTCAACCAAATCCACACACAGAAGCAGCCAATAATTACAAAGATGAATAAAAGGCATATATGACTTCACAAACATAAAAGGGTAGACAATAGGAAAGTCAGAAGCAAAACCCGCTGAGGATTTACATCAGGTTCTAAGGTTCACCAAACCTCACGCTTACCCTTTTGTCATCTTAATAAAACGATCAAGTGTAAATAAAGAAGTATTCTCAATGTTATATTCTCTAACAAACTAGGCAGCATTAATAGGCAATACAAGTATAACAGAAAAATGATCATGTATATATGTATATAAAATGCAACAGCCTAGAAATCCACAAAGCAAGTACTCAGTGACTTGTCAATAGCCAGAACAACAAGAGAATAAGCCATTAAGGGCACGACAAAACAAGAGACAAACATCAAATAACCGTCATCTCAGGATTTAGGTAGACGTAATTATAGGGTGCACAATCAAAGAGGAAAGCAACGTGGAGAACTGTACATGTGTCAACCATTAAGCATACAGCGCGTTGCAAAATGAAAGAGTGATACAAATTTTAGTGTATTAAAGTGTTCATGACCAAGTATCTTACAAAGTTTGTAAATCACGTCACCAAAGAAATATAAAAAGATCGGACAGGGAGTCCGATTGTGCTATTCCTTGTCGCAGAAGACTTCTTAAATTACTTGATTACTTGATGATTCCTGTTCAGATTTGTGTTAAGTAACATATAAAATATGATTGACATGGAAAAGTGCTTTTTATGTTGAGTTATTTAGACAATATAAAACCATGACATCTCCACTGAGACAGATTTCAAAATTTGGTCGAAATGATGGCTGGATAGTTGAGGTTTGTTTTGTTTGTTGCCGCTGGTAATCTAAGATAGATGCCACGTTTACATGGAACCTGTACTGAAACCAGAAAACTTCAGGTATCCAAAGGTGCACTTGAGCGCATTTGTATTCTATGTGGCTCCAATCAAATAATGAAATCGATCCATTGTTTGAAGAAATACTATTTGTGCAATTATTACTTAAAGTGCAAAGATGTTATTTTTTGTAATGCATAACATGAATATCATGTTAATTTTAGCTTTTTTTCTGGTAAATATGAAAAGTAGATATACAAGTCGAACAGGAAATGTAACATTTAAGGACACAGTCAACCACAAGCACGCACAGAAACATGTTAAGCTACAAAGATGAATAAAAGACAACATGTTGGCATCACAAACATAAAAGGGTTGACAAAAGGGTTATCACATTGGAACGGTCAGTTGCAAAACAGTGCCGCTGAGGGTTTAAACCAGGTTCTAGGGTGCAACAAAACTCACTCAAATGAATATCATTTCCTTATTTCTCTGGATGTGTACTTTGTTGTTAAAGATTTCCTTTTGATTGGATTACACTGTCTTGTAAATCTGAGCGCTGAAGACAGGATAGTAGCGAGGTTGTGTACACTTAAAATCGTTTTAAGCTAACACTGACCGTTCCAAGTCGGTGACCCTGTCTTCACCACTATTTGTGTTGTGTATAGTCTTTTTCATTGTATAGTTAATCTGCTCTTTATTTGTGGTACAGTGCGGATCTACGGTGCCATTGCGTTTGGCTGTTGCGATTTGTACAGGACCATTTTTCTCATTCTTTAATTGGATTTTAGTTTTACTTTTTATTATTTATACTGATCTAAGTGTACAGCAGCGCTGTTTATTATCAATACTATTTGATAGTGCTCCACGTGCATGTACATGTTAAAACACAATCATAAACTATATTAGTAAATAACATAGCATATCGTAGTGAAATATGCAATACTTTTGGTAAAGGTAAACATCCAGTCTGTTGTTACTAAACATATTTGTTTACACTTCTTATTCATAGCTCAACAATATTGGTGTATGGGCTACCCTCGCATGGGGTGAAGGGAGGGGTGCACTATAAAACGATATTTTGGGAGTCTTTTTTCTTTAAACATAACCAATGCTCGTACGTTTTTGTCGGGGTTGATGGGGTAGGGGACGGGAGTGGGAAAAATGTAAATATTTCTTAGTTGTTAGTTTTGTTTATTTTTACACTATAAACATAGTGCATGAAGGGTTTGGTTTTCGGGGTTCACACAACCAATTATTTAATAAACAAATGTGTTTGTCTTACTCAGTGAGTATGGTGCATACTTTCCACCTCAATCCCAACCCCTTCCCCAAAATCAGCACACTCACCCACATAAAACCATCCTACCCACCATCAACTATCAACCGAGTTTGCTCACCTTAAAGTTATATCAGTTAAATGTATCACGCCCCCCATCATTTTGGTGTGCGTGGTGAATGGGGCCCTGTTTTCTAATTGTTTTAACATGTTTCTGTGTTACACCTTACAGTTTTGTTTTACAATATATGTCTGTGTTGCAGTATATAAAGTACACATCTGCTCATCTCAATCATCACGGTCCTCAATGCAACCATGTCATTCCCTTATTTCTGCCCACACTTGTCTGTGTTACTGATATTGCTCACGAATACATAATGCATAACTCTGTATATCTCTATTATCAATCCACTCTCCCTTGAAAGAATACCTTGTGCATTTAACCAAGTCTCTTCTTTATTTATATTGTTTAAAGGAACACGGGGCATACCTTTACTCATAGCAATCAGCAGAAAACATCTTCTACCACCAGACACAACTCCCAGCCCCACGGCTAGATTCTGGGAGAGATTCCACTTCTCTGATTGTATATCTGGTTATATTGCGTGGTTCTTTGAGAAAAAAAATAGTCGAACTGCGTTGTTCTCCGACAGCTCTATTATTTAATTAAGGTGAAACATCTTAAAGACAGTACACCAGGATTGATATTATTTTTGGAATTGTGCAAATACATTATGTATTTAATGAATAAAAATTAAACTAAATGAGCCATAAAACACCAAAAGAAATTACGTTGTACCTATAAGATAAATGACACGAAGAAGATATTTCCTAACTATGGTGTCACACGCGCCAGGGATAACTATTTTAAACCTGGCGGTAAAATAAATCGCAATGTAAAGCGAGCGTCATGTGTAGATATCGCCGATTTGCTCCGCGTGACAGTTATTTTTTTATAACTTCGGAATTTCTCCATACACTTTTAAGACTTGTTGTAAATTATAATCTTTAATTATAGCTCTGTATTATAGGAAAGCGTTAATATTGCATCTATGCCTATGAACTATTTCGCGTTTTAAATTGGTAATTTCATACTTGTTTATAGTTTTATGTTTATGTTTTTAAACAAATTGGGACCCAAAGCCTGATGTAGTCCCTCGGACGGGTTTGGTAATGTTATATGCTTTGAATTGTATACGTTGTTTTTAAGACAGGGGGACAGAAATAAAATAATTACTGACCTTATCTAACCTTACCTGTATAAACTGATTACTCCTACTGACCTTATCTAACCTTACCTGTATAAAATGATTACTCCCCTGAAATTGCTGTGAATATTTCAAGGAAAGCGGACAGAGGTGTTTTTTGGTGTTTTTTTTCGAATTTGTGGTTTTGTCTCCGCTGGTGTTTCAGAATGGCCGCTGTTGCTTAAAAAAAGTCGACATTTGGGGAACTTCAAACTATAATTCTAAATAACTAAACTTGTTATAACAAAATCATTTTAACTTAAATATGAAATTGTTTACTCAAAATGTATTCTTATGAACTAAACACTGAATATTAACACGATCTTTAATTATAACACATGTTCTTTAGGCAAGAACATGTTTACAGGTAAACATAAAATCTCTATAGAATATTAATTGATGCGACATCAGTACGGGCGGCAAGTATGAAAACTCACTTATGGTGGTAGATAAATATGTTTTTGTTAAAATCAGAAATACTGCTATCTTATGTTTGGTTTTTTATCTCTTTAACTCTCTCAGTAAAAGCATAAACACAATTACATAGTTCTCAGTCCTTGAATGTGTGAGAAACTAAAGGGTGAAATATGATCTAAGATTGTAGGAATTCGAGTTAAACATCTCAAGAGAATGTATTAATAATGAAACAGATACGTTTCTTGATTGCTTATATGAAAACAGGTATCGTGTTCACATTTGTTTTATGGGAAGAGGAACAAACATTTAATATTAAGATATTGATTGCACAATTTAAAACGGTGATACACGGTAGTAATGCGGCTATTCCACAATCTTTATATGGCTATTTCTTAGCATCAGAGCCGAAGGCTCACAGTGAACTATTGATAGTGACCGCTCTTCAGTAGTCAATACGTTTTTTGTTGCTTAAGCTGGGCTTATTTAAAAATAAGTATCATATTGATGATCCTCAGACACATGGACTTTTGTGCATGAACGCGACATTCTAAATGGCGGCCGTTAATAAAAATCGTCTAAACCTTAAAGATTGCTCAAATTTAGATATGATTGCTAGACTACCACGTGTGTTTAAAAAGTGAAGGCCACTTAGTCAACATGGCATTGTCATTGGGAAACAACACTTTCCATATACCGGTGATAGGAAACTTATTGGAATGTGACTATTTTTACCCGAATATTGTCCTCTTGTACTTTGGAAGGTCTATGAAAATAAAAGTTCCGTGTTCCACACCTATATATACATATGTTTATCCTACTCAGTTAAATATGGGATCATACTATTAGTCCCTCGTTTGAATTGAATAACAAATAAATAAATATCAAGCCTATTTTTTATTTCTTAAAAAATTACAAACATAAATTTTGAACGTTTCTTCATAACCCGCAGCTTTAATCATGTAAGTATGACTTCTCGTTTCCAGTTATATTTATCGTTTCTAATAGGTGAATTCGCGTATATAGACCATATAGCCTTCCTTTTTCATCCGACCTTTACCAGCCAGATTGTCTATACCAATAATAGGTTCGACAATCAGCTACATTGGATTGGTTACATCATAGTTATGGCCCTTGTTTTATTGAAACAAATTCTATATGTTGCTTCGTTAGATCTATAACTCCTTTTTTAGTCCTATCTGTAACAATATTTGGTAGAAAAATAATACCATTTGAAGCTTAGAAGAGCACAGTTAACAGAAAGCAACACAGTTATTGCAGTTGAATTATTATAAAATGTTATAGTTTGCTTTGATAGCTCTCTAGCGTCTTTATTTTCTATCCGATCACAAAACTCCGTCAGATTGTTGATATTAATAAAAGCTTGACAAGTTTGAAAATTAGCTAGATCGGAGTAATAAGACCAACGTTGTGACACTTGTATTATGGAAATATGTTGTTAGGTTAGCTTTATAAAGCTGGAACATGTTCAAATGTGTGCAGTAACAGCAAAAGTGCGGTCCGGCACTACCTATATCTACGCGATTTTTAATGTAAAATATTAAATACTCAATATTACTGCATTTATATGTATACAAAGCTATTTTATGAGTATTCTAAAAAGAAACATGGTTCGTATTCCAGTTCTGTAAATTATTAATTATGATCAAAACAATATCTTGAATAAAATGCTGCCCAGCCGTTTATTCCTGCCGGAGAACTACGAGTTTTTACGATTTTCTCGGACATGCGCAATGTGATAACAAACTATTCGGCGCAGTTCCGATAGCAAACGAATCGATCGGAACTCTTCGCTAATCAGACGAGGTAGTTCCGATTGTAAACGAATAAGATCGGAAAATCTCCGCAATCTGCTTTTCTAAAACAATTACGAATACAATTTCAAAAATCCGATTTTTTCAATCCTGTTTTTCCCCAGCAAAACGCATATTACTTTGGGTAAAATTATTGCCATTTACCTTTTTCATAGTTCTCTTTATAATTAAGTAAAGTTTATATCAATTGGTGGACACAAAGATATAGGTAGAGCCTCTTTAACAATCACCTTGCAAACACACACCGCAGCCCCTACACTCCCATGTTTTACTTTATGAACTAATCGCAGTCATGGAAGAAAATAAGTACAAATTAAAGAACTAACAATGTTGTAGTATGGTCCTTCAATTATTTAAAAATGCTAAACTTTGCTTTGTTGACACCCATGTACTTCATTTATCATCCGATCTTTACCAAACTAAATTACAAATGACAGCTCGGATAAGTTTGAAAAGCTCGGAACGTTTGAAAAACAGCCATATCTGACAGTCCATCGCTTCCCCGCCTAGCCCTCGACCTTCTCATCCCACCTCAGTTTTTTCTAGAGCATGGAAGCTTTGTTCATCACTCCGTCTTCGTGACCGAATGGCTATCGTTGCGTTGCGTTGAAAACCTTCGAGCTCACCGCTGTGGGTTCGAATCCCACTGGGAGCTCGACTTGTAAGTGAGTGAGGAAGTGTCGATTCTTACGGATGGTTCCGTCGGTGTATTCTTGGGCAAGACACTTTCCCTTAGCCTCGTCCGTCGGATAGGGACGTAAACCGGGCGGTCCCGTGTATCGGTCTATCCTCCGAGCACGTTAAAGGACAATAGGAATCTATTCGATAATAAGAGTAGGGCAGGTTCCCGGATTCCTATGTATCCTTCCCCTCTCTCTGGGGCGGCCCTAAATAACCAATATACTGTATTGATGAGCCGTTAAACAACATTCAATTCAATTCAATTCTTACGGATGGCGGGAGTTTTACTGTACTAGTTATACCCAAGAAAAGTGGGTGGTCTGCCTCCAATACAAAAAAATCAACAGTCATATATAACCTTACATGTGTTGAAAATGACGCAAAACACCATACAAACAAAAAAAACTATTTCCATCAAATATGTTGGAACACCATAATTATAGGCATACACTTTTAGAGCGATACAGACCGTCGTAGAATTCTCGTTTATTTTAAGCTGCACTGAAGATAAGAACTGTGTTCACTTAGGAGTAATATTATTGACTTCCTTAAGTAAATAGAATACTCTTTCAGTTTGTCATTTATTTTTGTATTATTATTATGATTGTTGTTTTGTTGTTGTTGATTTCGTTGTTTTAGTATTTGTTATTGTTGTTGTTGTTGATGATGATGTTGCTTTTGTTGTTGTTTCAGTTGTTGCAGTTGTTGTATTAGTAGGAGTAACAGTAGAAAAAGTAATCGTAGTCGTTGTCGTAGTCTTCGTAGTCGCAGTCGTTGTCGTAGTCTTAGTTTAAACAATATTTTTATTCTCAAATGTATACAATTATTATGGTTACACAATATTATAATAAATTTAACACAATTTGAAAACGTGGATTCGGAAAAAAGCTTTTAGCTTATATCAATCCGTTTCCATAATTACATAATGTTATGAAACGAAGATATTCAGAAGTCTATACAATCATGAACCAATAGAAATATTAAAATAGTTTTTAGTTAAGGAATTTCAGATAATAAAAAGAATGGATGAATAAAGAAAAAGGTAGATAGAGTTGGAGAAGAGTGTTTGTTGTGTGTTTTTCTCGTTTTGGTCGCCCAAATAGGCATTATTTATTCGAGGTTAGTTTATTTCGAATCGTTTTGTGCTGATAATATATTTCTGTACAGCTTTGAAAATTGAAAATTTGTTTCATTAGGTGTGTGGGGGATGCCCTCTAAAAGTTGGGTAGTGTTTACATTAAGTATGCCCAATGTCCTTAGGGTATTATTTAAAATGCGTCGTTGTTCTGTAAATTGTCTGCAGCACAGTAAGAAATGTTTCGTGTCTTCTGTTGACCCACAATTACACAATGGACTTTCTATTATATTTTTGGCGTATAAATGCTGGTTTAGAGAGCTACATTTCAGCCGAAGGCGTGTATGGTATATATGTGCCTTGAGCTCCCCATAGTAGAAGTGGTGGGGTATATGTATATTGGAGATATTAAGTTGCCTTTTAAAAGCATCGACGGTATGGGCATTCCTTGTATTTACTGGTAGTTCATTCCATTTTTTTATTGTGGATGGTAAAAAAGATTTAGCAAATAGTTGTGATTTACATGGAATTGTTCTTATATTATCGGCGTTTCGGAGTTCATATGGTGTGGATTCGGCTACATTGTCGGGTACTAGTTCATTTAAGTATGGGGGTGTAATTAAGTTTACCATTTTAAAGAATAATGTCAGTTTATGCTTGTTACGACGTGATTGCAGACTTTCCCACCCTGTTTCATCATTTAATAGGGATATTGATACTAATTTAGTTGCACCAGTTACTATCCTAGCTGCTTCTATTTGTATTTTTTCTAAGTCATTTATTTCATATTGTGTGCAATTATCCCAAACTACGTCAGCATATTCCAAAATTGGTCGAATGAATGTAGTATAAATGGATTCTAGGGATTTACGGTCTAGAACAAATTTGAGTCTTCTCATAATATTAATGCGTTTCCATGCTTGTTTTTTGACGTATTGCAGGTGTACATGCCAACTACAATCATTTGAAAATTATAAGTCCGAGATGTTTATGAGTTTCTACTTCTTGAATAATAGTGTTATTCATAGATAACGAAGGATGTAACGGTTTAATATGTTTGCGAGATATTATTAGTGATTCCGTTTTATTTGCTGTCGTAGTCGTCGTAGTCGCTGTCGTAGTCGTAGTCGTTGTCGTAGTCGTCGTAGTCGTCGTAGTCGTTGTCGTAGTCGTCATAGTCGCAGTCGTTGTCGTAGTCGTTGTCATAGTCGTCGTAGTCGTTGTCATAGTCGTTGTAGTCGTTGTCGTAGTCGTTGTCGTAGTCGTCGTAGTCGCTGTCGTTGTCGTATGGTAATTATATAATCTCTAATGATGTTGACTGGGCAAGTTTTGACATTTTCAAGTCTAAGAATTTTATTTTTTAAATCATAGTCTTATTTGACAACATATTTTTCATTTTTTGCATTCTAGTATATATGGATATAATGTAGGATTTAATACGGTAACATGAAAGTTTAAGGAAACATTGTTTTCATATTGTTTCTGTCATGTGAGACCATTTTTTGATATCACGAAAATATGGGCTATGGGTAGCTCTGATAAGAATTTATCCGTTTGTTATGGAAGAAAATAAGACTTTTTTAAGCAGTGAACAAGTATATAAAAGTAGATACTGAGCTAATTTGATATTCGATATCTATGGCAAAACTGTGTGTACAGTATTTTCTCCAAATGTTTTTAAAAAGTTGAGCAATACATGTTTGTAAAATCATTTTAATCAAAACAAATTTCTTCAAATAAATGGGTTGGGTATGGTCCATATATTTGTGTTTTTTACAGTAAAAAGACGAATGAGGATTACAATTGTTTGTGTACGTTTTGAAAGATATGTATATATGTAATTGAAAATGAATCGTTGTTTTTCAATAAATGTAATGTTACGAAAAACAAAGTTGTGAATATGTTTATCTTTATTTTTCCTCTTTTCAGTGAAATTTTGGAGTTAGAAACATGTGTCTTCTCAGTCTAAATAATAATGCGAGGACCCTTTTTTGATATTCTAAATGATACCAAATAGCTTCAATTAAAAATAAATCTCACACTACGTCAATTCCCAACCAACCTCCTTAACAAGTTCCCATTCCATATAAGATTTGTGATACGATTTATTATTTATTTATTTATTCATTTATTTGTTTGTTTGTTTGTTTGTTCGTTCGTTCGTTCGTTCGTTCGCTCGCTCGCTGGCTGGCTGGCTGGCTGGCCAGCTTGCTTGCTTGCTTGCTTGCTTGCTTGCTTACTTATTTACTTATTTATTTACTTATTGATTTATTTACTTATTGATTTATTTATTTATTATTTAAATTTTAACGAGCTTTTGGTGAGTTAAAATAAAGTTAATTCATAACGAGTTTCAAGTATTTCATTTATATTTATAAAATATTGTCAAATATTTCATGAATCATATAGAAGGAGATGAGTTTAAGATCCTTTTTATCACATGGATTACAGTATAATGTGTAGAACATAAGTGATATATGAACGTAAAACCGCCACGACGTAGTGCAAATCGTCCAGTAACGTCATAAAATCGTGGCATTTAGTGGGCACTCCACAGTTTATTGTACATTTCTCCGTCATCAAACCCATGACAAGCCCTTAGCCTGAATCCTTGAGCAAAATTAAATCAGATCATCAATGTGTCATACATTTCTTAGACGACAATACAATTACCAATGTTTCCATACCAAATAAAATTATCAAAAAGCATTTTCTGTACAACTTTAGTCCCATTTCTTTAAGATTACCCCACCCCTCAAAACATGCTAAAAAAGTAATTTTAGCAATATTTCAAATGTCAATAAATAAAAAATAAAAGAATTTTCCTACACATATCAGGGTCATGTCTGCACTCATTATACTCTTGCATATCAGGAAATGCTAAATTTTACATACCTACTCCGGCGTTTTAAAAAGTTATTCCATGCTGATCACCCCGTGAGTCAAAATCAGCCATTTTACCTACTTTTTGGAAGTTTTTGATATGTTAACATTTTTCTATTTATAGCCTCCAAAAAACCCTAAGAATGCATATTCGAATACACCAAAATAAACTTAGAAGTACTCAAAATTGAAAAAAAACCCATCAAACTTGTGCTTCGTAATTATTATAAATACCATCCATGGACCTAAAAGATGCTTAGTTGATTTCTTTCTGATTTACATGGACATTCATGCGAAACTCAGGAGTGCCCCCTTAGCGCAAAAAAAACGTCATAACGGCATATAAGCAACGTTTGACATCAACTATTCGTGGTTAGTTATTAATTCTAACACGACCTCCGCAGTCTTTCATATACACAAAGAAGAGAGACAGCTGTATGTTATTCTACGATAAAATACAGCTGTTCCATTAATTCACCCCGTATATTGCATCCGTTGGAAGCGCCGCGTTACATAACGTCACTTATTAAATATACGTCACGCAGACAAACTCAACAGTAATTTTAATGAAATGTTAATTATAACAAACTTGCCATGCTCCCAAACCGTGCACATCCCCGATTTAAACCCATCATATGCATCAGTACATACAAGCAAGGTTTTACGCAAGCGTAAAATAGCTGCCAAGAGACAAGAAGTTAACATAATAATATATCAAGTCACGGGTGTTAAAACAATATTGAAAAACAAAAAAAATGTTGTCACGGAGACCTAAACACGTCACGACCGTTTTTTCTTACATTCTTCCCGATTTTTACCATCAGTTCTTCCTACCAAGCATTTTAAATCAATGTGGGCCACCTCGCTTCTTTCTGTTCAAAAACCTTGACATGCCTTACATATTGATTACAATTACCTTGTAATACGACGTGCTAGAAGTACACATCACCACAGAAATACAATTGTTCACGTGTGCGTTAGAGTGTACATTACAACACATATAAACTATTCACTGTTACCATGTGTAATTATAAGATTGCGTTATCAAAGTGAAAATTGTAAGGGAATATTATAAACCAATGAAAAGGTATAATAAAAAAAAATAAAAAAAAAATAAACGAATTCTGCAGGCTTGAACCCTAACTTCCTGGGCACTAACACGGCGCCCCAACCAATTGCACTATTGAGGCTTCTGAATGTTTTGTCGCTAATATAGATATAATAGTAATGATTACATGCTACATTTCAGTAGACTGGTTTACGATTATTGATAACATTAAGAGCTGAGAACGTTTGACGTCATACAGCGCAAGCTATATCACGTAAGCAATGACTTAATTGTTTGTCACGTGACTACTAGTGTATTGCAACGCAGTACTTTGCATTTGGGGGCGCCCAATGGAAGGGCCTGTATTACCTTGACCTCCGAGATAATGTATAGTGCCCCAACAATAGTGTAAACAGTCGGGTTATTGTTGTGTTAGAATCGAAATAAGAAATACATACCTGTATTTTATCGGTGAATAAAATACAGTTAGTCGTTCGGATGCGAGTCGATAAAACACAGGTACATATTTATTACATGTATTTCTTAAATACGCCGAATTAAAAAAAAAGAAATACAAACTGTATTATGTTAGTTATTTATTATGAGCTGTTCGTAAAAAATAAATTCATGACTTAGATCCGGATGAATTTATTATAAATAAATAAATAGTTTCAGTTACATTTGAGTTAGCAAAGTTTTCTTAATGTTACAAACTTAATTCATCTCTAACCAATCACAGTCGTTCCAGGTTGCATTTCACATGTGCACATAAGATAGAATAAGAAATGGGCGACACGACTAACAAAGGACGGTATGTGATAAATAAAGAATATCATGTTAGTGCCTGATCTCATCCAGTTTATCAAGTGAGGCTGAGAAAAAAATGAAGCCCAAGGCTGTGCCGAGGGTTTCATTTTTTTCGTGCCGAACCTGATGAACTGGATGAGATCGGGCACTAACATGATATTCTATTTATAATGTTGATCGTTTATAATTATTTAATTTACCTTTTTCTCCATTTTTTCGCCGTTTTTTCCCGTTCAGAAACACCCAAACGTCTTCAAATATACCATGACGTCATCAAAAGAGGTGCCGACGTCATCAAAAGAAGTGCACCTGACGTGATAGGAACATAACTGCCGAGATAAGGTTTTATCCCAGGCACCCTGTTTCTCGGCAGAATTATGCAGATCGACATGATAAATATGTGTATTGCTTAACCTGTTACAATCTGAAATAACTACGGCAATTACATTTAGGAATTTATGTCAGATATTATATTAAATATCTCTCAAATGGGATTTGAAACATTGACATTGGTTGAATCTTCACCAACAAGTATGTACTGTTTATTTAAGACTTTAATAAAATACTAGATCGATGTATTTTGATAAATAAAGAAAAAGATATAGACCGATCTTTAACAAAATCATGGTACTGTTTGCCTTGAAATTCATTCCGTAAATTAAATTAAGGCAAATATATATATGATATATAATACATCCTTTCAAAGTGACTTTACTATTCTATTCCACTGGTACTTTCACTACTTATTTTAGTAGATCTTCAGGCGGTAGCATAGATTCAAACTTTGTTTTTTAATGACCTTGGTTGACGTTTACTGTTTATAATCTTTTTCTGCTGTAGTATTCTGCACATTCGTTGACTTCTCCTTAGAAATTTTACGCAGGTTCGTATTGCGGGAAATATGTTTGTATTCCGTGGATTGTATGTATTTGTAAATGGAATGACACTATTAAGATCTGCCGTTGGTCTTTTCTTTTGCTCTACGAATACCATCAAGTTCATTATTTCATCCGGATAGTGTTGACGCTTAAGATACTGGGTTAGTTCTTAAAGTCTAGTCTCTTGAATAGGTACATCGCTGACAATGGTGATAATGCGGGATGCAAAATTGAATGGTATATTGATTTTTGTGTGTTTTGGATGACAAGAGTTAAAATTAAAGTACATGTAACTGAGTATCCGTTGGTTTGCTAAAAATGTCTGTTGAAAATGATTGTTCCCGTTATCTTAACGAGGACGTCGAGGAAAGGAGTTCCCAACATATTCATATCGATAGTATATTTGATGGCTGGATTTAACTGATTAAGTTCTTCCCAAAATTCTTCAACGGGGACTGTTGGCTGCCCAAATAATACAACAATCATCTAAGAATCGCTTTCAGTTATTTCGTATGTATACAGCGAATTCGGTCCCATATTTTTTCTTCTAGTTTATCATGCAGTATTGACTCTAAATATCCTAAAACTAAGGTGGCGTATGTTGGTGCAACACGCGTTCCCAGGAAGTTCCACTGGTCTGTATATACTATTTACCGTTGAAGTAAAATGCATTTCTTTGTAAAATAATGTTGATAGCTCCGATGATGAAATCTCAGCTGTTCAGTCTCTAGTTCAGTCTCTCAGTCTCTAGTTCAGTCTCTAGTTCAGTCTCTAGTTCAGTCTCAAGTTCAGTCTCTAGTTCAGTCTCAAGTTCAGTCTCTAGTTCAGTCTCTAGTTCAGTCTCTAGTTCAGTCTCTAGTTCAGTCTCTAGTTCAGTCTCTAGTTCAGTCTCAAGTTCAGTCTCTAGTTCAGTCTCTAGTTCAGTCTCAAGTTCAGTCTCTAGTTCAGTCTCTAGTTCAGTCTCTAGTTCAGTCTCAAGTTCAGTCTCAAGTTCAGTCTTTAGTTCAGTCTCTAGTTCAGTCTCTAGTTCAGTCTCTAGTTCATATCTAGTTCATATCTAGTTCATATCTAGTTCAGTCTCTAGTTCAGTCTCTAGTTCAGTCTCTAGTTCAGTCTCTAGTTCAGTCTCAATTTCAGTCTCTAGTTCAGTCTCTAGTTCAGTCTCTAGTTGTTCAGTCTATAGTTCAGTTTCAAGTTCAGTCTCTAGTTCAGTCTCTAGTTCAGTCTCAAGTTCAGTCTCTAGTTCAGTCTCTAGTTCAGTCTCTAGTTCAGTCTCTAGTTCAGGCTCTAGTTCAGTCTCTAGTTCAGTCTCTAGTTGTTCAGTCTATAGTTCAGTCTCTAGTTCAGTCTCAAGTTCAGTCTCTAGTTCAGTCTCTAGTTCAGTTTGATTACTATTGGGCGTAGGTGTGAATGGTCACCCTTCTTTAACAGGTTTATTTGATCTGCATACATTTCCTTGCTTGAAAGATGTATTACTTTTGAATGTACGGTTACAGATTCGTTTAAAATACTTCTTTCAGGATCATTTCTTCTGAACTCATCGTTTCTGCTATCTCTGCTATCTCTGCGTGAAGTTCTTGAAGATTTCGTTTGCCACCTCCTCCGTCGCTGTCGGATCGACACTGTCCTAAAAAGCCTGCGTTAAATTCCTGCCTACATATGTTGTTCCATTCATATGAACTACCCCTGAGCACGCTTTACAATGTTGCTGCACGATTAACCGGTTCTTCTGTTTACATAAACACGCCCAGTTTATTTAAGCGGTGTACATATTTCACGATGTAAGTCGTTTTGAAATGTTCTAACTGTACCTTATGATATATCTCTTCCTTTAATTTCAATATATTCATGTAGTTATGACTTGGATGTATTGGTGACATTGACCCCAAAAGCAAGAAGGTTCCTTCTCTGACCAACAGCAATGTACTTATGACGTTTCATGAAGTTATCAGGCGCAATGGATATTGCCATATGAGGCCACGAAGACCTTGACCTTTAACCCTCATCAAGGGCTTTAAACCTAGGAATATTCATTAGTGTGGTTGATATGTTTTCAACTTTATCACTCGGAATGTGTATTTCCATATTAGGTCGTCGCGACCTTCACTTTTGACCCATTGACCCCAAAACAATAGGGCTCCTCTCTACTAGGACATGTACGTGTTCCAGGATTGTGGGTTTTATGGTTTCGAAGTTATTGTCCGTAATAGTTATTTCCACGTAAGGTCATGGTGACCATGAATTTTAATCTTCTGACCCCGAAAATATTACAGTTTCTCCTCTCACTTAGGACAATCTATCTTTGAAGTTGGATGGGTGTGGATATTATGGTTTCGAAGTTATCGTCCGGAATGCGTAATTATTTTCAGACGGGAAGGCGGACGGACGGACATACGGACAACTCAACACATAACGCGCCCCGTTATTCAAACAGGCGTATAATTAAATGAACTGAAGCATTCTTAAACATGTTTACAAGAGATTAATATGTATTAACTTCGATCTAAAAACGTATACCATTCGATAAAAATTTCCTTTCCTACATAATTTATATGTTTTTGTGAACGCATTACCCCTGAATAATTCCAGTTTTGTTTATAGAATATAACAATAAGAAGCACAGAGTATATAGATAACATCATATGTTGTTGCTTTGCTTGTAGGAATCGGGTGTGTGTCAATTGCTGATGTAGCAAAATACAACACGGACTAGGTATACGCTAAAACTCTCGCGTTAACACCAAAAAAACATACGCATCGGTAAAATAATTCATGAAGAAAACTAATATTTCATAATTATACATTACTCTATAACGTCCTAAGGACACGGCTCGGAGAAAATATAGTACCTATACACATGAAACTTTGTAGACACATAACCCTTGGTGAGAGGAGGAAATCTATTGCTTTTGGATTCAGTAGGACATCAGGGTCATATTCACCTGACAGTGACCGATTCCTGAGGAAAATGTTCACCACTGTAACTTGTAACTGTTACACTTACAGTTTTTAAACTTTACAGAAATAGTACCCGTGTTAAAACAAAGACCCCTATTGCTTTTATGGTTAGTTAGTCAAATGTCACTGTGACTAGAACAACCACAGTCAGTATCATTGTTAGAAGGTGAAAGGTCAAGGTCATATTGACATGCCACCTAGGAAATGCGTTTAGCATATAACAAATTTAGCAAACTGGCAAATAATGCCCCGCTCTTGTATGCAATATACAGAAGGGGTACAATCAAAGACGTTGTTTGCAAATTTGAAAATAAAATAAAACCTTTGTTTCTAAATTCAAAATTGTATTGAATATTAATGAAATATAAGCATTTTATAATGTACTTCTACTTGTAATGCTGTATAAAAAAACCTGTAACTTTTTCAATAATAAACTGTCGCACATGTGTAAAAGTACTACAAGAAACTGCAGCGATTATAAAATGAAACTGTCACATCGTGATTTTATCTAAGTGATTTTAAATACATTTAACTGGCATGAAATTAAAATATTATGTAGCTTATTTACTTACAGTACTTAAACACACATTGAAATACAACATTTCACCCTGTCATGCTTGTAGATGATCGGAAAGTGATATTAAGAATATATTTTAAAAATTATCAAAATATGGTGTACACAATGTGATATACGGGTATGTAGTTAATTACTAACACTGACAAATGCAAAGGGCGAAACTAAAGCAGATTCCATTTCTTAAAGCTAATATAATTAAAGATTTGAAGCTACTTTTATATCCAAAATTCCATTTGCGTCTGCTCATACGTCACACGATTCACCGGTGATCGCAATAAAACTGTGTCTAGTTACAATAAAATACAGATTACGCATTCGCACATTGTATAGAGTGCTGAGGAGGAGAATGACTTTACACAGACAACAAACACGAGTGGATGATCTTCGTCTACTTGAAGCGAACTAACAATTTCATAAATGTTCAGGAGGAAAATTTTAAATATTTCCTATCTATAAAGTACTGTCTGAAACTCCAGTTTTCTTGGATGAAAAAGAACTGCACTTCATCAAAACACTTAAACCAGGACTTAACAAATAATCTGTTATAACAACTGACTACAGAAATATTAACAGTGATAAACATTTAAATATAAAATATGTAACTAATAATATATTAACATAATTATATAAGATATTGTTTTAACACAAATTCACACTACTACGTGAACAATGTACTCTTTTTGCCGCTACATCAAATGTGAACGTTTCCCGCTATTAACGTTGCACGGGAACTTTTCGCGTAATGACGACATGTGTGTATGTTTATGCATACTGACGTCATATCGAATTTACTAGTATCGATCGAGGTCGAGAATGTATGTTTATGTTATTTATGCAACCGCCTGAAGATCTGCTTAAATAAGCACTGAAAGTACTAGCGAAATAGAATAGGAAAGTCTCTTTAAAAGAATTTCTTGATTTTTATTTTATTTATATATATATATATATATATATATATATATATATATGCTTGCCATCTTCGAGATGGTTAAAATTCTGTACTGTTGATGTTTATGTATATTGAGTTCTGCTCAAACCGGGGCTAGAGGGCGTGAGCGGTAGCTAGCATATTTCACTACCGCTCATGAACAGTCTCATCCAACCGAGACTGCAATAGTTCGTATGTGTCGTGCTCGGGCCGTTTCCAGAGGTCCATTATCATACTCTTTTTTTATAGGTTATTTACATTTTAAATTCGTTTGCCACCTCCTCCGTCGCTGTCGGATCGACACTGTCCTAAAACAAGCCTGCATTAAATTCCTGCCTACATATGTTGTTCCATTCATAGGAACTATCCCTGAGGAGGAGAATGACTTTACGCAGACAGCAACCTTCGTCTACTTGAAGCGAACTAACACTTTCATAAATGTTCAGGAGGAAAATTTTAAATATTTCCTATCTATAAAGTACTGTCTGAAACTCCATTTTTCTGGGATGAAAAAGAACTGCACTTCATCAAAACACTTAAACCAGGACTTTACAAATAATCTGTTAAAACAAGCGACTGCAGAAATATTAATAGTCATAAATATTTAAATATAAAATATGTAAATAATAATATATTAACATAATTATATAAGATATTATTTTAACGCAAATTCACGCTACTACGTGAACAATGTACTCTTCAAATATGAACGTTTCCCGCTATTAACGTTGCACGGGAACGCTTCGCGTAATGACGACATGTGTGTATGTTTATGTTATTTATGCAACCGCCTGAAGATCTGCTTAAATAAGTACTGAAAATACTAACGGAATAGAATAAAAAAGTCTCTTTGAAAGAATTTCTTGATTTTTGTTTTATTTTACTCGTATATATACTGATTTTATAGGTTATTTAAAATTTAAATCTGGCACGCTAACTAGGTTACATATAACTGTGTTATAAACAATTAAATCAACCATACTGTTGTTGTTTTTTGTTTTGTTCCACTGTTTCCATTTCTGTGACTAAGTGAAATTTTTACAAACACATAATGTTTTATTAGCCTATTCTAATCAGGTTCTTACAAGTTTCCAATAGTGTTTCCGAGCTTTATTAACTCTAATGGTCTCTCAGTCTCATCGATCTTAAATTCACAATCTGATTAAACCAGTAATGTCATTTATGTAATGTCATTTATAAAATGGAAGATAAGGTTGCTATGCGGTATTATATGAACAGATGTATGTTAATTTAGTTTGCTTTTGCTTCTTTAACACTATTGTATTACTTTCGTAATGTAGTCTTTACTAAAAACAAAGTAATTATACTGCTTTGTATTAGATTTCCACAATTGTTCTATCCGGTAATTCCAAATGGCATGCCCACGATATAAGTTCTAACCTTTGGAAGCTTGTTCAAAACATTCAACGCGTTTGTAAATACAGTCTGACCAATAACTGGTTAATCCAGTACTCATACAGAGTTTGGAAGTTATTAAGAGAGGTCGGTTGAAGAAAACACATTTTTCTAAGATTTGCGTATTCCTCTAGCTGAGCCAGGGAGAATGATTTTCCACAGTTTTTGATTTGTTTTGTAAATTATGACAAATATGCCTGTTAACTTTAATTTTAATTTCCCCAACACGCAACACAAGATCGCAGTTTTCCTTTAATAAATTACATGAAGACAAAACCGCTCGCTTTCTTTTCAAAACAGCTAATTTGTATTAACAATTAGGTCCATGACCTAACTAACCAAACATACGGCTAGTGTTATTTTATGTTTCCATGATTCTCGGACGCTGCTGAATTTCCGACTGGTGTTCAGTGCTGGGTGATTACCTAATTGGGTACTGTTTCCAGCTGTACTAGCCTAGACTGGATGCCGGGGAGATAAAACGACACCTGCCGTGGGCTCGACTGGAAATAAGTTGTTTCATTCATTCCACGTGGGAACTTTCAGCGACTACCCGTGTTAAATAATTGACCTTGACCCTTTTTTTATTGCTAATAACGATTATATATTGTATAACTATGTTAAGAGTAAATAAGCTGCATTGTTTGTTGAAGAACATTATTGATGTTTATCATTTGAAAGTCCGGCTATTGTGCATCATTGCCATGATTGACATATTTGTCTATACGTGTATAATGAAGCATGTATTTTGTATAATAATAAACAGTGCACGAGTTCCACTATGTGGTTGTGTGTTGATTTGTGAGTGTATGTTGGTATGCTTATGCATGTAGGAATATATGTTATATATATTTGCGGATGGAATCCAGTAAATCGTAATCGTGATACAGTATTATTCAGTCTCTGAGAACCCATACGCTAAAGAGATTTATCTTTATACTAGGAATACTTAAAGGGAAATTAGCTCATTCACGTTTACATATATATTAGAATGCCTGGGTGTTTTTGTTTTTTGGGTTTTGTTTTTACCTTCTGTTTACTTATTCATATTTTACAAGATACACACCATTCAAAAATAGGAAAACAGCTATCAACAAAGTTGTCGTCCATCTGTACATTAAAGCTGCATAACGGATTTGGGTGTAATCGTTAATTTCCGCACCATTGACATTATACATCATCCATGAAATCTACCTTAAACGCGGTTTATCTTAATTAAAATAATAACATTAAAGTATTTTTTTTTTCTGTATGATAGATCGATTTCACACCCTTTCCCCGCCACGTTGTTTGACATTTCAACACCGTTGCGTTCTTCGATCTAACGCAATAACAGTTTTAGATGGCTACCAAATGTAACATAACATCCTTGTTTCATATCTGAAGTTGTGAGACCATATAAGATAATAAAAATTAGTTCAGACAAAAGCTATGGTAATAGACAATCTGGGGGCTCTGTTGCAATAATCTGTCTGATAAAGTATACATTTTTATACATTTTTGTACCGTCTCTTTTTCCATAAGTATCAGATGACGTAGTTTGTTGGCATGGGAGCGTCTATCTAATATAACATATGTCAACGAAATTGCTAACAAAACTCCAGTTGTCCGAACATATGACCAATATTTATTGGTCAGGCGACGCTTAGTTGATTTATAACGTGTCTTGTCTTTGTTCGTAATGGTTCTCTTACAGAGATTCTTTGATATAATCGCAACGACGAGCTCTGCGGAAATTATTATCGGAAGCACTAATGTAGTTTTCGTGTTGTAAAGAGAGGTCTGGGATTTGGTTAACCGCTCATCAACAGTGTATAGGTTATTTGGAGTCACCCCAGAGAGTAGATAAGTACACATATAAATCCAGGAACATGCCATACTAAGGAATATACTCATCTTTAACGTGCTCGGGGATAGCTTATTATACAGTACACCTTCCAGTTTACGTCCCCATCCTTCGGATGAGGCTAAAGTCAATAAAGTGTTTGCCCAGAACACTTCCACAGAAAGTGGCGCCGGTGAAAACCCGGATTCTTAAAGTTGTTGGTTAACGTTTTATGGAGGGTATATATCTCCAAAACCGTCAAAGGTATTACCTTTAAACTTGTTATGTTCTTAAAAGGGGGTAATACATTTCCGTCTGCTAAGCTTCACTTTGCCAGTAACCATGACCATGCCTTTAAATAAAAAGCATCCTGGGCAATTTACCAGGGTTAACGATTTTGTTAAAGTTTTTTGGAAGGTTTATATCTCCAATACCATCGCAGTATTTGGTTTGTATTTTGAATGGCCCACTGGTTAAGTCCCACACCAACAGCGACTTTCAACTTGGCTTTAAAGACAAACGAACTTAAGCAATTGTACAGAGGTAAACCGTTTTTGGTTAAAGTTTGTTCAATACCGTCAAAGGTATTGCTTAACGTATAGCTTTGCAACTTGTTATGTACATAGAGAATATCATGTTAGTGTCTGATCCTATTCAGTTTATCAGGTAAGGCTGAGAAAAAATGAAGTCCGAGGCATATTGATCTTTTAAAATAATTTAATTTACCTTCTTTTCTTCCCATTTTTTTCCGTTAAAAAACAAACAAACATCATTAAATATACCCTGACGTCACCAAAAGACGTGCTGACGTCATCAAAAAATGTGCACCTGGCGGGATAGGAACGTTACTGCCGAGATAAGGTTTTATCTCAGGCACCCTGTTTCTCGGCAGATTTATGCAGATCGACATGATACATTACTATACTGGGGTTAGCGATGACTCTCTGACTAATCCCCACTCCACCAGTGACTTTGACTCTAAAAACAAAAACAACTTCGGCAAATGTTCACCATATGTAATTGACTTTGAAAGGAATGCCAATGGTATTGCTTTGATTTTTAATGTAAACATTCACTGGTGTTACATTTACCTTTTGTTACACGTTTTTAATGTAACGAGAGAGGAAGCAAAATCAGCAACACAATATAATTAACAAATTTATTTACATAAAATATTCACTTACACTTACAAATGCAGTTTTTCATTTATATCCAATTTTTAAATAAGTCCAAATAAAATGATCCAATGTTCCTTTAATTCACATTAGCAAGTGTCTCTTTAATCTAAAACAGTAAGTGTCTCTTTAATACAAATGTTAATTGTCCTTTCTGTCCAAATTAATTTCCAATATTTCCGGTTTACTTCAAATATCCAATTTCACTGTTATTATGAATCAGCACAATATGTATTAAATCCTCTCACAATTATTTTTCTAAAATCATCCAAATTCAAATTAACTTTAATAAAGAATACTAATCTCTTGAGCTGCTCCCACAGCCCGTTTATATACTGTCATAGACTGTTCTAAAAGCTTCACCACCGTTCAATGAGAACAATCCACAATCATCACCATAAATGAATTTGCATAAATAATTTGCGTACATGTTGAACATGTATACATCTATTCTAATTTTAGCTGTTCTTCATGGTCAAATTTTTCACTTGTATAAGCTAATATAAATTGATAGCAGCATAGAGCTCTCATATTTATATGACTTTAAAAAAATGTATTATTTATTATTGAATTGATATAACTTTTACCTGACTATTTGCTCTCCTGTTCCATAAAAGTATCCCCTATTTCTCACCTTCCCTTCACCTGTTCTGATTAGTAAGGACACTTCAGATAGGTAAACTATGAATATACATTTCATATAAAGCATTTTCGCATACGATTAAGCTTGAATGACTTTGTTGGGAGAAATTATTTTGTCAACCTGTTTTGATTGGTAAAACAATGAACAAACACTGATAAAGGTGATCCTATGGGAGCAGCAAACACAATTAAGAGAATAAAGCGGCAGACTCGGTTTTATTGAGTCTGTTCATGAGAAGTAATGAAAGAAGCAACACTTCTCACGCCCACTCGCACCTGCTTAAGCGGTATTCGACTTCAAAGCCACCTACATTGGGCTCGTTGGTCCCAAAGGACCAGTAATAATAACACTACTGATTCGTTGCACGGGGAGACTTTTTAAAGCCGCCACACTGCACTAAACGAACGCTAGTGTGAATGTTAATAAATATTGATAAAGGTGATCCTTTGGGAGCAGCAAACACAATTAAGAGAATAAAGCAGCAGACTCGGTTTTATTAAGTCAGTTCATGAGAAGTATTGAAAGAAGCAACACCTCTCACGCCCCCTAGCACCGGCTTAAGCGGTATTCTACTTCAAAGCCACCTACATTGGGCTCGTTGGTCCCAAAGGACCAGTAAAAATAACACTACTGATTCGTAGCACGGGGAGACTTTTTACAGCCGCCACACTGCACTAAACGAACGCTAGTGTGAATGTTAATAAAAAACAAGTCAAGCATTTTGCGGGGAGTATAAAGCATATCGAATAAAGGTCGACATCTTGAAATTCTCCAGACAAAGTAGTCAAACAGGAATGTAGCATTAACAGAATACAGTCGACCAAAAACAAGGATACAAAATAAAAAAAACATTACAAGGAGGAAGCAAAAGAGTTTGAGAGTGGACCTTTGGAAACGGCCGAATACGATAAATACGAAATATTGCAGTCTCGGCGCACTTTCACAGTTGTGAAATATGCTTGCTACCGTTCACGCACCCTAGCACCGGGTTGAGTAGAACTCAATATTCATAAATCAAAAGTACAGAATTTTAATCGTCCCGAAGATGGCACATATATGGTGGTGGCTACTTTTAATGTCATAATGCCATGTCCAGAGGCGTATGGTTCCAATATCTAACACAATTCTATGCACCGAAGAGCGAAATAAACAAAATTGAATTTAGTTGGGCGCAGCGGGTTATGAAGCCTGTGTATCACAGGTAACAGTTAAAAGATTATATTAATAAGCAGACAACATATCCTATGGGTGGTTAAACAATACCCAGAGCCTTTATCGGCCGGTGCAGTGGAACCACCGAATCGAAAGTTAAGTAAGAAAACGTAAACATTTAACAATGTACCACCGATATCTAAATATAAGTTTCGGGCTTTGCGATCTCCAAAAGCGGAACGCATAGTGGCGAACTTTAAATGGGTCAACCATGCAACATGCAGTACGTTGCCAAATGATAGGGTCAGAACCTATATTGGTCAGTTTTAACTGTAGATCAGGATTACGATAATACAATTGTGCAAAGTATTGTCTAAGTTTATGGTAACGGTAAACCTCAACTCGACTTCAGGTTGTTCAATAAACATCGCCGTCTAAGAACGAATAATTAACAAAATCATAATTGAAATTATCACTTAAAACAAATGTTCCTTATCTTTTATTATTATTTCTCAATTTTCGATCGAGAGATATAAATCGAGAAAAGAAGTGACAGTATCGGAAGTATTATCTTTGATGAGTTGAAGTGCTTTAGGATAAATAGTAATAAACATAGTCGAAAGAAAAGTAAGAAAATGGTTGTCAATGTTCAATGGGTAGAACCAGTTCTAAGCAATTTGGATTAATAATCTTGTCTTGCTCAAGGATAAAACATGGCCACGGCGACGATCGAACTCACAATATCTTGCTATTGAGAGTCCTACGCTCTACCACTGGACCACCGACGCTCTACCACTGGACCACCGACGCCCTACCACTGGACCACCGACACTCTACCACTGGACCACCGACGCTCTTCCACTGGACCACCGACGCTCTACCACTGGACCACCGACACTCTACCACTGGACCACCGACGCTCTACCACTGGACCACAGACGCTCTACCACTGGACCACCGACGCTCTACCACTGGTCCACCGACGCTCTACCACTGGACCACCGACGCTCTACCACTGGACCACCGACGCTCTACCACTGAACCACCGACGCTCTACCACTGGACCACCGACGCTCTACCACTGGACCACCGACGCTCTACCACTGGACCACCGACGCTCTACCACTGAACCACCGACGATCTACCACTGAACCACCGACGCTCTACCACTGGACCACCGACGCTCTACCACTGAACCACCGACGCTCTACCACTCTCTACCACTCTACCGCTAGACCACCGACGCTCTACCACTCTACCGCTAGACCACCGACGCTCTACCACTGAACCACCGACGCTCTACCACTCTCTACCACTCTACCGCTAGACCACCGACGCTCTACCACTCTACCGCTAGACCACCGACGCTCTACCACTCTACCGCTAGACCACCGACGCTCTACCACTGAACCACCGACGCGCTACCACTCTACCGCTTGACCACCGACGCTCTACCACTCTACCGCTAGACCACCGACGCTCTACCACTGAACCACCGACGCTCTACCACTCTCTACCACTCTACCGCTAGACCAACGACGCTCTACCACTCTGCCGCTACACCACCGACGCTCTACCACTGGACCACCGACGCTCTACCACTGGACCACCCAGTTCACAATAGTTTGATTATGCCGCTTCAGGGGCCACTATTTCCAGCGTGTGATTTTACGCATTGTTGTAACATAAGTAGTTTTATTGCGAGGCAATGAATGTTACTATAGTGGTATAGCATTTAATCAGGCTGGGGATAGTGGTATTGTAATGAATAAAAACTTTCATTAATTAGTATATAAACGCGTTATTACACGAATTAATTTTCCATAAGTTTGTATAACCGACTAGGATTTTAATACGAGGGACCATAATGGACCAGGAATAGGTATAACTTCAAACCTCTATCATTTTAGCCAATATCTTTCAGTCTGTTTAACCATTTGACAATCCAGTATGTTCACCATTGTACTAAAGACAGTGGAATTAATACGTACATACATTTATTCCATATTTGTACTCCACATTCCATATCAAGTGATCCATATTCGTACTGCAGAATCACATGATCCATATTTGGACTCGACAAGTCATATTTTGTATTTAAGGAAGATAACTCTAACAGCTCAATAACGGAAACATCACGTTTGAATTAAAATGTAAAAACTACAAATATTACGTTTGGTTAGAATTATAGAGGTATGAAGTAAAGAGGTCATTTTACAGTGTTGAGTACACTATTGGACGAGTACCCAGCAGACAGAATCCATAGTATTCTACCCAGCAGACAGAATCCATAGTATTCTACCCTGCAGACAGAAGAACCCAGCAGACAGAATACTGTGGATTCTGTCTGCTGGGTACTCGTCCAATATAATTCAGTATTGTACTCAACACTGTACATTAACCTCCTATTATCTCATATGATGGGATAAAATATATTTCCTCTGACAATAACATGTATACTATTTTAGTCCTTACATCCTTTCTTCTTTCATTCAAATCACAGTATTTATCAGAAAACCGGATGAAATGTTTTCTTAAATTTGTGGATTTTATATAACCCATTAGCCCCTAGGCATGTTGTATCGGTTGTTTGCGTCTTAGAAGTAATCATCGTAATAGGTCAACCTATTTGTGTGTCCCTGCCTATTGACATTTTAGATCCGAGATTTCAAAAACCTCAATTAAATCTTACATGTAGGTTAATGGAAGTAAGATACTATAACCTAAAAAGCTGATTTAAGTTAAGTAATTCTCAATCGGTGCAGATATGATGGATAATAATGCATATTCGATATATCATGCCGAGATGGCTATATTAAGAGAAGCTTTCAACATGTTGATAAATGTGTCTACATATTCTTGAAAGAACTTTTAAAGGGACTCGCTGCATTTTAAGTTTGAATATTTGCCAACATTAAACACATTTTATCTTTAAGAAAACATTGTAACATTTTTCCAATTCTATCGTGAAGTGAGTCGTTGGTTGATTGGTGGGTGGGCTTATTTGTTTGTTTTTTGAAGGGTGTTTTGCATAATTTACATCCCATTCTTAAGCTATATATGACGGTCAATTCCTTAGTGGTTGGAGCAGTACTGTATACCTCCCGCCATATGTATGTATTGACATTTTCTCACTGACAAGTCGAACTCTTCACAATCTCGACTACGGAAGTGAGTCCTACACATAATTAAATGTGTGTGAATATAACATTTTTAAAACTGGACATGCCAGGCATTTCTTACAATATTGCCTTACGCGATGACTGGACAGAGTGTTGACCTATGACGACGTCTACTTAAATTCACAAAGGTGGTAGCGTATGAGGCTTGTCTTAAAACGTGTCTTATTGTTATATATTAAACGGTTGCATTCGCTTCTGCCAAGTCATTGAATACTTCCTTTGTGGCTTTCTATACTTTTTATATTCATATATCGTCAGTTAAACGCCAAAAGGGCTCATCAACCTTTTTTACAGTTTTGAGAAAAAACACTTTTAAAATTATGGGGTTGATTAAAAATCCTTTTATTAGTCGTCAATTAAAATATTACATATAGTTATTGGTGTTAGCATCATCTAGTTGTAATAAAAAAGGCAACATCATAGACCTTTAATCAAGGCCATATTTGTTGTGTTTTGTTAATGAGCCCTTTTGGCTTAAACTTCAAAGCTTTTTTTAAAGATAGATTGTTCAAGACCAAAACGGCTCATCAGACTTTTATATTGTAGGTAACAATGTTGATATTGATGTAATATATTTATACCACTGGTACAGGTATGGTAAGCTTGTATGTACACTTTAAGATATATGTCCATTAAAATAAAGTCCATAATTCTAATCAATGTCACTATCTGCCTCATCATCATCAAGGACATCTGGCATTGGCAGGTAGTCTTTTGCTACTTTACTTATATGCAGGGCTTCGAAAAACCCGTTATACACTGCAGGTATTACCAATGACTTGCAAAGGTCTAACAAGTCTCCCTTCTTTAGGTCTGAAATGGGTATCTTTTCGCTGTACTTTCTAGGTAATTCCTTCTCAATTGATGGTCGTCCTCGTACTGATCTTGTGATGTTAACCCTTCTAAATTCATCGTCGATTTCATACTTAATTTGTATTTCCTCTGGAAATTCTTTTGAAACTTTCAAAACTTTAACCCTAAGCCAGTTTACTCTGTTGCCATCTATATCAGTTTTAAAGTTTTTGTAATTGCTTTTGTTGTGACCTTTCAAATCTTAGAATGAGTCAAATATTACTGTGTATGGTTTGTGTCAACTGGCCATGTGCATGACAGTGTCCCATTGATCAGGTATGAAGACTGATGTGCATTTTTTGGCATGTTCTACTGATGAATGCATAGAATCGCATTCCATCTGTGTATCGCCCGACTCAAGAAACTTATGTTCAATTGTCAGAACATGCTGATGTTGCACGGCTGTGTTCAGTAGCCCTCCTGCTAAATATTGATTACGATTTTGTCCAGAGCAACAGTGTGAGTATAGAATAATTTGTCGGACAATCGATGGCAGTGAACGAATGTGTGTTATTACACAAGTCCCAATTTCTGAAGAACCTCGCTGACCACGAGTTTCATCCCAGATATAGCATGTTCCTTGTTTATCAGCTAATGAAAATACAGTCAGATTATAGCAGTTTAGCATTCTTTTATAGTATACTTGACTGACATTTGAGCATGGTGCATGGTGTTGAAAGGACAGCCTCTAGGTCGAATGTAGCTACGAAAATGGATTTATCTGATTTTTCTCGAAGTTTGTCCTGTTCTTTTTCAACTCTTGATTTTTCTTTCCGCTCGATATGTGCTTTATAGGCATTTTCATCTTCAATAGTTGCTGTGTTTGTCTTTTTCTTTTCATTGTATGTGTTACATGTCTGGAAAGAATCTTTCTTTGGACTGTGAAATTAAATATTGTATTCTGTGCAGAATATTTTACGATACACCATTTCAGATGCAGGCCTGATATTATCTTCTTGACACTTAATTTTGTACAGGTCGTACAGTTAGATCTTGTCCAAGATACTTTATTTTGAGATTCCACAACCGGAAAGGATTTAATAGGATCCTTGATTTGCTTTTTCCTTTCTTCGTTTGTTTTATTAAAAGGTGTATGCTTTCCTCTTTTGTCAGTTCCAGCAAATGCCCCGTGTTGTTTCCTGTCCAATGTATATCTTATAAGCTTGTCCCCAATACACAACATCTGATAAAGAACTGTTAAAGACACAAACCCTAGCTTTGCCAGATGGTAAGAAGAATGTTCTAGAGTTGTATTTGTATGTTCTGCCATATCTTTTGCTGGTCGGCTTACTTCAACATAATGGCAAATAAAATCTCTCTTTCTTTCATATGACGTGTCTTTATCATAATATGAATCAAATATTGCTTTTCTCACATTTTCTTGGATTTTTCCCGAACATTTGTATCTGCAGTTAGTGCAGTTTGATGGCTTCAGACACTTTGCCTCTACTACGTTTTCAGTTGCTGCTGATGCATAATTTTTCCCCATATCTTTGTTCTGTTTTCTCGCATTCTTTTCCACATTTTCATTTGGCGCCCTATTGCGTGCTAATTCTGCCTTCTTTGGAGAAAGATATTCTGACTTTTTCCTAGGTGTGATACTGGCAACTTTTAAACATGTCTTCTTCTTGGCAGGTGTTCTAGGCACACCAGCTACTTCTGGCTCAGTATCTGCTGCTGCTGAGATTGACTTTGATGTGCAGTTCCTTGAAGTAACGCTAGATCTCACACATGCATCATAATGTTCCAACCCACGGACTGCTAGATATGCCAATTTAATATCTTGTCCTAATTCTTCATCGCCAGTAACATTTAAATCTGGAACAATATGAAGCACGGGATTGTTCACCCTGCTTGAATATATTGAAACTTTTCTGTTAAAATAGTTTGCTGTTGCTAATGGTAAAAAATCTGAGAGTTCTATGTTCCATATTCAATCCTGTCTCAGACATCTTATCTTTTCAGCATACAGGTTTGAAATCTCTTCTTCATTGACGGCTTCTGAATTGGTCATATACCATTTGTAATGATATTCATTTTCTAGTAATTGTTGACAACGTTTTTCTCTTAAATCATTTGTAGAATCTATTGTGTTAAGATGAAAGAGGACAGCATTAAAGTAACAGTTTCCATCTGGCGTAACAGATATCTTCTCCAATGAGTTGCTTGTCAATAAATTGGACAATCTCATTTCCACATGCTTCTTAAGAAGGATGTGTATGCTATGATGCTCATTGCTTTGTGCTAAGGTTGTCTGTAATTGACTATCGAGATGTTCCATTGTTTTTGCTTAAGTTGATTTATATTTAGGCTGCTTCTTCATTTCTTTCCTCGTCATTGTTAAATTCCTGGCCTTCATTCTAAAAATGTCTTTCTTTTCAGACATATCACTCTTTCTCCCCTCTTCCCTCTTTAATGGCCGAATCCTTTTTCGCACCCATTTTCTGCCCGTCCTTTTTCCAGCAAAAATGACGTTATCGTCACTTGACAAACTGTCTTTTGAAGGTGTATAAGTTTTATCTTCACAGCTATCATGTATCTGGTGATAAGTTTGTTTGCATTTTCTTTCTCCGTAACTTCTTCTGTACGCGCGACAGAGGGGCTTCATCTGAATCGGCATTTGTTGAACTGTTTCTGTCGTAGTTTTGTTTTAATTGATCTGTTTGTGCACCTTCCCTCTGGCCTAATATGCTCTCATAGTGAACAGTGGTTTGCCCATCTTGTGGATTGTACATAATAGTTTCTTCTTTATTGTCTGCAAAATAATTCAAATCACATGATTTGATGTGTACATAAACTTATAATATTTTAAGCACGACTATTCGAAGAATAAGAGAGCTTATGTAATCACCCCGGGGTCGGCGTCGGCGTCGGCGTTGGCGTAGGCGTCGGCGTCGGCATCCCACATTCAGGTTTGCGTGTAAGCTGTGTTTACAAGTCTATATCTCTTACATCTCTTATCCTAGCACAACCAAATATGGCCATGGGCTTCCTTATAGCATTATCTTAAGGACTGCATAAGCAATTTTGGTTCCTGTAACCCATGGGCTCCCATGGAACCCAAATTATGATAGCCCATAAAATGTGTCCCATTTCACATCAAATTTTGCGTGTAAGCTGTGTTTACAAGTCTATATCTCTTACAATTCTTACCCTAGCTCAACTAATTTTGGCCATTAGCTTCCTTATAGCATTATCTTAAGGGCTGCTTAAGTAAATTTGGTTCCTGTTATCCCTGGGCTCCCATGGAACCCAAATTCTGATAGCCCTTAAAATGTGTCTGTTTCACATCAAACTTTGTGTGTAAGCTGTGTTTACAGGTCTATATCTCTTACATTTCTTGTCCTAGCTGAACTAAATTTTGGAATTGGTTTCCTTATAGTATGTTGTAAAGGATTGGATAAGTAATTTTGTCTTTTGCAAATTCTGGGCTCCCATGGAACCCAAATTGTGATGGCCCATAAAATGTGCAATAAAGGCAGATCTAGGTTTGCATGTAAGCATGTATATATCTATAATTTTGGTTTGGGATTTGTTATAGCATTATGCATCTTATTACTTCACCCATATTAGGGCATGTGCTCCCTCCTCTCCCACCCCCCTCCCCCTCTACCCCGCCCCCACTTCTTTTTTTTTTACATATTTCTGAGTTGCTTTTGTCAATTCCTACACATATATGTTGCAACCCCCCATCCCGCCCCGCTCCCCCCGCCTCGCCCCCGCCCCGCCCCCCGCCCCGCCTCCCGCTTCTTACCCCATCACACCACCGACCACGCCCCACATTTTTTTTTATTTTATTTTACATATTTCTGTGTTGCTTTTGTCAATTCTTACACATATATGTTGCAACCTTCCCCGCCCCCTCCCACCCCACCCCCGCCTCTCACCCCATCACCACACCCACCACGCCCCACACTTGATTTTTTTTTTTTAACATATTTCTGTGTTGTTTTAGTCAATTCTTACACATATATGTTGCAACCCTCCCTGCACCCACCAACCCACCCCCACGCCTCTCACCCCATCACCTCCCCACCCCCATCCCGCCCAAGACTTGAAACTTTTTTTTTTTTTACATATTTCTGTGTTGTTTTAGTCAATTCTTACACATATATGTTGCAACCGTCTCCCCGCCTCTCATCCCCCCCCACTTGAAACTTTTTGTGTTTTTTTACATATTTCTTTGTTGTTTTAGTCAATTCTTACACATATCTGTTGCCCCCTCCCTCTGCCCCCAACCCACTCCCGCCTCTCCCCCCGCTCTCCCCCAGCTCTCCCCCACACCCCACACCCACTTGAAACTATTTTTTTTTTACATATTTCTTTGTTGTTTTAGTCAATTCTTACACATATATGTTGCACCCTCTCCCCCCCCGCCCCCAACTCACTCCCGCCTCTCCCTCACCCCCTGCCTCTCACCCCACCCCACTTGAATTATTATTATTATTTTTTTACATATTTCTTTGTTGTTTTAGTCAATTCTTACACTTGTTGCCTCCCCACCCCACACCTCTACCCCATCCCACTCAAACTCGATTTTTAAAAAAATAAAATTTCTTCATATTTTTGTGTTGTTTTGGTGAATTATTACATAGCTTCTTACACATATATGTTGCTCTCACCACCCCCACTCTCCCCCACCATCCACCCCCGCCTCTCTCCCACCCCCACCCCGCACCCCACTCAAAACTCGATATTTTTTTATTTTTATATTTTTTTTACATATTTCTGTGTAGTTTTGGTCAATTCTTACACATAGTTATGTTGTGCTCCCAACCCCACCCCACATTGTTGTAGCCTTGTTTTCTGATGGTATATACTAGCTATAAATTTATTATTCTCCGAAAAATCGAATAGTCGAGCTGCGCTGTTCTCCGACAGCTCTTGTTACATAAAACAATTAAACATCCTTACAGCTTTACAATTTTATAAATATAGTATAGTTATATCAATAGCCTAAAATCCATTTATATGCATTCAGGTATTTTTCATAATTATTAAATACGTGCCCGGTTGTAAGCCTTGTATCTTCAGTGGGGTAGCATAAAACTCTTCATCTGACCACTGTGTGTTGTCCATTGTAGTTGGCCACAATCCTGTAATGTACACATGTCATGCCAATATATTCTTTATTATAACAACAGTTACTGTGGTCAATTGTAAAGCGTTATGCAATCTAAATTATTTAGTATATTATGTGCGAGTTTTCTGTTAAGCCAAAAGGGCTCATCAGATAATTAACTTGATTCCATCTTCTGCATAATAATTTAATTAAGAAATTCAGTGTATCTTTGCATAAAATTATTGTTATTTTATGATATTTAAAAAAAAATATAAGTCTTATAAAAACAAGTTTTAAACAGAACATGTAAATTTCAACTTCAGGAGCCAAAAGAGCTCATCAACAAAAGCAGCATGAGGGATAATATTCATACCTTTAAAATACTGAATAGGTTATTAATGTTTAAACACATGTTTAAATCTAGTAGTATGCATTTATAAATAATATAAAAAGACACGTATGCCATGCAATATCCTTAACAGTATCTTCACAAAATGTTTTTAAAAATCTGCCTTGCTACAAATAAATGTGAATCATTTTACGTCGGATTATCTCTGGAATGCAGCTGAAAACAATCACTAATTTCACCATATTGTATATCATAAGCCTCTTGGAAAGAGGATAGCTAATTAACACACTTACTGATAACATTTTTACCACTGGAGGGTATAATAGGAGAAGGGCTTATCAGCACTAAATAATGATGATGAGCCCTTTTGACATTAGCTAGTATGCTTATGAGACCTTTTGGCGGAGGAAATTTGCCACTGTTGGTGATAGGCCTAATTGCTAAACAAGCTATTTTGAAATATTTTTTAAGAATATATCCACAATATTAATTTTATATAAAGATTACATCTAGACTGATTAATTAATACAAAATATGTATAAAAGTCAATTTGGGGCGTCCGTGGCCGAGTGGTTAACGTTTCTGACTTGAAATCACTTGCCCCTCACAGCTGTAGGTTCGATCCCTCAGGTGCCTAGGAAACTTTATGTGAGGAAGCTATCCAGCTGGCTTGCGGAACGTCGGTGGTTCTACCCAGGTACACGCCCGTGCACGAAAATTGCCCGGAGGGGCACCTGGGGTCTTCCTCCACCAACGGAAGCTGGAAAGACGCCATATGACCTCAGCCGTTAGTGCGACTATAAAATCCAATTCAATCAATCAATAAAAACTAAATGTTGACCAAAATTGTTGTTGAGCCCTTTTGGCGTTTATCTGACGATATACATGATCATATACTTATATTATTAATTATTAATTATTAATGCTGCCTTGTTTGTTAAAGAATATGACCTGGCGTGTATATAATTACTCACAATGTCCCGTTTTATTGGGTTGACAATAGAGTAATATTTAGTGAGGCTTGATTCCTCTAGAGCCATGTTTAAAAAAATCAGCGGTCCATTTTGCCACTGACCGTTCCAAGGCGGTAGCCCTATTGTCAACATGTTTATGTTTGTGATGTCATATCTTGCCTTTTATGCATCTTTGTAATTATTGTTTGTTTCTATACGTGATTTTTGGTTGACTGTGGACCTTGAATGCAGCATGTCTAGTTCGTTCGACATGTATAACTACGTTTACGTGTTTCCTTGTAAAACGATCTCTTAGGTCAGAAAAATATCATTTAATCAGAAATAAGCTTGAACTTTGCATTGATCCATTGAAACCGGAAAGTCATCCAAACGATATAGTAAACATAGTTACTGCGAATATAGCTCCAGCTACAGTCAACGTCGACACATTTTTAGAATTTAGAACAAAACAGATGAAATACTTTGAAATAAGTGACAAGGAGGTTTCAACGACACAATATCCAGATCAGTTGTAGATAAGTAGAAACGAAGAAACACATCAAGGTGGCAGAGACGAAAGTATATGATACTAACCTCGTGTATTCCAGAGTAACGGGACTTCAGGCAAGCTCACGGGAGGTCGATATTAGGAATATATTGTCACACGAATTAGCACCCGTTCCGACATCCATGTTTGCTGATTCTGGTGCCATGAGAATTGCGAAGTCGAAATCAGTATTGAAGAACTTGTTGCAAAAGGAAATCTCATCCATGAATACATATAAGGAAATAGAAAGTACGATTATAGATGGATCGGCAATACTCTAAATTATCAATTGTCCTGCGAATGGAAATGTCAGTCATTATGTTGAAAACTTCAGGAAGTATGTCGAATGAAAATTAGAAGCAACTAACGTATATTTGGTGTTTGACAGATACAGAGAGTACAGTACCAAAAGTACCACAAGAACAGGACGCGAAACGGGAGCAAGTAGAGTCCACCACTGAATCTTGGAATGCCATTACCACCATAAAATGTAATGGTCTCCGTGTCGGAAAACAAAAAGCAACTGATTTCATTAATTTGCAATGATCTCGTCAACAACACCGAGTTTTGTCAGAAGAATACTCGACGTCACAAACTGGTGGTCACGGGGGAAAACAATAGCCCGACTGAAGTATTCAAAGTAACCGTGAAATAGCGGCAAGACATGAAAACGGATCACGAAGAGGCTGATAATATAATAGTATAACAGATGGTTAGGGTCGCCAAAGAAACACAGAAGGGTGTAGCCATCGTATCGGATGATACATATGTGTTTGCCTTGTCATTGTATCATTACCATTCAGAAAACTTTTCAACGCCTGTCATCATGGAGTCACCTGTAAAGGACAGGACTGTTATCGACATCAAATCTACAGTTGACAACCATACAGACATAATTCCGAATATCTTATCCGCACACGCATTTTCTGGTTGTGATGCAGTTGCTTGCCTGTATAGTATTGGTAAGTGGACAGTAGTAAAACCATTGAGAGCAGAACATACGTTACTCGGCAATCCAGACGTAGATATAGACACATTGTTGAGGAATCATGTGCATGTTACGGATGTTCCGGTGTAACATCTATGTCGGAAGCTCGGCATAAAATATGGTCTCGGAAGGTAGGGAGAAGTTCATCCACAGCACCCAAACTTTGCTCACTACCACCTACGACGGAAGCTTTCATACAAAACGTCAAACGAGCACACCTCCAAGCGATGGTATTGAAGACGGCCCTTGAACCTTCACCACCAGATATAGATCCTCAAGAGTATGATTATAACCGGGATGAAGCCTCACGAACGCTGGTTCCAGTCAATGTACCAGATGGAACCGAACTAGCTCCTCAAGAGACCTAAAGCTAAGTCGGTGTTCGTGTGCAAGTACAGAGCCAAGCCATGCTCTTCTATGTGGTGCAGGTGCAATCAGGCCCGCTATTCGTGCACGATATACTGCGCCTGTCAAGGCAACAGAGATAACTGTTTGAATGAACAGACACAGTGAACTGAATACATTTGAATGTCCATGTGGATTAGAATCCCGAAATAAGTTTAATGAAGCTGTTACAAACTGTTAGTGTATATATGAATATATATTTCTCTACGTTACCATGTTAGGTAAATTACATACATCTTGAAAATGTCTAAATGCCCAATGATGCAGAAGTTGCATCCCTCGGAATCTTCAATGGCATACCCAAATCTCTTAATTTCAACAAAGAAAAAAACTATAGACCACTTTGCAAGGTTCAAGGCCGATTTCCCAGATTACGGCCGGACTAATTGTATCTGTATGTATATAGCGCATGTGCATGTGGATATTATTAATATGTATGTATATAGCGTATGTGCGTGTGGATATTATTTATCTGTATGTATATAGCGCATGTGCGTGTGGATATTATTTATCTGTTTGTATATAGCGCATGTGCGTGTGGATATTATGTATCTGTTTGTATATAGCGCATGTGCGTGTGGATATTATCTATCTGTATGTATATAGCGCATGTGCGTGTGGATATTATCTATCTGTATGTATATAGCGCATGTGCGTGTGGATATTATCTATCTGTTTGTATATAGCGCATGTGCGTGTGGATATTATCTATCTGTATGTATATAGCGCATGTGCGTGTGGATATTATCTATCTGTTTGTATATAGCGCATGTGCGTGTGGATATAATCTATCTGTATGTATATAGCGCATGTGCGTGTGGATATTATCTATCTGTATGTATATAGCGCATGTGCGTGTGGATATTATCTATCTGTATGTATATAGCGCATGTGCGTGTGGATATTATTGATCTGTATGTATATAGCGCATGTGCGTGTGGATATTATTGATCTGTATGTATATAGCGCATGTGCGTGTGGATATTATTGATCTGTATGTATATAGCGTATGTGCGTGTGGATATTATCTATCTGTATGTATATAGCGCATGTGCGTGTGGATATTATCTATCTGTTTGTATATAGCGCATGTGCTTGTGGATATTATTTATCTGTTTGTATATAGCGCATGTGCGTGTGGATATTATCTATCTGTATGTATATAGCGTATGTGCGTGTGGATATTATCTATCTGTATGTATATAGCGCATGTGCGTGTGGATATTATTGATCTGTATATATATAGCGCATGTGCGTGTGGATATTATTGATCTGTATGTATAAAGCGTATGTGCGTGTGGATATTATCTATCTGTATGTATATAGCGCATGTGCGTGTGGATATTATCTATCTGTTTGTATATAGCGCATGTGCGTGTGGATATTATTTATCTGTTTGTATATAGCGCATGTGCGTGTGGATATTATCTATCTGTATGTATATAGCGTATGTGCGTGTGGATATTATCTATCTGTATGTATATAGCGCATGTGCGTGTGGATATTATCTATCTGTATGTATATAGCGCATGTGCGTGTGGATATTATTGATCTGTATGTATATAGCGCATGTGCGTGTGGATATTATTGATCTGTATGTATATAGCGTATGTGCGTGTGGATATTATCTATCTGTATGTATATAGCGCATGTGCGTGTGGATATTATCTATCTGTATGTATATAGCGCATGTGCGTGTGGATATTATTGATCTGTATGTATATAGCGCATGTGCGTGTGGATATTAATTTATCTGTATGTAGATAGCGCATGTGCGTGTGGATATTATTTATCTGTATGTATATAGCGCATGTGCGTGTGGATATTATCTATCTGTATGTATATAGCGCATGTGCGTGTGGATATTATTGATCTGTATGTATATAGCGCATGTGCGTGTGGATATTATTGATCTGTATGTATATAGCGCATGTGCGTGTGGATATTATTGATGTGTATGTATATAGCGCATGTGCGTGTGGATATTATTGATCTGTATGTATATAGCGCATGTGCATGTGGATATTATTTATCTGTATGTATATAGCGCATGTGCGTGTGGATATTATTGATGTGTATGTATATAGCGCATGTGCGTGTGGATATTATTTATCTGTATGTATATAGCGCATGTGCGTGTGGATATTATCTATCTGTATGTATATAGCGTATGTGCGTGTGGATATTATTGATCTGTATGTATATAGCGCATGTGCGTGTGGATATTATTTATCTGTATGTATATAGCGCATGTGCGTGTGGATATTATTTATCTGTATGTATATAGCGCATGTGCGTGTGGATATTATTTATCTGTATGTATATAGCGCATGTGCGTGTGGATATTATCTATCTGTTTGTATATAGCGCATGTGCGTGTGGATATTATTGATCTGTATGTATACAGCCCATGTGCGTGTGGATATTATTGATCTGTATGTGTATAGCGCATGTGCGTGTGGATATGTCTGTATGTATATCAAATTATTAGAGGACCATTCATAACAAGGACCATTACGGGACCGTTATATTAATAATTGCAGTCAATTATGTTAGTTAATCAATTAATATTACTTAGTAAGAGGTATTTTACAATTCGAATAAGTTCATTCTTTATACGTATTAACTGTCATGTCCATGTTCCTTAATTCTCATTTATATGACTTGTATTAAGTGTCATGCCCATGTTCCTTAATTCTCATTTATATGACTTGTATTAACTGTCATGCCCGTGTTCCTTAATTCTCATTTATATGACTTGTATTAAGTGTCATGCCCATGTTCCTTAATTCTCATTTATATGACTTGTATTAAGTGTCATGCCCATGTTCCTTAATTCTCATTTATATGACTTGTATTTAGTGTCATGCCCATGTTCCTTAATTCTCATTTATATGACTTGTATTAACTGTCATGTCCATGTTCCTTAATTCTCATTTATATGACTTGTATCAAGTGTCATGCCCATGTACCTTAATTCTCATTTATATGACTTTCATTAAGTGTCATGTCCATGTACCTTAATTCTCATTTATATGACTTGTATTAAGTGTCATGCCCATGTTCCTTAATTCTCATTTATATGACTTGTATTAACTGTCATGCCCGTGTTCCTTAATTCTCATTTATATGACTTGTATATAAGTGTCATGCCCATGTTCCTTAATTCTCATTTATATGACTTGTATTAAGTGTCATGCCCATGTTCCTTAATTCTCATTTATATGACTTGTATTAAGTGTCATGCCCATGTTCCTTAATTCTCATTTATATGACTTGTATTAACTGTCATGTCCATGTTCCTTAATTCTCATTGATATGACTTGTATTAAGTGTCATGCCCATGTACCTTAATTCTCATTTATATGACTTGCATTAAGTGTCATGTCCATGTACCTTAATTCTCATTTATATGACTTGTATTAAGTGTCATGCCCGTGTTCCTTAATTCTCATTTATATGACTTGTATTAACTGTCATGTCCATATTCCTTAATTCTCATTTATATGACTTGTATTAAGTGTCATGCCCATGTACCTTAATTCTCATTTATATGACTTGCATTAAGTGTCATGTCCATGTACCTTAATTCTCATTTATATGACTTGTATTAAGTGTCATGCCCATGTTCCTTAATTCTCATTTATATGACTTGTATTAAGTGTCATGCCCATGTTCCTTAATTCTCAGTTATATGACTTGTATTAAGTGTCATGCACATGTTCCTTAATTCTCATTTATATGACTTGTATTAACTGTCATGTCCATGTTCCTTAATTCTCATTTATATGACTTGTATTAAGTGTCATGCCCATGTACCTTAATTCTCATTTATATGACTTGCATTAAGTGTCATGTCCATGTACCTTAATTCTCATTTATATGACTTGTATTAATTGTCATGCCCGTGTTCCTTAATTCTTATATATATGACTTGTATTAACTGTCATGTCAATGTACCTTAATTCTCATTTATATGACTTGTATTACGTGTCATGCCCGTGTTCCTTAATTCTCATTTATATGACTTGTATATAAGTGTCATGACCGTGTTCCTTAATTCTCATTTATATGACTTGTATTAACTGTCATGTCCATGTACCTTAATTCTCATTAATATGACTTGTATTAAGTGTCATGCCCATGTTCCTTAATTCTCATGTATATGACTTGCATTAAGTGTCATGTCCATGTTCCTTAATTCTAATTTATATGACTTGCATTAAGTGTCATGCCCATGTACCTTAATTCTTATTTATATGACTTGCATTAAGTGTCATGTCCATGTTCCTTAATTCTCATTTATATGACTTGCATTAAGTGTCATGTCCATGTTCCTTAATTCTCATTTATATGACTTGTATTAACTGTCATGCCCATGTTCCTTATTTCTCATTTATATGACTTGTATTAAGTGCCATGTCCATGTTCCTTTATTCTCATTTATATGACTTGTATTAAGTGCCATGTCCATGTTCCTTATTTCTCATTTATATGACTTGTATTAAGTGTCATGCCCATGTTCCTTAATTCTCATTTATATGACTTGTATTAAGTGTCATGCCCATGTTCCTTAATTCTCATTTATATGACTTGCATTAAGTGTCATGCCCATGTTCCTTAATTCTCATTTATATGACTTGCATTAAGTGCCATGTCCATGTTCCTTAATTCTCATTTATATGACTTGTATTAAGTGTCATGCCCATGTTCCTTAATTTTCATTGATAAGACTTGTATTAAGTGTCATGCTCATGTTCCTTAATTCTCATTTATATGACTTGTATTAACTGTCACGTCCATGTTCCTTAATTCTCATTTATATGACTTGTATTAACTGTCATGCTCATATTCCTTAATTCTAATTTATATGACTTGCATTAATTGCCATGTCCATGTTCCTTAATTCTCATTTATATGACTTGTATTAACTGTCATGTCCATGTTCCTTAATTCTCATTTATATGACTTGTATTAACTGCCATGCTCATGTTCCTTAATTTTCATTGATATGACTTGTATTAAGTGTCATGCCCATGTTCCTTAATTTTCATTTATATGACTTGTATTAAGTGTCATGCCCATGTTCCTTAATTCTCATTTATATGACTTGTATTAACTGTCATGCCCATGTTCCTTAATTCTAATTTATATGACTTGCATTAAGTGCCATGTCCATGTTCCTTAATTCTCATTTATATGACTTGTATTAAGTGTCATGCCCATGTTCCTTAATTTTCATTGATAAGACTTGTATTAAGTGTCATGCTCATGTTCCTTAATTCTCATTTATATGACTTGTATTAACTGTCATGTCCATGTTCCTTAATTCTCATTCATATGACTTGTATTAACTGTCATGCTCATGTTCCTTAATTTTCATTGATATGACTTGTATTAAGTGTCATGCCCATGTTCCTTAATTTTCATTTATATGACTTGTATTAAGTGTCATGCCCATGTTCCTTAATTCTCATTTATATGACTTGTATTACAATACAAGTGTTACAAGTGTCATGCCCATGTTCCTTTATTCTCATTAGTTTTATACATTAGCGGTATAATTATGGGGTCAGCTACATTAGTTTCTACTTTCGAGAACTTAGATGTAGATGTACGATTGCGGATTTTCTTTAAGGTTTATATCACGACCTTTACCACGATGTTCACCACAATGCATATACCAGTGAGATGGTATACCGTTATGACGAGCCTTTAAACAGAGTCGTTGCAGAGATGGGAAAAGTCAGAGATAAGAAACTTCCCCCTTCAGATATGGCAACCTCGAAATGACAAATGTGCTGTATAGAAATTACCATTTCTTAAAATAAAAGTCTAAACATGTTCTCAAATAAACAAAACATTAAAAAAAATGTTTAAGTGATAAAATATTAGAAAAGTCCGGCTGACAGTCATATTTATTCTACTTCTTGTCGTTGTTTTAGTTTTTGCTGAATATTTGTACTGTATATAATTTGTCAGTTGTTTCTGCCAGTTTGTCTGGCTGTCTCCAGTTTAAGAAAATACTATAAAACTATTGGATGTGCAGTGATATTTGTGATATTAGTTTTGTCTTCAATATAAAAAGAGAGCAAAATTAACGTCGCCATGATAACCTATAATTCGGCAACCGGTTAATTTGACGCCGTATTCAGCGATTGTAATGAAACATCTAGCGTATAATTAATATGATGAAAGCTGTAATTACGCTACAATAACGCTGCAATTACGCTGCAATTACGCTACAGTTACGCTGCAATTACGCTACACTTACGCTGCAATTACGCTACAATTACGCTGCAATTACGCTCAATTACGCTGCAATTACGCTACAATTACGCTGCAATTGCGCTACAATTACGCTGCAATTACGCTACACAAATTACTAGTTCTTAAGCAAACGTATAGAAGCTTCTTGTTTAATACGCCCGTTTGAAAATTGAGGCGTATTATCTTATTGAATTGTCCATCCGTATGTCCATAAAAAATATTCCAAACGTTAATTGTCCATCCGTATGTCCATAAATATTCCAAATGTTGAATTCGAAACCATAACACCCACCCTCATAAAACTTCAGGTACATTGTCCTTTATGAGATTTTGGACTTAGTAGGTCAAAGATGAAAGTCACCATGACCTTATATAGGCTATGGGTCAATGGGATGGTCGGTACAATCTCGGGGGACGAAGGTTAATAGTGATGTAAGATATACACGTGGCTCCATCGTAAATGGAGTGTCTACAATAGAATTTGCAGCAAAACAAACACAATTTAATTATCAGAGATAGTTTACGATTGGTTAACGAATACATTTACTCTGCAAACTTAAATTTAAGGTATAAAGCATTATTTCAAATTAATACTGTTATTAGCCAGCAAGTGTATTTTCAAAAAATAATTTGAGAAGATGGATTGCCAGTATTTGCATCAGTGAGTTGTGCATCTTATGAGTTGCAGCTTAGCAACATAATCCTCAAGAAATCCATTCCAATTAAAGCAATAAAACATTTTGCAAACGTGTTCTGTCAAAGAGTAATATTCAGTGATTAAAACTAACTAGCTATTTCTATTATATTAGATTATCGAAGATTTATTAGGTAATTATGAACGGTATGACGAATATTACTGTTTATTACATTTCTATGCGTGAAAGATCGGTATTTCTCAGTGCAAGAATATTCATAATCGCTAAATATTAATTATTAACCCAGAACACATTAATAACTAACGTTGCTGACTTAGAACACAATAATAACTAACGTTGCGACGTTGAGTCGTGACGTCAACCAAGTGTTGCTGACGCGACGTCATCCGCCGATAACGTTCAATAAAGCGAATATTTGTTTGCAAAAACGTAATTTAAAATGTAATAAATAGATTATTTAACTGTTGGGATCGATTATTGGGTAATCCTTCATTTGATGGTAGACGTGCTTTGTTTTTTCACTCACTCGAGTGCGCTCGTTCGTGAAAAGAACCACACGTCTACCACTAGTGAAGGATTTCCCTATAATTGATCCCAGCAGTTAAATAATCTCTATTTGTTGTACTACATGAACTGTATTTAAAATTAATTGAAAGCTTTAAATTATCCGTAAACCTATTTTATTAGAAGAAAATTGAATGAATCAGTTGATGACCTAAATATCCCGGTGTTATGGGTTTTCGATGGCGTAAGCACTAGTCTAACACAATGTATTTCAAATTCGAAAAAATTTCACTAGAACTAAAAATATATCACAAAACGGTCATGAAATAAAATTGAACCTATTCGATCATACTATGTTCACATTTGAAACATTATGGAAGGAACAAGAACGTGGAAAAAGTGTGACGTGGGGATATAGAACTGATGCACTTCATCCATATTCAAAATCTCATTATGCATAATCAGACGCTACTGGCTACTGTACAGAGTAGACAACGTCAACCAATATTTGATATTATCAAAAGCTAAAGACAATCAAATCACAAATATATATTACCATAGACAATGCAAAATATATTCACACTGCGAAGAGATTTAGAGAAACGAATAGCAGATGTAATTCCGATAGATTCAGCTCAGACCAGAGACATAACCAAGAAAGGCCTGCACAAATATGAGTGAACACTATTTAAAATGATATAATAAATTAATGCATTAAATTAGATGAACAAATCGTTCATGTTACTGTCCCTACTATTCTCTAACCTGAGAAACAATTTCCTCACTGTAAAGTGTAACTATTAGACCTACAATCTTAAAACTTTACCGATATACCGATGTTAAAACAATGACTCCTATTAATGTTGAGGCTTGTAGGTCAAACGTTAAGGTACCAGTATCCCGAGCAAAAAATACGCTACCTGTGGTGAGATTTATTGACTATTATACCTACAACCTTGAAACATTATTCAAATAGTGTTCAGTTTCGAACAACAACCTCTATTGAAGTTTTATGGTTAGTAGGTCAAGTTTCAAGGTCACTGTGACATGATCATGATCAATTCTTACCCTCCTGTTATTCATCAACTATTTGACCTACAGTTTTGAAACTTACAGAACATGCTGTTGCTTGAAAAACATCCAATATCAGTTTGTTTTTGTTGGTTTTTTGTCAGAAGATCAAAGGTTAAGGTTATATTGTTCCTGCATACCGGATTATAAGAATCTTTCATAGGTATCCGGTGAAGATAGGGAATTCAAAACCGAGGTATAAGTTTTTTTTATCGGAACCGAGTCACTGCCGAGGTTCCGATTAAAACACTTATACCGAGGGTTGGAATTCCATATCAGAACCGAATACCAATGATAGATTCTTTTTCTTGCATATCAGAGACATATTGTGCGTTGACGCTGCCAGCTACTAACGTTTTGTATGTGTTCCTGCATACCGGATGCTGATGCGCGTGAATTTTATCTCGACCCTAGAGTGAGTTGGAAATATCTAGCCCCGGTAAAATGACGGATATCCTTGTCCGGTGTGCACGAAAAGGCTATCCACGTTTTATATTGGGGGATGGAAAGTCTTATCTTTATGGGTAAAGATAAAGTCACGCGCGCACCAACATCCGGTATGCAGACAAATATGCATAAACGTTAGTAGCTGGCGGCGTCAAAGCACACCATATGCAAGAAAAGGAATCTATCATGGGTATTCGGTTGAGTTAGGGAATTCCAATCCTCGGTATAAGTGTTCCGATAACAACACCTATACCTCGGGTTGAAATTCCCTATCATCACCGGAAACCTATGAACGATTTTTATATTCATTCTGGCTGTCTGGCTCTCTGTCTGGCCTGTCTGGGTCTTTGTCTGCCTCTCTGTCTAGCTTGTCTGACGGGTCTGTCTAACCTGTCTGTGTCTTTGTCTGACACTAGGAAATGCTTTTAACAAATAAAAACTGAGCAAAAGGGCGTTAGGCGGCACTCTTGTTAATAATGTTATATAATGTTTAAAGATCATGAATGTCACTAAGAGGGTCATACAATAATATGTAATATGTAATATGTAATGTGAAATGATGAAATGTGTTCTTTTTACACACACTAGTTATTAAATGCTAGAAATTAGATCTATTTCTCTATACCCGGGAGATTGACTTTGGGCGCAGTCAAATATATCGTCGGTTTAACAAAGCTATACACTTCTGTCGAATAAGATGCTATATCATTCTCGTTGATTGTGCAGCCACAGTTATTGGTGTGTGTTTTATCTCTTTAATTTAAACTTATTTATTTTATATCCATTGTAGCGAAAGCTCTATGAACTTATTTGAATCACTCTCGATATTTTCCTGGGTAGAACCAATACTAAGAAGATGCAGATAAAGTGTCTTGCTCAGGGACACAAGTCATATGGCACGACTTTTCGATAATGGGTACAACGCTCTACCAATAGACCACAGCGCTCAACATCTCTTCAGCTTTACTAGATAGTATTTTTCAATAGTTGTAATAAAGTGTGCATCACACTATAATACCATTCAACATAAAATAACTAAATGAATATATTTAGTGTTTTTCCGAGCTAAGCGTTGCTAAGCAACCATAAAGATTTTCGAAATAGAAAACTATGAAAGAACAACATTCATCCTGTTTTATTGAGCTTTTGCACGAAATGTTTGCGCCGTTGATGCATTCAATTATTTTTATAATGATTAAACAAATAAACAACCCAATTAAACAGGAATGACAAATTAATGTTAACCGTACTTGAGATAATCGAACAAAGCGATTATGTTAATTGTATACGCAACTTATATTTAAAGAAACTAAAACGCCAAAATAACAAGCAAAATTATGCTACACAACCGTTTATCTAAAATATTTCCAACTGTTTAAGTGTTATATAATAATGTATATGTGCCGATTTATATTTCTCTCCCTTTTAACTGTATATAGGTACAATGAGGGAACTGCTCCAACCCTTTTGTTTGATTAGTTAGATGGTACTGCTCGAACCCGTGTGTTTGCTTGGTTGGGTAGCACTGCTCCCACCTTTTCGTTTGATTTGTTAGATTCAACTGTTCCAATATTTTCATTTGATTATTTAGATGAGACTGCTCTAATCCTTTGGTTTGATTGATTAGACTGGACTGCTCCAACTCTTTCATTTTATTAGTTACATGATATTGCGTCAACCCTTGTGTTTGATTGGTTAGATGAACAGATTCGACCTCAGTCAAATCTGGAAAATACGGTTGGTTCCAAATGTTTTCAGTTTAAACCATCTACACAATTAATGAAATGAAGTAGAATTAAAACAGTAAAAATACGGTTGGTTCCAAATACTTTGTTTAAAATCATCTACACAATTAATGTAATGGAGTAGAATTCTAACTTACGATGCTGCCTTGTTGGTTACAGATTAGATCATGGCATGGATTTCTTTTTTACACTGTCCTGTTTTAATGGGATGACAGTAAGGTAAGTGTGAGGTTTGGTGCACCCCAAAACCGGTTTAAACCCCCAGTGACCTTTGTTGCCGCTGACCGGTCCAAGGCGGTAGCCCTATTGTCAACCCTTTTGTGTCTGTGATGTCGTTTGTATTTTTTATTATTTTGCCTTCTCGTTTGTCTGTTTGCGTGTTTGTTTTTGTGTTTTGTGGTTGACTGTCGTCCTTGAATGCTGCTTTCCCTGTCCGATATTTTTATATTTCTTTACGTACTGATGTAAGACAAGTACAGAGACATTTAATCTTAAACCAACATCTGACATAATTTGCGGTGCAAGCAAAAAAAGAAACGTTTTAAAAATTTATTTACGAACCCCAAAATGTAGGTATAAAAGCCGAACAAGAAATTTAGCTTTCACAGAACACTATCTATCAAGAACACGCATTAAATCTTAAATTCAACCAGTTTTAGTGTTTGCCTAACTTCTTCTTGTTAATACAGCACTCCTTTATTGTCTGAATCGCGTTTGCTTGATTACAGCAATTTATGGCGGAAGTATCGTAATGCATTGATTGTACAAGCACACAAAAAAATATACTGTAACAATTGATTGGAATGAAATAACAGATCCACTTATTTTCCACTCGCAATTTCTATCTATAGCGTCATGATTGATGCTTTCTCCGCGGAATTTTACACTCTTTGTCGCTTTCAATACGACAGTTATAATGTTCTTATCATGGTGGAACACTCCTTAATATACATATGTCAGTCTGCAGAAGATTAATATTTCTGAAACATTACTAACAGAAAGAACTAATGTAAGTGTGACAAAGGACAACATTGGCTCTCAATATTGACATCATTAACCTGAGTGTGCTCGTAGGTGCGGTTTACATTTTTAAGATCAAAAACGTGCCCAGAAAGGTACAAAATCTAAATAATATGACGTAAGAACCAAAAAATATATTTTTTGAAATCCTGTTAAATCTCCGAGATAATTAGTAAAACTACATTTTGAAGATCGAATACGGTCAATTTACTCTAACATGCACAACAAATTATAGTAAAATATATTTTGCATTTTGAATAATTTGTGGGCCAAAAATCGCTATTAATATACCATGTCCTTTAAACATTAAGTTATTTTATATATATAGTATACACATAATCTAAATGTGTTTTCATTGCATACTTTACTGGGACACTTCACTATAGTAGATATATACTCAGGCTAAGCGGAAGTAACCGCTTCTTCTCCACGGGTATACGCTTGTTTCCGTTTAGTCTGCTTCTCTGACCCACGAATAGAATAGAATAGAATAACTTTATTTTCCAATCATGTGCCACAAATATGGCATTATAATCTCAGTCAAATGGACAATATAATGAAACATAACAAAAGCTTAATTCTGATTAGCATAATAACAGTAAAATGAAATGATATCCTTCTTCTACGCATCAATAGGGTAAAACAACCAGTCCGATCAAAGTTATGATTATATACCGACTGGCGCTTGTTCCGCTTCTACACAGATAGACGTTTGTTTCGGGTGTGTACGTTTTCCCGCCAAAAAATTGTCCATTTCCCGAGCGTTTGTTGAAACTTTTATGCCATTTTTTTTTAATTTGATATTCCATCATTATTCAATGGTTGTGTTCATGAAAAGATGTTGTGTTTTAGGTTAAATGTCATTCTTTTTGTATGTATTAGTATATTTGTTTTAAATTTAAATAGAATGAATTAATAATAGAATCTTAATGTTGATTTGTCGATTTGCTTTACCTTAGCTTAAATTACACAGCTGATACAATAGACTACTCCACAGCTACGGCTTGTTTGAGTGAACTGGGACAGGCGCAGTGAAGCAATACATTGATTTCGACCATGGACAGGTTTACTATTGTATAGGTTTGACACGTTGATGTCGAAGTTATTGAAATTACAAGATCGAGGCTAATCAAGTTCTGTTAAGCTGGCGAAATGTTGTTATCTTAACAGTACAGAAACTAATCATTTACTGTTATATGTTACTCCTAATCTGTATCGAATGACGAAATAAGGTGATGTTCTCCTTCCCCCTCATCACAGGATCACAAATATCGCAAAAATATTATATTTAGGATTGTTACCTGCAGAGATCTAAGAAGTAGATTAATAGGTTACGTCTCTATTACCTTTTATTTTATTTGATTTACTCTACTCCCACCAAAACGACATCACTCGCTCACCCCACAACCCGTGTCGTAAACATGTCATGGGTGGGACTGTTACCAGTTTTTGGCGGCGCGCCTTGAGCGCGCATCCTATCTTCCTATCTATATCTGTATTTGCTTATGGAGGAGCACGTGACATCAAAAATGTTGGGGGTAAAAGTCTGGCCAAAATGTTGGGGGCGGGTAAAAGACTGGCCATAAACTGGTCGTCAGAAGACGGCTCAAAAAAAAAAAAAAAAAAAAAAAAAAAAAAGACTGGCCATAAGATCTTATTGTTCTACATCATAACATGACCCAGCATATCAAGTTTCATAACTCTGTGCTGCTTTCTGTAAAAGCTATACCCTTTTTTGAACTTAGTATATTGGTTAAGTTTTCCGTTAAGGTCCACTTTTTAGCCAGTAGGTTTTTAAAAAGAACACGTCTTATTGTCATCCCTTGATCGGAGTCTGCGTATTTGGTTATGTTTTATGTTAAGTTGCACTTCTTTCGGTAGCTATTTTACGCTTGCGTAAAACCTTGCTTGATTGTCTTCTTCGACGCTTGATTGTACATACAAACGAATTGACCCTTAGTGCAGGGAAAAAATGAAACCGGAAACACGTGTCTGTAATTATTTTTTATTACAATAGTTTTTATCACCCATATTTAGTTCATCGATATAATGATGAAGATTTCCTCTTTGTTTTATTTATTAATTTAGTGTCTTTCTGTCGTTCTGTTTATCTTAGATATCTTCGTCTGTATCAGCCAATCGAAACGATACCAGAATCTAGGTAAAATGGATGCCTAAATTTATTAATTTAGTGTCTTTCTGTCGTTCTGTTTATCTTCGATATCTTCGTCTGTATCAGCCAATCGGAAACGATACCAGAATCTAGGTAAAATGGATGCCGCGTCATTTTTTTAGAAGAGCTGTTCTAAACATTTGTTGTGAAAACAAACGAACGTCGCAGATGATCTAAACTAACCTGATATTTGATTTGATTTACTGTTAAGTGTTTTAAATTAATTGTTATATGTTATTCCCAAACTCTATCCTGTAATGAGATTCCCCTTTTTCCTCCACCTCCTTATTATAGTTAGCTAACAAGGCAAGCCGTTTCTTTTAAAAGGAAATTTTATTTGGGTTTGTATTTGTCTATGGTTAACTGACTGAGAATTATGTAACTGATGATAAGCATGCATTACAACTTCAGTTCCTAGCGAACTAGTCTAAAACTCTTGGCTGGTATAAACCTAAAATTTGCAACATTAAAATGTTACCGTTTCACTTGCTGAAATAAGTTTTTCTTAAATCAGTTAACTGACGTGTAGCATGGAATATTTATTATATGTATATAAGCGACAAGACTTTCCTTAGCCTCTGTAGCGCAGTTGAATGAGGCCCCGTGTTAGTGCCGGGGAAGTTAGGGTTCAAGCCTGCAGATTTTCATATTATGGTTTTTATTATTGCAGATGGTAAGGTAACAACCGTTCCTTTACATTTTTTCACTTTGATAACGCAATCTTATAATAACACATGGTAGCAGTGAACAGTTAATATGTGTTGTATTGCACACGCTAACGCACACGTATCCCTTACATGTGAATAATTGTATTTCTGTGCTGATGTACATTTACTTCTAGCACGTCGTGTTACAAGGGTGAATTGTAATCAATATGTAAGGCAAGTGATATGACGGCAATGTATTTACAGAGAAAGAATCGAGGTGATTTAACATGTTTAGTAGGAAGAACTGATGGTAAAAATCGGGAAGAATGTGTCTGGTAAGAAAAAACGGCCGTGGCGTGTTTATGTCTCCGTGACAACTTTTCTTTCAATAGCGTTTTAACACCTGTGACTATGCTAAATGTTTGTCTCTCGGCAGCTATTTTACGCTTCCGTAAAACCTTGCTTGTTTTCCTATTAGATACTTTTTTCGTCAGGTATGGAACTACTTTTTATTTGCAAATTGTTGTTATCCAAATGGGTACACACTGTGTACCTCTTATCGCAGATTTGTTTCCGTATTACTATGCTAGAGATTTCATGTCGAGTCGTTCACTATATACTCTGGTGATTATAATCGAAGCCTTTAATAACACATCTCGGTATCTGGATAATATATTGAAAATCGATACATGTAACCCGTTCGTTTATACATCTTTGGTTGAAAAATCAAAAATCAGCAATAAGATAGTATTTCAATTTTGACATTGTTAATTATCCCCACTTGGACGGGAATGTTTCCCGAGCAGCTTCTTCAAGGTATATGTTTCTCAACTTATTTGTTTTTCTAGAGCTCATAGTTGAGGAGTATTCGTATAATGTTCGTAACCGTTTCATAACTAAAACGCTGCTCCATCGGGGCTACCTTTACCATAAAGTTCGAAAACAAAAAGTTTACAAATGTTATTATCGTTATCCTGGTCTACTTTTAAGGTAATGTTTTTAATCAGTATGTGTGTGGGCTGAAGGTGTTGTGTAGAAGTCAATAAGAAAACTGATTCTGTTTAAACATCTAAAAAACGAAATGAACCAGAAGTGATAATTGAAATTGTAAACCGGAATATATTCAAGAATAAGAATGCATATATCGCTAAATTGATACATTTTTTTTTAAATTCGATCCAAAAGTGACAGAGATATCAAAAAGCACGTAGGAGTCATTTCTGAAAACATGCTGAATTGTATAATAGCGACCGGTATACTGTCGAATATAATGCATACTTTTTACACGGACCCTTGTGTATTTTGTGATATTTTTTTCTATCATTATTCGTTCAATATAAATATAAATATTCAAAAATCGAACAGGAAAAGCAGCATTCAAGGACGACAGTCAACCACAAACACACACAGAAACAAAGAACAAATTTAAAGATGAATAAAAGGACAAATACGACATCACAAACACAAAAGGATTGACAATAGGGCTACCGTCTTAAAAAAAGGCCGCTGGGGGTAAAACACCAGGTTCTAGAGTGCACAAAACCTACCGCTTACCCTATACTGTCAATACAATAAAACGGGACAGTGTAAATAAAGAAATCCCGCCATGAACTATTCTCTAACCAACAAGGCAGCATTAATAGGCAAAATAAGTAAAACACAAAGATGCTCGTGTATTCGTGTATATATAAATACAAAAATACAATAGCCTAGAAGGCCACAAAGAAGGTACTCAGTGACATGGCAGAAGCCAGAGCAACAAGAGAATAAACCATTGAGGACAGGAGAAGATAAGACTGCAGACAAACATCAAACGTTACCGTCCTTTTGGGCGTTAGGTATACGTCATCATAGGGTCCACAGCCTGTCCGGTCATCACACAATTAAAGAGGAAAGCATAGTGGCGAACTGTAAATGGGTCCACCACCAATCATGCAGTGCGTTGCAAAATGATAGGGTCATAGCTTATTTTGATAAATTGTTTAACAAGTTTAACAAAGATAGTATGAAAGTGATCATGACCACGGATCTTACGAAGTTTTTGTAAATCAGGTCACCATAGAAGTCAGGTTGTGATAGTCCTTTTCGCAGAAAAGTTTTTAAACTACTTTGCTATTTGCTTAGAAGATCAGGGTTACGATAATAAAATGTTGCAAAGTTTTTACCAGGAATATGTTAATGGTAGCCTTAATGGAGTAGCTTTTTAGTTTAACAAAGATTATGATTATTGAAGTCCTCTACTTGAGTACAAGTTCTAGAAAAAGGGTTGACAATAGGGCTAAGTTGTTTAAAAGTGCCTCTATCCAGTGATGTGCGCATTCCAAAATTATGATAGTCATTGTTTTAGCCCGACTATTTGAATAATAGGGACACCTTTCCTATTCACCTCGGCGTCGATGTTGGCGTCTTTATACTAATACTTCCCATCAAATTCTGTACCTTATCCAACAATCCCCATAGCTCTTCCTTGTATTTGGACAAAATTATGGCCCTTTGATTGTCATGTCTTTAGTCCCAGCTTGACCTTAAAGTTTTTGTGCAATAGATTTATAACATTCATTAACATTTTAAACTAATGTTTCAAAACAAATTATGTATCTCATCCAATAATTCCATAACTCTTCTATTCATTTTGACAAAATTATGGCCCCTGAATTGGTATATTTTTATATACAATTATATAGGAGAAACTCTTAAACATCTTTTTCTCCGAAACAAAAACGGCTGCAGCTTAGATATTTATGTATGTAGCATCGTCTAGTAGTCCTCTTCCAAGTTTGTTCAAATGGTGACCCTGGGGTCGGAATTGGACCCGCCCCGGAGGTCACAAGAGGCGAAACACGAGGGTGCTGGTGGGGCCACTGAGTCATACTATAGTAACCCCACCTTGTAACCATATATACACTTACTGGGCATGAACAGACAGATACAACCATCCAACCAGCATGGACACGGATGTCCTTCCACACCCCTGGGGACATAGCACCTCGGTCATAACTTGGAAATCATTGCGATTTCCACATTATAACCATATATAAACTTACTGAGCATGAACAGACGGATATAACCACCCAACCAGCATAGACCCCAGGCTCCTTCCCCACTCCTGAGGATATAGCCCCTCGGTCATAACTTGGAAACCATTGAGATCCCCACCCTATAACCATGTATGCACTTACTGGGCATGAGCATACAGATACAACCACCCAACAAGTATAGAACCCGGGGTTCCACCATATGAACACTTACTGGGCATGAACAGACGGTTACAAAAATCCCACCAGCATAGATCCCGGACTCCTTCACCACCCCTGGTAATATTGCCTCCCGGTCATAACTTGGAAACCATTGATATTCCCACCCTATAACCATGTATATACACTTACTGGACATGAACAGACGGATACAACAACTCAACTATAATAGACCCCGATCTCCTTCCCCAACCCTGGGGACATAGCCCCTGGGTCATAACTTGTAAACCGTTGAGATCCCCATGCTATAGCAAGATGTACACTTATTGGGCATTACCAGACGGAACCATTCAACCAGCGTAGGCTTCTTTCCCACCTTTGTGGACCTAGCTCCTGGGTCAAACTTTACAAATCATTTGATATTTTAGCTCCACAATTCGAAGAAGATTATGTGATCTATAGGTCAAAGTTCATGGTCACAAATTGCATTTATGTGTTGATAGGCTCTTAGCATCAGGTTAATGTTTATGTCCGAATTTCTTAACATGTAAATAACTTCAACATTTGTTATCCAATCATCATCAAACTAACACACGTTATTATAAATGGGGCGGGCGATGAGGGTATGAGTTCAAGATCATTGGATGAAATTTCAATGAATACTGAAAGTTGATCCCTTGGAAGCAACAAACACAAACAAGAGATAAAAGCAACAGACTCGTTTTTATTGAGTCTATTCATGAGAGGTAATATATAGTGCAACACCTCTCACGCCTCCTGCCACCGGCTTAAGCGATATTCTACTTTATAGCCACAAAGATTATAGCAACAAAGATTGGGCTTGAAGATCCCAAAGGACCCGTAAGAAATAACACTAGGTCACAAAGGGGACAAGGTCAAATGCACTAACTTTTAACAATATTTTTCTTTAAAATTTCGATTTAAATTTACATTATGTAGCCTTTGAACGGGTTATTATGAAATTACCTCCGTGTCATCACAGAAAATTTGTGGGCCTTTATTTAATGAAAATTCCAATGTTTTCCGTCTTCAGACATCCAGCTTTTCACTTTGTTTTTTGATATGGTATGCCTGGTGTATAATATCTTGGTCTCTGAAAATTCGAATAGTCGAGCTGCGCTGTTCTTCGACAGCTGTTGTTCATTCATTATTAACACTTTTGCACGATTTTAACACTTGAACCCTGTGTCATTTACGATACCATTTCTCTGTCAGTTTATTTTCGAGTTTGATAACGTTTTCGGCCGTTCATGTTACATAAATTATCTTTCCAAAGGCATATGAATTATAACATTACGATGCATATTCCACTGTCTGTATTACTTATCATCTCTGGTCCATTTTCTTTTGTACCGAGTATATTATGCCATGATAGTAAAAGATAATATAATATTATTTGCACGCTATGCTACTATAAATCAAAACAAGATATCAAAGAAAGATATAGCCACACTATTCGGCAATCAGTTTATAGTTCTTCTGAAAAAACAAAACGAATATTATGGGATGTACTTTTATTTACTCTGTCTTGTCAAATTGATCGCTGAAGACAGGAAAATAGTGAGGTTGTGTTAACTTAAAATCGATTTCGGCTAACCATTTTTAGCTCGACTATTCGAAGAATAAAAGAGCTTATGTAATCAACCCGGGGTCGGCGTCGGCGTCCCACATCAAGGTTTGCGAGTAAGCTGTGTTTACAAGTCTATATCTCTTATATTTCTTATCCTAGCACAACCAAATTTGGCCATGGGCTTCCTTAAAGCATTAACTAAGGGCTACGTAAGCAGTTTTGGTTCCTGTAACCCATGGGCTCCCATGGAACCCAAATTATGAAAGCCCATAAAATGTGTCCCATTTTACATAACCCTAACCCTAACCCTAACCCTAACCCATGGGCTCCCATTGAACCCAAATTAAGATTTTAAAATGAGCCATAAAATGAGTCCCATTTCACTTCAAATGTTGCGTGTAAGCCATGTTTACAAGTCTGTATCTCTTACATTTCTTAACCTAGCACAACCAAATTTAACCATTATCTTCCTTATAGCATTACCTTAAAGGCTGTTTAAGTAATTTTGGTTCTTGTAACCCCTGGGCTCCCATGATACCCAAATTCTGATAGCCCTTAAAATGTGTCTGTTTCACATCAAATTTTGCGTGTAAGCTGTGTTTATATATATATCTTACATTTCTTGTCCTAGCTGAACACTAAATTTGAGAAGTGGTTTCCTTATAGTATGTTGTAAAGTGTTGGGTAAGTAATTTTGTCTTCTGCAAATTCTGGGCTCGCATGGAACCCAAATTGTGATGGCTCATAAAATGTGCAATAAAGGCAGATCTAGGTTTGCATTTAAGCATGTATATATCTATAATTTTATTCATACTTCACCCATATTGGGGCATAGGCTCCCTCCTCCATCATCCCCCACACTCCCTCCACTCCCACTCCCCTCCACCCATTTTTAAAAAAAATATTTCTTTGTTGTTTTAGTCGATTCTTACACATATGTTGCCCCCTCCCAACCCAACCCCCCCCCCCCCCCACCCGCCGCTCCCCCTCCCCACCCGCCTCTCACCGCCGCCATTTGAAAATCTGTTTTTTTTGTGTGTTTTTTACATTTCCGTGTTGTTTTTGTCAATTCTTACACATGTTGCCTCCTTCCCCCCCACCTCCACCGCCCTCCCCCCTCTGGCATATTTTTATTGTATTTTTTTTTTTTTTTACATATTTCTGTGTTGTTTCGGTCAATTCGTACATAGCTTCTTACACATATAGTTGCCCACGACCCCCCGTCTCTCCCCCACCACACACAAGCCCCCACCACTCGAAACTCATTTTTTTTATTTATTCTTTTTACATATTTCTGTGTTGTTTTGGTTAATTCTTACACATAGCTATGTTGCCCACCCAATCCACCCACCTACCATCCCCCATCCCACACACACTCAAAACTGGAATTTAATTTTTTATTGTTTTTACATATTTCTGTGGTCAATTCTTACACATAGCTTCTTACACATATATGTTGCACACACCCCTTGCCTCTCGCCCCTCTCCCCACCACCCACTCTCAAAACTTTTTTTATTTTTTTCTTTCCATATTTCTGTGTTGTTTTTGTCAATTCTTACATATAGCTATGTTGCCCCCTCCCCTCTACGCCACCCCCGCCCCCAACTCGAAAGTGGAATATATATAAAAAAAATACATATATTTCTGTGTTGTTTTGGTAAATTTGTACATAGCTTCTTACACATATAGTTGCCCCCGACTTCCCGTCTCTGCCCCCCCCCCACCCCCACCCCTCACCCCACTCGAAACTGGAATATATATAAAAAAAATTATTTTTTTTTACATATTTCTGTGTTGTTTCGGTCAATTCTTACATAGCTTTTCTGTGTTGTTTTGATCAATTCTTACACATAGCTATGTTGCGCAATTCAGATACACAGATGAAATATGAATACAAAAATTGAAATGAGGCCACAATAAAAATTGCCAGATATCAGCTCCCTCCCCGAGTTGCCTTTCGACCACAAAGTTCTTTAAAATGACAGCAATTTTGGATTAAAACAAATAAAAATAATAAAAAATAATAAAATTTCACATAATTTTATATCGGCCGGAGTTTCTATACAAGCACCATCCCCCAACCCCACCCCACATTGTTTTAGCCTTATTTTCTGATGGTATATACTAGCTACATAATTTATTATTCTCTGAAAAATCGAATAGTCGAGCTGAGCTGTTCTCCGACAGCTCTTGTTCCTTTGAGTGATGTGATTTCTGTAGGTCCATTTTTCTTATTTGTTTACTTTGACATGAACCCACTGATAAGATCAATGTGTTTATTGTAGTGGTTGCAGAATGTAATGGTCCAACTCAGTATTTGTGTGGGCTGATGGCGAGGTAGAGAAGTAAATGAGGCCGATTGAACGTTTCTGTTGATCTTAGTTCTATTAAACGGACCAAAAGGCTTATACTGTTATATACAGGTATTTCAACTTGTCAATGCCTTCATTGCACCACCCACTCTCAAAACTTTTTTTATTTTTTTCTTTCCATATTTCTGTGTTGTTTTTGTCAATTCTTACATATAGCTATGTTGCCCCCTCCCCTCTACGCCACCCCCGCCCCCAACTCGAAAGTGGAATATATATAAAAAAAATACATATATTTCTGTGTTGTTTTGGTAAATTTGTACATAGCTTCTTACACATATAGTTGCCCCCGACTTCCCGTCTCTGCCCCCCCCCCACCCCCACCCCTCACCCCACTCGAAACTGGAATATATATAAAAAAAAATATTTTTTTTTACATATTTCTGTGTTGTTTCGGTCAATTCTTACATAGCTTTTCTGTGTTGTTTTGATCAATTCTTACACATAGCTATGTTGCGCAATTCAGATACATAGATGAAATATGAATACAAAAATTGAAATGAGGCCACAATACAAATTGCCAGATATCAGCTCCCTCCCCGAGTTGCCTTTCGACCACAAAGTTCTTTAAAATGACAGCAATTTTGGATTAAAACAAATAAAAATAATAAAAAATAATAAAATTTCACATAATTTTATATCGGCCGGAGTTTCTATACAAGCACCATCCCCCAACCCCACCCCACATTGTTTTAGCCTTATTTTCTGATGGTATATACTAGCTACATAATTTATTATTCTCTGAAAAATCGAATAGTCGAGCTGAGCTGTTCTCCGACAGCTCTTGTTCCTTTGAGTGATGTGATTTCTGTAGGTCCATTTTTCTTATTTGTTTACTTTGACATGAACCCACTGATAAGATCAATGTGTTTATTGTAGTGGTTGCAGAATGTAATGGTCCAACTCAGTATTTGTGTGGGCTGATGGCGAGGTAGAGAAGTAAATGAGGCCGATTGAACGTTTCTGTTGATCTTAGTTCTATTAAACGGACCAAAAGGCTTATACTGTTATATACAGGTATTTCAACTTGTCAATGCCTTCATTGATTTTCAAAATATTTACATTGAGTACTCAGTCGAAATAATTAAAGCATTTTATATATTGTTTAATACTTCTGCCTAGTTACCACACAACCCCCATGAACCTCATTAGCAACATACAGGTTAAGCATATGAACATTCATATATAATTGTTTGAAGTTTTTAAAAATTCTTATTAAGGATGTGATTTTAGTATAAGAATTAACTTTAATAAAAACTTATTTCGTTATATAAACGTTATGATTTGAACAAATTTAACATTTGTCATTGACACAAATTGTCCATTCTGTCATTATTTAAAAAACGCTAAAATATGTTAACAAAACATTATTCTCAAACTAAAACATTCCAAAGCTTTTGATTTTAAAATTACCTCCCTTTCCATTGAAATAAGAAAGATTTTCGATAACCTATAAAATTATGTCCCCAACCTATTTAATTGTTTATTCCTCCTTGAATGCTACTTTCCCTGTCCGATCTTTTTATATTTCTTTATCGTTGATGTTTATCACAGGAGGTTATGACCCTATCATTTTGCAACGTATTGCATGTTTAGTGGTTGACCTATTTACAGTTCTCCACTATGCTTTCCTCTTTGTGCGATGACCGGACACATTGTGGACCCTATGCCACTGACCGTTCAAAATCGGTAGAACTATTGTCAACCTTAATCCTTATAGGACGGTAGCGTTTTAATCTTGTCTTGTCGAACCATTAACGGTTTGTTCTCTTGGTGCTCTGGCTTCTGCCATCATTGAGTACGTACTTTGTGGCTTTCTAGGCTTCTTTTTTCTTTTTCTTTTTGTTATATTATATATACATGATCATTTATGTGTTTTACTTATATTGCCTATTAATTCTGCCATGTTTGTTAGAGATTATAACCTGGCGGGGATATCTTTATTTACCCTGTCCCGTTTATTAAGATGACGATAGGGTAATAGTGAGGTTTGGTGCACCCTAGAGCCTGGTTTAAACTAAACCCCCGGTGGCCATTTTTGCCACTGACCGTTCACTGGCAGAAGCCATATTGTCAACCCTTGTGTGTTTGTGATGTCTTATCTTGCCTTTTTCATCTTTATATATAGATGTTATTTGTTTCTTTGTGTGTTTGTGGTTGACTGTCCTTGAATGCTACGTTTCCTATTCAATTTTTATATCTGCTTTGTCTACAAATGACCTTGTGTCTTTATTAATTGTCATATCATTTCACTTTTTCATTGACCCCGAACATACACGACTTCGTATCTCGTCTACGGAAAGAACATGTATTTTGTGTGCTAAATTTATTTTGCTCAGTATATATCTCCAACGAATGTCAACCCTAGCAGTTATATTTTTTCAATTCAATTCAATATGTTATTTGGCATAACATTTACATGTGTATTGACTTAAAGAAATATAAAAAGATCGGACAGGGAAAGTAGCATTCAAGGAGGACAGTCAACCACAAAACACAGAAACAAACATGCAAACAGACAAACAAGAAGGCAAAAGTAAAAATAAAAGCAAACGACATCACAAACACAAAAGGGTTGACAATAGGGCTACCGCCTTGGAACGTGGGCCACTGGGGGTTTAAATCGGTTCTAGGGTGCACCAAACCTGACACCTAACCTACTATCGTCCCATTAAAAAAGGACAGTGTAAATAAAGAAATCCCCGCCATGATTTAAAGGCATTTTCAGTAGTTGTTCATGCGCAGAATTTTGGGTGACTTCTCTTCTAAAGCTATTGGATGGATTTTCCTAAAAATAATTACAGGAATGTTGCTCTTGATGATGTCTGGATGTATGTATTGCCTTTATTTATACAAATGCCTATTATTAGAAAAATACATAAAATAGAAAAAATATAACATTTTGTAAAAATTCAAACAAAATTAAAAAATGTAATCATAATGGTAGGGTTCCAAAAAACAATTTTAAATGTCAATATGTATGGTGACCTATAATTTTAATTGCATATATAGAGGATCTGACATAAGTTGTCATTTCATACAAAATATTATTAAACGAGTTCAGGAATGTAACAAATTCCTGGACGAGTTTAATAAAATTTTGTATGAAATAACAACGAGTGTCAGATACTTTTATCACATGGCTCAAAAACGACAAGAAACTACACATTATTGCTTGTGGTGAATCTACATACGGCGGACTATTACCCTCACAACATCGCCGATTCAGTGCTATATGCACGGACTCCACGGACTAAACGGGTGTTCCGGGACATTGACTAGACGAACGTACTGACACTGCACTTGATTCGGTCGCCTTGTATTACACATGGTTAATATAAGGAAATACGTAATGGGTATATTATACGGAATACAAGCAGTTCCATGTGATAAATTGTCTTACTATATGTTCAAATAAGTGGTAGGAAGAAAGTTTGAACTAATTATGTTAGGAACATAACAAAAAAGGAAAATATACCATTTCTGTATAATTTCATACAAAACTTGGCCTTTTAGCATTGGGGTAGGGTTTCAAAAACAAAAATTCTAAACAAGCATGCGGACTTAATATTTTTATTGCATATTTTGTTTTTATATATGTTAAACTATGTGCTTAGAAAGTTTAAACAAATTCTATTGTTGGGAACAAACACAAAAAGGAAATTTTATCATTATGGGCTAATTTGTGCATAAATTGTGAGTAATGGTCTCAACAGATTTTGTAAAAAAACATAGGGTTTACATAAAGATGACCTTAAAATGTTATTATATTTAAAGGTTCTTTACTTTAATACAATTTTAGCAGAATTGTGATTAATGAATAAATGATTAGATTTCAAAAATGTCTTATTTAGCTATTTCATGGACTTGTTCAACTTTTTGAACAGATTTACATGACGGTGGCATTACAAATTATTTTTTAAAATTTTAACAATTATGGTGACCTACCATTATTTTTGCATTTTCTATTTTAAAGAAAATCTGTTATGCTGAAAAAACAATAGAAAATGTCTTTAAACGAGGCGGAATTCAATTCAAAATAGTTTTATAAGAATACAAATATATTTCATTTAGAAAATGAATACATACAGTGAAATAGTTGTGGTTAACATATTCAGTCAATGTCATTTTCAATTAGATTTTATCATCATTATCGATATTTTGTTTCACATGTTTAAAGAGCATTTCATAACATGTAAATTAATAATACGTATAAACTCTGAAAAGCCTAGGACCCCTAAAGAACTGATTAATGGTCATCAGTACCAGCTTGATGTGAGTACCGTTGTTAAAATAATCAATGCAGTTCAAATGGCCGAATTTACATACAAACGCATAAATACGCACACATATAATTGAATGAATAGGGGCACACTTAAGGGTTCAGCCAACAATGCGCTATGCAGTAGTGTCAACAAAAGGTAATTCCCAAAGGAAACAGTAAATAGCGTGTTTTCTACCATAGTATGTATACAAAAAAAAAAGGAATATAAAAAGATCGGACAGGGAAAGTAGCATTCAAGGAGGACAGTCAACCACAAAACACAGAAACAAACACGCAAACAGACAAACAAGAAGGCCAAAGCAATAATAAATACAAACGACATCACAAACACCAAAAGGTTGACAATAGGGCTACCGCCTTGGAACGGTCAGTGGCAAAGTAGGCCACTGGGGGGTTTAAACCGGTTCTAGGGCTCACCAAACCTCACTAATACAAGATAATGAGGAAAGTTAAGGAAACCCTTATAAAATGGGCCAAAATGTCGATCAGCACAAAACCTTCAACGAGGTATATGAAAGACACGTGTTTAAGGAAAAACTGGATCAATGAGTGTCATACAATCCCTGTAGGATGTAAAATAACAATATTGATTGGATGTACGTAGTCGAACAAGAAATGTAGCTTTCACAGAATACAGAAAACCTTATTGTCATCCCAGTAAAACGGGAACAGTATAAATAACGCCAGGTTATATTCTCTAAGATACAATATAACTTAATGCATATTTGACTATAAAAAAGGAAGCGCGAGCTTTGGAATATAAGCCAGCAATCGATGCTTATCGCAGTGGTATAAAGGTCTTCATACAGATATCAACGATAAAATTTATATTTTTCATAAAAATAATTTGCCACGAGCAGGATTCGAATCAGAGAAATTATAATACTTTCATTTATTCTTCACGACAAATTTCCCATGAATGCTTCAAAGTGGGCAGGAACCTTACACAATTATTTGTTATCAACATTTAGGATGGCAGCCGTTGCTAAAATAGCCAAAACCTTAAAAAATCTGTTTCTACAGAACGGCTGTGAGCTTTAAACTTTATACTCCCTTACGTCTGTATGACATCAATATGTTACTACCAAAACCATTTTGCACTTTTCATTAAATCATACCACATGCAATACAGCTTTCAAACTTCACACACACACACATCTGTATGACATCAATATGTCCACACAAGCATCTGTATGGCATTAATATATCCACACACGCATCTGTATGACATCAATATGTCCACACACGCATCTGTATGACATCAATATGTCCAGGTCAATATGAATTAGCTTGACCTATTTTTCGCACCTTGTATTTTTACCTTAAATGTTTACATTCAAGTATTTTATCATGTTCATTTGTCACAGACCAAAAGCCATACAGTTTCAAATTTCATATATATATCTATATGATATCAATATGTTCCAACCCAAATTAAGTCAGTATGAATGACCACGACCTATATTTTGCACTTAGTTTATTTACATTAAAGATTTACATTGAACTTCTTTATTATGTCCATTTCTCAGATACCTAAAGTAAAAGAGTTTTCATCAAACACCATACACTCTTACATCTAGTATATGACATCAATTTGTGAAGGCCCTATCGCGTTAACAAGGCAAACGTTGACGACGGACGGATGGACGGCGGATAACTCGCCATCCCAAAAGAAAATTTGACAAAAGGGTAAGAGTGACAATATGGCAATAGAGTAAGACTGAGGTTTGGTGCATTCTAGAACCAGGTTTAAACCCCCAGCGGCCTTTTTGCCACTGACCGTTCCAAGGCGGTAGCCCTATTTTCAACCATTTTACATTTGTGATGTCATATCTTGCCTTTTAGTCATCTTTATAGTTGTTTGTTTCTATGTGTGTTTGTGGTTGACTGTCGTCCTTGAACGCTACCTTTCATGTTCGATTATTATATCTACTTTATTTTATCACCAAAATGTTACAATTGTGCAAATTGTACAGAGCACGTACAACCATTATTGTGCCCCTCTTCGAAGAAGCAGGGTGCATATTGCTTTGCAAATGTTGGTCGGTCGGTATGTCGGTCGGTAAGTCAGTCCGTCCCTAAATCTTGTCTTCACGATAACTCAAGAACAGCTTGCACTACAAAATCGAAACTTGGCAGGAATGTTTGTGTCATGTTCTAGTTGTGCACCTCTCCTTTTGGATAGATTTGCATAACAAATGTGGTTGCCATGGTAACAAAACTTGTAAAAAATCACTAACAATTGCCTGTCTTCGCGATAACTCAAGAACAGCCGGCACTTCATACGCGAAACTTGACAGGAATGTTTGTGTCATGGTGTAGTTGTGCACCTCCCCTTTTGGATAGATTTGCTTAAGAAATGTGGTTTGCCATGGTAACAAAACATGTAAAAAATTACTAAAAATTGCTTCTCTTCGCGATAACTCAAGAACAGCGGAAGCTACAAACCGGAAACTTGGCAGGAATGTTTGTTTCATGGTGTAGTAGCACTTCCCCTTTTGGGTAGATTTTTTAAAAGGTTTAACCCTTAACCTCGTTATTAAACCAAACTATTAACAAATGTCAACATGTCTACATTGTTTTAACATACAAATATGTTGTGATGCTTCTATATTTTAACCTGCATCTCAAAAATATTAACACGATATTTGTTAAAGGATGTTTTCAATTTAAATTGCATTTCCTTGACACACTATACTGTGTCTCCGTTTTCAAATTGTTTTGAGACCGCTCGGAAACGTGACAATTTAAGCCGCTTTTGCGGCTTGAAACTAAATGCATCTAAATTCAATATCTTAGTGGCGTGGGGATAGAAAAGGATAGGAGAATAGATACGGACAGACGTTTAATATATGCATTTCTCCTCCAAATATTTGATAATAAAAATGTTCATGTCAAACAATTCAAAGTTTAACAAGAGGGTCAAGATGGCCCTGAGCCGATCACCTGAAGATGTTTGCAATGATGAAAATAAATTCCTCTCGCAAATGCTGATTGAAGATGTTTTTAAGTATTTCCTATGTAAAAACAAAGACAAATCTTTACATAAAAACTTTGTACCCAGGGGTTGCAGCCATCTTTGAACCCAGGGACTTCAAATGAGCAAACTTGATAGACCAGAGGTTAGCGATCATGAATAATAATAAAGAACAAGAGAACTGGAGGGCGTGTGGATGCTCTACAAGCTAAAATGTCTCTTATATCATTAAATTTCTCTCCGTACCGTTTTACAAGTGCAAAACACAACAACACCCTCACCCGAAGTTTAAACCCACAACTCCATGATAACAAAAGAGTATGATAATGGACCTTTGGAATGGCCGAGCACGACACATACGAAATATTTCAGTCTCGGTTTGATTGAGACTGTTCATGAGCGGTAGTGAAATATGCCAGCTACCGCTCACGCACTCTAGCCCCGGGTTGAGCAGAACTCAATATTCATAAAATCAATAGTACACAGTTTCAGCCATCCCGAAGATGGCATGCATACGGCGGTGGACATGGAGTTATATGCTTCCCCATGTCGTACGGCGTATGGTCCCAGTATCTAATATAATTAAATGCCCCGAAGAGCGAAATGAACATAATGTAATTAAGTTGGGAGGAGCGGTTGTGAAGCCTGCGTATCACAAGTAACAGCCAAAAGACTAAATTAAAAAGCAGACAACATATCCTATAAGTGGTTAAACAATTCTCATAGCCTTTTATCGGCCGGAGTAGTGGAACCACCGAATAAAAAATTAAGTAAGAAAACAAAAGAAATTGAAAATGTACCACCGATAACTAAATATAAGTATCGGGCTCAGCGATCTCCAAAGATTGAATGAATAACAGTACTGATTGCAAGCGCGGGGAGACGTTTTACTGCCGCCACACTGCACAAGCAACGCCACTGTGCTATAAAAAAAAAAGAGTATGATAATGGACCTTTGGAAACGGCCGAGCTCGACACATACGAAATATCACAAGTTTAACCATCCCGAAGATGGCATGCATACGGACAAGTTAAAAGAAATTTGTTTTAAGTTTTCGCTACATAAGTCTATGTAAAACATGCAAAATCTTTATATGCGAATTTTAGAAATGTTAAATAAAGTAAAAACGCTTGCAAACAGGAAGCAATAATAAAAGTGAAGAATTAAAAAAAAAGAAGAAAGTTTACTTCCAGTGGGATTTGAATCCCCGGCCCTAGCTTCCCAATATATAAGAAGTAATTTAAAGATTTGGTGGCCATATTGGATGTCACGTTTAACTTATTTTAACAAATTTGAAAAACATTCATCTAACTTAAATGATCATCCATGTGAGGTTTGGTCACAATTGACCACACTGTTTCTGAGAAACGATTTTTTGAAGACTATGACCGCTGGGGCGGGACCAAATGTGACACCAGTATCACAATTTGAACAAGCTTGGTAGAGGATCATAAGCTTATAGTAATTGCAAAATATTAAACCTCTGGCTCTTGTAGTTTCAGAAGAATATTTGTTAAGTATTTCCCTATACAACATGTACAAGTCTATGTAAAACATTTGACCAATAGGGCGGGGCCAAATGAGACCCAAGGGTCACCATTTGAATAAACTTAGTAGAGGACCATAAGCCTATAGTAAACGCAAAAACATTAAACCTCTGGCTCTTGTAATTTCAGAGAAGAAGATCTTTTAAGTTTTATCTATATAAGTTTATGTAAAACATGCAAAATCTTTATATACAAACTTTAGAAAAATTAAACAAAAAAAAAAGCATCCAAACAGGAAACGATAATAAAAATGAAAAATAAAAAAGAAATATGACCAAGCTGTTTCTAAGAAGATCTTTTTTTTTAAAAAAAAACCTATATAAGTTTTTGTAAAACATGTGACCTCTGCAATGGGGCCAAATGTGACCCCAGGATCACCATTTGAATAGAATTGGTAGATGACCATAAGCTTATAGCAAATGCAAAATATTTAACCTCTGGCTCGTGTAGTTTCAGAGAAGAAGATTTTTTAAGTTTTTCACTATACAAGTCTAAATTTGTAAAACATGTGAGCCCTGGTTCGGGGCCAATTGTGACCCCAGGGTTTTCCATTTGAACAAACTTAAGCTTATAGTAAATGCAAAATATTAAACCTCTGGCACTTGTAGTTTCATAGAAGCAGATTTTTGATTTGTTTTCCTATATAAGTCTATGTAAAACTGTGACCCCCGGGGCGAGGCCAAATTTGATCCTAGGATCACCTTTTGAGCAAACTTGGTAGAGGATCCTAAGCTGATGCTACATGTAATACATGACCTTGTGGTTTCAGAGAAAAAGATTTTTTAAAGTTTTTTCCTATAGAAGTCTATGAAAAACAAGCAAAACCTCAATATGCAAACTTTGGACCACGGGGCACAGCCATTTTTTACGCCGGGGACTTCATTTGAACAAAATTGATTGTCTATGCGTTGGCGATCATTTTTAAAGGAAAATTGTCGCAATCTGTCAAGCGGTTTTTAAAAAGAAAATGTTTTAAGGTTTCGACCATATATGGTCATGGCGACCATTTTGGATGTCACTCTGTCCTAATTTTAACAAATCTAAACATCATTCATCTAAGTATCATCCATGTGAAATTTGGTTAAAAATGGCAAAGCGGATTCTTAGGAGAAGTCGTTTGAAGCAAAACTTAACGACGACGACCGACGAAGAGTGATACCAATATATCACATTGTGCCTTCGTCTTAGGTGATCTAAATATATAGCCCCATCCCAGGTCTTTTATAATGAAACTATCTATAGTATATGGGTTCTTCTTACACCCATGTGTGTGTAATTCTTATTTCATCCTAACTGTTACTTCTGCTTTCTGTATAAATAGATTTAATGCAACTTTTAAAATATGCCAAATATATACATAATTATCAAGAAAACTAAGATAATATATAGATGAGAAAACAGAATGTTGTATTAAAGTTATTATTGCATACGCATTTTCAAGCTCCGTTTACTTTCAACGAAACAGGAAACGTCCAATATTATCTCATATTGACCTGTAGTAAAGACATATTGGGTGTGTAATGTATACTCGTTCGTGGTTGGTGCAATTGTCTGTTCATGTCTAAAAAGCATGTCACGTGATGTAACCAATGTTGATTTCATTGTGAAAATTCCCACGATGTAACGACAATTTATTTTGAAATGCATGTTGTTGGTGTAAAATTAAATGTTACCAGCTATTTTATTGTTCTGATTTAAAAATGCGTATGCAATAAAAAGGTCATTAGACTTGTATTGGGATATATGCACTCGTTCTTTCGCGAAAAGATATTGCGCTCCTAAAGTCGCGCAATATTAATACTGAAAAAACTCGTGCAAATATCCCAATACAAATCTAATAACCTATAAATGTAGACCGCTACACTAATAAAAGTTCCTTTTGAGTCTTGTTGGTGTTATATATTATATATAGATTCTATAGATATATTATATATAGACGTCCTACTATAATTATACATATACAAATGGTAATACTGGCGTCATACTATAATTATACCTATACAAATGGTAATACTGGCGTCATACTATAATTATACATATACAAATGGTAATACTGCACGACGTCCTACTATAATAAAAACATATAAAATGGTAAAACTGACGTCATAATATAAATCCTACATATAGAAACATATGAACTGTGTAATTCAAAAATTCTTTTCAACTTGCCATTGGTATTCCTCGGTACAATTACTTGTGCTGATGTAACGTGTGCCTCGGTACAATTACTTGTGCTGATGTAACGTGTACGCTACGTAATGACTAGTCTGCTTTGTACTTAAAAACAAATGTACTTTGTACTTAAAAACAAATGTTACGCTATCTGCTGACAGGTACTTTTGTTGGGATAAATGTGAGGGTTTGGTGCAATGATGTTACATCCGTATTCGTTTCCCTGATATACGTCTCTCCCCGTAATGATGTCACACTTTTAGATTAAATTACTGATAACACAAGCCTTCATTTACACCAGTTGTAGTGACGTTATTAAATCGCATGACTCCTTATCTGTCGCTCTTAACCACATTTTCATGGAACCTTTGGGAATTCTATTTATGTCTAAAAAGGTCGTATTTATAACCTAATTTCAAATTAGATTGCCAAAACATTTTGCTTGTGTATATTTGCATGTCAGCCTACAAAATACAGTTTCGCACGGTATTTGGGGTGAAATTGTGAAGCTGGTTTGGTGCTCAGCAAACTTTGAGTAGTATATTGTTGATTAATGCATTACTTAGAAATTGTGCCATATAAATGATTAAATATGAGATGTTAAGTTAATGTTCTCTAATGACCGGTTATGAAGTCTCAGTCACTATGGATAAAGCTTAAAAACATTCTATTGAACTATGCCGTCATTAATTCATAATTATGGATTCTGCGTTATTGTTTGCGTGTATGAAAGGAGATATAAAAGTCGAACAGGAAATACCTATTTCTGAACTTAACGTCACTACAGTCGTTGCTAAATGTCTGGGTAATATCTTTGTTGAAAATGTTATTATATTTCCTCATAAAATATTTCTTTAATATTTGGCTTGCCCATAAAAAGCTCAAATTTGTACCAGGGTTTGAGTAATCTCTGCGTGGTTGTTTATTTGTACTAGGTTTTGTGTAATCGCTGCGTGGTCCTTTATTTGTAACAGGTTTTGTGTAATCGGTGCCTGGTTCTTTATTTTGTTACGGTTGGAACCAAATATATGTTAGTTCATCTCCATTTTCTTTGTTGATGTCGAAACATTTTGGGGATCCTAGGAAAGAATATATTAACGGGTAATTGTTAGACGTTTACATTGTAAAACTAGTGTATACTTGAGCTAAAAAACATAAAGGATTATTAGAACACTATTACACATATTCAAGATCAGTGATAAATCATTTGTGATACAAGTTAGTAAGTTTTGGAATGGCATGCTAATGCAGCTGCCAGCCCAGAATGTTTTAGGAACCTCTGATGGTGAAAGTTGTATAGGTTTCCATTCGGAGCCTCGCTTGCCGGGTTGATATGACGCTAACGAACTGACGCTTCGGAATTCTTGGAAATAACCATGGCGGTTATTACTCACTACCTTTTATCTAACTGTTCCTAAATTGTAACATTACCATAACATTATTATTTTTACTCTTGCTTTTTCTAGCCACTTACCGAAATATATAATTGTCAATCTATAAAATTGGTATTTTGGGTATTTGGGTTCTACTCGGCCTGGGGCTGGAGGTAGGTGGGTTGGACGAGGGCGGTGGCGGATGCTATTCGCTGCCGTTCATGGACGGTCTCGGTCGGGACTGCAATATGTTTAGCTCGACTATTCAAAGAATAAGAGAGCTTATGTAATCACCCCGGGGTCGTTTTCGGCGTCGGCGTTGGCGTCGGCGTCCCACATCAAGGTGTGCGTGTAAGCTGTGTTTACAAGTCTATATCTCTTACATTTCTCATCCTAGCACAACCAAATACGGCCATGGGCTTCCTTATAGCATTATCTTAAGGGCTTCATAAGCAATTTTGGTTCATGGAACCCAAATTATGATAGCCCATAAAATGTGTCCCATTTCACATCAAATTTTGCGTGTAAGCGGTGTTTACAAGTCTATATCTCTTATATTTCTTATTCTAGCACAACCAAATTTGGCCATGAGCTTCCTTACAGCATTATCTTAAGGGCTGTTTAAGTAATTTTCGTGCCTATAACCCCTTTACATTTCTTGTCCTAGCTGAACTAAATATGGGAATTGGTTTCCTTATAGTATGTTGTAAAGGGTTGCGTAAGTAATATCCAAATATATGTGTATATATACTGTTACACTATGTGTATACATACTGTTACACTATGTGTATATACATGTATACTGTTACACTATGTGTATACATACTATTACACTATGTGTATACATACTGTTACACTATGTGTATATATACTGTTACACTATGTGTATATATACTGTTACACTTTTACATGATGTGTATATATACTGTTACACTTTTACATGATGTGTATATATACCGTTACACTATTACATGATGTGTATATATACTGTTACACTTTTACATGATGTGTATATATACTGTTACACTATTACATGATGTGTATATATACTGTTACACTATTACATGATGTGTATATATATTGTTCCACTTTTACATGATGTGTATATATACTGTTACACTATTACATGATGTGTATATATACTGTTACACTATTACATGATGTGTATATATACTGTTAAACTTTTACATGATGTGTATATATACTGTTACACTTTTACATGATTGTATTGCTTTTCAGTTTTACAGGATAATTAAGTATCATGCAGATATGTACATATCATTTCGAAATAATGTTAGGTTGATGGTCCTGTGCTCATGTATTTCTACTTCACTACATTTAACTCTGGCGGATGCATCTGTCTAATGAGTATGTGTATAGTAAATTGCATTATTTATTATATTTTATATTACTATTCACTCGGCTCTTATCAAATGAATTATTGTTTTAGATTTGACACACTGTCTGCAGATCGATTGTCCCAATTTTAATTAAACCGGGTTTTTCATATATATATCCCTGAAACTTCCTCTCAACAAGATCACGTAACATTTACCAAGTGCAGATGTTGTGGCTTTCTAAGCTTTTGCTTTGTCATATTCATATTTAGATGATCATGTAAGTGTTATACTTGCATTGCCTGTTAATGCTGCCTTGTCTGTTAGAGAATATAACCTGGAAGGAATATATTTATTTACACTGTCCCGCACAGTCAACCACAATCACGCACATAAACAAACTCAGTTACAAAGATGAATAAAAGGCAAGATATGACAAGGGTTGAAAATAAGGCTACCGTCCTCGAACAGTCAGTGGCAAAAGTCGGCCGCTGGAAGTTTTGAAAACCAACAGACGAACGTAAATTGCATGCTCTTGTGATGCAAAAACGGATACAACAACACTTCCCTTCTGTCTATATTATTCGGCTCGTATTATTTATCCCTGACCTTTAAAAACATTCTCAGTATTAGAAGAAACGGCACAATTGATCTCCAGAAACTGCAGCAAGCATCAATTGATTGTTTTAAACTCATCTTATACAAAAGATTACATTATTTGAAATTGATCAGAACAGCTGCACACTCACAGATGTTATTCAAAGATACCATCAATGTTTTCCATGATTTTGAAGCAGAGATACTTTTCCTTGATATTTTAGAATTGGAATGTTGTAGCTTTAACACGTGCCGTTTCCGATACTAGTGTTGTGTAAGAACATGGCAAAAGTCGTTAAGATTTTTTGTTCTTTCACTGAAGAAACCTGCAGAACTGTTTTTGCATCGTGTTGCAAAAGGAAACGACTCAACAAAAAAAAAGATTAATTAAACTTACCCTCCAAAACACGGCAAAATTACACTCCAAAACTGTTGATCAAAACTCTAGCTAGGTGTTCAGGTCATATAATAATGTATATGTGGCGATTAAAAGTATATGTATAGAGGATCTTATATGAGTACTCATTCATTATTGAATTTATTAAAAATGATATAATGCGAGGCTCTTGCCGAGCATTATATAATTTTTGCTAACGAGTTTAATGTTAGATTATATTTATCAAATAACTCACATATCGATTTTTATTGCATTTTGCCTGTCGCTTTCACACGCGAAACCGACATAAACCGTGGATCATAGTCATTATCGTTTTCTTTTGACAGAGTGTACTAGGCTCATTTGCATACTTATATAACTAGTGGTATATCGAAAATATAGAATGTTGTTATTCCACTCCCACACCGTAAGTTATGTGATAATTAGGCCTATACTGCGACAAGGACTATCACAAAAGTATCACTTTCATACTATCTTTGTTCAACTTGTTAAAAAGTTTATCAAAAGAGATTATGACCCTATCATTTTGCAACGTACTGCATGCTTGGTGGTGGACCCTTTTACAGTTCGCCACTATGCTTTCCTCTTTAATTGTACGATGACCGGACAGGCTGTGGACCCTATGATGACGCCTACCTAAAGCCCACTGGGACGGTGGCGTTTGATGTTTGTCTATGATCTTTCTTGTCGTGCCCTTAATGGTTTATTCTCTTGTTGCTCTGGCTTCTGCCAAGTCACTGAGTACCTTCATTGTTGCTTTCTAGGCTATTGTTTTTTGTATTATATTTTCACGAGCATATTTGTGTTTAACTTATATTGCCTATTGATGCTGCCTTGTTGGTTAGAGATTAGATCATGGCGGGGATTTCTTTATTTACACTGTCCTGTTTTAATGGGATGACAGTAGGGTAAGTGTGAGGTTTGGTGCACCCTAGAACCAGTTTAAACCCCAGTGGCCTACTTTGCCACTGACCGTTCCAAGGCAGTAGCCTTATTGTAGCATTCAAGGAGGACAGTCAACCACAAAACACAGACACAAACACGAAAACAGACAAACAAGAAGGCAAAAACAATAATAAATACAAACGACATCACAAACACAAAAGGGTTGACATTAGGGCTACCGCCTTGGAACGGTCAGTGACAAAGTAGGCCCCTGGGGGGTTTAAACCGGTCCTATGGTGCACAAAACCTCACACTTACCATACTGTCATCAACAAGAGATAACAAGTAGCAGACTCGGTTTTATTGAAACTGTTCATGATGGGTAATGTAGAGTGCAACACCTGCCACGCCTCCTAAAACCGGCTTAAGCGATATTCTACTTTAAAACCACAAAGATTGGGCGTGATGATCCCAAAGGACCAGTAGTAATAACACTACTGATTTGTAGTCGGGGCGACCTTTTACGGCCGCCACACAGCACAAAACAAACGCTAGTGTGAATGTCAATAAATACTAAAAGGGAAGTCAGTAACCCTGTCTTCACCACTCCTTTTAGTTGTATAGTAAGTGAAAAAGAAACGCAACTCGGGAATTTTTGCTAAGTAATGTATTTAATGCTCACTTAATTACACGCAGTATTTCAGAGAAATCCCATTATGTTTAGTAAAACTTGTGTTGCCGCTAGTTAGAGAAATGACACAACTGTGTTGTTGTATACTTTTTAATCCCAGTACACTTTGAAACACAAATTCATCAATGTTGAAGTTCCATTTTGAAAATTTGAGGCATTTCAGTACTGTTTTTAATCAATGTCAAGAGATTGCAAAATGTTACATCCTAGGTTTGCTCACTTGCTTAAGCCAAACGTGTGTTCTATCTATGTGTTGTTTTATGTGTTGTTTTATGTGTTGTTTTATGTGCTGTTTTATGTGTTGTTTTATGTGTTGTTTTAGTTTCTTTTCCTAAAGGACAGGTCTGAGTAGCCATGTACCATTCGAATAAAGCAGCATATTATAAATACATGAATTGTGCGAAACTTCCCGAGTTGCGTGTTTTTTCTTCTTTAGTATACATTTAATTTGCTCTTTGTTCATGATGCAGTGCGGACGTACGGTGCCATTTTGTTTGGGTGTTGTGATTTCTAAAGGACCATTTGTTTCCTTGTTAGACTGAATGGAGAGCTTCGCTCTCCTCTCTTTCAAGCTGACCAGAGACAATACGACATTATACACAATAACGTGTTTCTGGCTCTTGTAGACGCTCACAAGCCAACTATCGACGACACCGACACTGAGATAAGAAAAACAACATCTTACATTCACAAAACATCATACAAAGTCAGATTACTTTCTCGGATCAATGCTGTTGATTAAATTCTCATGCTTTTTCGGGTTGTTTAAGGTTTCAATTTTCAGACATAACGATTTTCAGATTGGAGTTAATAAAAAGGCATCATTATCTAGAACAGCATCAGAAAGAAAGAAAAGTGTAATGCAAACCAGTTTGAGATTTATCATATACTATATTTGCTAAATCAGCATTTTTACAAGCGCATAACATTATTGTAATCAAATTGTAATCATAGAAAATTAATTGAAACTAAGAAAATGACTATAATACAACGTCTCTTTCGTCGATAATTTACATCTTGTTCATTAAGTCAATAATAAGGCAAACCGGTTGTAGTTTATGCAGAGAAATATGCAAAATATTAATATCGATATATATTAAAGGGACACACGGCAATCCTAATTTTTTAAAAACTTAAGGCTTTAGTTTTTCTACATAACTTAAATTTGTTCAATCATTGATATTAATTATAAGAACAGTAAAAAGCATATTGTTTTTGCATATGACTAACTAGTGATAATATTGCACCGGTATAGAATCGGACGGAAAAAAACAACATTTTTTCATTCAAGTTGTAAGTCTGAATGGTAATGGTTTATAATATATTGAGGTGCTTGATAAAAACTTCAAGATTGCCATGAGTCCCTTGAATAAAAGCCAGCTTTTCATTTATATTTATAAAATAAAAAAAGATTCCCTTAAAAATGCATGTGTAACTCAAATCCCGCCAAATGTATTGCTTTCATTTGGATCAAGGAAGCGGTTGCGGCTCATTGCTGCTAACTATTTTATGATCTGCAATATTTGGTAATACTTAGCTTCTTAGCTTCTGCCAAGTCATTGAGTACTTGCGGACTTGTCTTTCTAGGCTTTTGTTTTTATATTATTTGTTAAATTATCATCTATGTTACATATTGCCTATTAATGCCGCCTTGTTCCTATTAATGCTGCCTTGTTCCTATTAATGCTGCCTTGTTCCTATTAATGCCGCCTTGTTTGTTAGAGAATATAACCTGGCGGGGATATCTTTATTTACACAGTCGCGCTTTATTGAGGTAATAATAGGGTAACAGAGAGGTTTGGTGCTCCCTAAAGCCTGATTTAAACCCCCAGCGGCCGTGTTTGCCACTGACCGTTCCAAGGCGGTCACCGTATAGTCAATCCGTTTGTGTTTGAGATGTTATATCTTGAGTTTTATTCATCTTTGTAATTGTTGTTTGTTTCTATCCGTGTTTTTGTTTTTTTAGCACAATACAGACACAATATAGACAGACATATGTATGTGTTAAATTATTCTATTTGTTGTCGAACACCTTCAGAGAAAAAACGAAACAATGTTGGATTGTTTGGAATATCTCTGTTTGTATATAGCGTGTCATTTGTATCGTATGAGAAGCTTTGAGATCATAATGGCACACACACTGGGAAGAAATAATGTTATTGGAAATACGTTTACAAATGAGTTTTCGTTTTGGATTTATTGAAAGAAGAAGCTGGTAATTTCCGGCTGTATGGAATAATCAAACAGTTTTAGGGTGCCTAGACGTCCTCCGAAGTCCACATAGCTTAGCTTAAGCCAGGAGCAAGGTCATTGAGACGCGAGCAACTCTAGAGTTATACATATTTATTCGACTGACACGAGTTTAATTTGGAAATTCTGAGTCGGATACTTTTGTCAGATTAGCAACTAACAAACGCGCAATCATTATTATCATTCTTTAACGTTTAAGGACAAATTTGACGCAACGCAATATTTAATTTGTTAATGTGTTTGCCTGTAGTAGATGGGGTGCGTTTCATCCAGGCAGGGGAAATGAGCCAATTTCCTCTATCAAAAATCCAAATAAATACTATATTAAAGGCGGTAGCCCTATTGTCAACCCTTTTATGTTTGTGATGTCGTTTGTATTTTTTATTACCTTCTCGTGTGTCTGTTTGCGTGTTTGTTTTTGTGTTTTGTGGTTGACTGTCGTCCTTGAATGCTTACATATAATTAAATGTCTGTCATAAATGATTTTTTTTTCTATATCGCCTTATATAGTTGCATCTTGTTTTGGTTAGCCAAAAGTATATGTCTTCTTCAAACATGTTTCTCTTTCCGTTAACTATATACAAATGATATATGAGATACACGTCAGGTATGATTCAACACTTGCAAAAAAACTCTCATCGATTTATTCTAAATAAAGAATCCAACTGTTAGATCGCTGTTGGAAATCAGGTTTGTTTAATCTCCATGGCAACATAATGGCAACGTTTTGTAGTCGGACACAGCACATGAAGCTATAAAAAAAACCAAATTAATTCGTTTCTACACGATTCGTACGAACTTTATTAATACAAAAGTCCAAATGGCCTATCAGTATAATATTTATAATTGTACTGTCAGTGGCTTGCTGGCATCACTTTTACCAGTCTATGTAATATATTCATTATTGTCCATCTGATGAATACACGTTTGTTATTTTATAATCAAATATAGATAGTTTATTAATATAAAAAGCCTTAGGCTTATCAGTATACATCTACTAACTTAATTAACGAAATGATAACAATAATTATAATAATAGATGTCCCAATGCATTATAACTACTAAAAACTATTTAACCTCATGCAATGAGGTTAAAATCTAGGTTACAGTCCTAGTCAACATTACATGGAAATATACAATTCGTTTTTATATTTGCCTTAATCATGAAACATCAAATTAAGATCTTGCCGAAACGAAATGCAAGAAATTGGATAAATAGATTAACGCATAAACAAAACAACATTTAGGTTCACAAAAGAAAATGAAATAAATAGATAAACAAATAAGTAAACAAAATGTTGAACTTATAGAATAACATATACTTCCTTATCTCATTCAAATTATTCAGACTTTTAAAATTATTATGAAATCTTATTCTGTCCTTGTTCAAATAGATCATATTATTTCTCTTCAAGAATGCTTTTTGTGTATAGTTTGAAATATTTCTTATCGTTTTAACATTTTCATTTTTCATTAATTCTATTAATTTTGGAATATTCGGGCGTTTCCAATAATAAGCTTTAATATAGTGTACCCTAAGATCAGAATATTCGTATCTAGGGCATAATTTCCTATCAACTTATCAACTTTCAGGAAGTGACATCATGGACTAAATTGTACCGACTTTAGGTAATTGTCAATCGAATATGTTGTGTAGTTTTACTCTTGAGAAAGTCAGTCAAACAAAATAATACACACACGCTGCAGTACACAAAGAAATCGTATTGGGAATGCATATTGACAGTTTAAGAGAAATCGGACATAGCAAGTATGCAAATGGGTTTGTCTTATATTTGTATTTGTTCTGTGGATTGTAAAGATAATTACAAAAATATATATGAAAACATTCCAGTTACTAATACTTAATTTTGGAACTTTACAATTAAATTGAAACAGTGAGAAAAAAATGGAAGTTACGTTGTTGCATATGCCATATCATATGGAATTGCGTAGTTAAGACAAAGCCTGGAGAATAAAGCGCAGACAGACGGTAGTAAAACTTATTTGTTATTTATATTAGACTGGAAACACAAACATAGAACAGTTACGTAGAATGGCCAAACCTAAAAACATAAGAAATTTATAATTCCCTAATGTAATTACTGTAACATAACTTGTCTTCATTTGGCATTTTGCTGGCAATCTGAGATTTTAAAAGATACGCATAATCTTTATAAAACCTACGAGTGAATGAAATGCGTTCAGGGTTTAAAAAGTGTATATAAACGTCGAACAGGAAATGCGGCATTCAAGGACCACAGTCAACCACAAACACGCGCAGAAACAAACAATAATTACAAAGATGAATACAAGAGGAAATATGACATCACAAACATACAAGTTTACAAAAGCCCGTCGAGCCACATGTTAAACGGAGTTTCCAGAAGAATAACGTTTAATATTCCATAGTCGATGATTCAAACTATCTGTTGGCTAAAATTGACAATTTAACTGGTACAGACAGTTCATTAATGACTATCATAACATCATTTTCAAATCTAAAAAATATGGTTTATTGGTCCTACACATTTTGTCTTTTATAAATACTGATAGTTCATTAATGTTTATCATAAGCAAGAAAATCGGTAGAACCTATGGATGCTCCTCGAAATGTATCTCAACTTATCATACGGCCTTGTATCACCCAGCAGTTTTGAATTTGCAGATCCATTAGTAGTTTTTGACTTATGCTTCGGACAAGAATAACAAGTATAAAAATGCAAAGGGCAATAACTTTAATTTGAATGAAAACTAAGTTACGGTTCTTGTATTCTGTACGTACTATCATCGCCTGCTATCATTGTGTGAAGTTTAATTGCAGTACCATCACTAGTTTTGAAGTTATCCTCCGGACAAAAATCCTAAGTATAAAATTACAAAGGGCAATAACTCTAATTTGAATGATGACGGTTCTTGCACTCTACACTTCCTCTCATTGCCATCTGTCATTGTGTGAAGTTTCATTGCAGTCCAATCAGTAGTTTTGAAGTAATGCTCCGGACAAAATATGTAAGTATAACATTACAAAAGGCAATGCCTCTAATTTAAATGACGACATAATTACGGTTTATGCATTATGCACTTAATCTCATTGCCCTCTATATGTGTGTGAAGTTTCATTGCAGTTATGCCCAGGAAAAAATTCTAAGTATAAAACTATACGTCTCACAACACAGTTAATTTTACATAGTAAGTAGGACCCCTCTGGACCACTGTAAAAGTTAATGATTTTTTTTTAAAAATATTTTCTTTGCGAAACATGATGTCTGTTGCGCGAAATATCCAGCAAAAAATATGGGGTTGACCAATTTGCTTTTTTTTGCAATATCAATAGTGTGAAGAGACTCTTGAATTTGTCCATTTCACTGACATTTTCAAATGTATCACTACCCAGTATTAGATTCTCAGATCTGGGCTCAGAAACATTCAGGCATATCCTAACCTGTATGAAATCATGAACTTGTCCCATTCGTGTCACCTGCAACAAAAAAAGAGAAAATATTTGCACATTTTAAGAAATAAACAAGAACCGAATAACACAGATCTTTTTTTTTAAGCTCCAGAAAGTTTCTACCGTCCTACCGTGACTGGCAAGGGAAATAACTGTTTAGTGAGACCTATAACAGGCAATAACTCAGTCAAAATGTATCGAACCAAATTGTCACGATAATATCCGCATCTCCACTTAATACTGATGCTTCCAAGCAAATGTAGCAAAATTATAACAAGGGACTACCATGTATATATTCATTAAAAACACGACAATATGCGCATCTCCACTTGATATTAATACTTCCTTTCAAGTTTCTCGAAATTCTAACAAGGGGTTATAGAGAAATTGCCCGGACAAGACTTTTCTATTTGACTACTATGTGTATATGCCTTAAAAATACAAAGGGCCATTAGTCAGTGGAAAATTATCGAACCGAAACTTCACGACAGTATGCGCATCTCCACTTAATATTGATACTGTCTGTCAAGTTTCACGAAATTCTAACAAGCGATTATAGAGAAATAGCCCGGACAAGCATTTTCTATTTGACTACTATTTATAGATGCATTAAAAATACAAAGGGCCATAACTCAGTGGAAAATTATCGCTTGATATTCATACATCCTCGCAAGTTTCGCGAAATTCAAACAAGGGGTTATAGAGAAATAGCCCAGACAAAAATATACACGGATGCACGGACGGACGGACGAACTCACGGACGCCCGTCCGCACTGACGCATGGACAAGGTGGGACTATATGCTCCCTCGAATTTTTTGGGGAGTATAAAAAAACTCAGATACCAAAGAAATATGGCATTATTTGAAGCTGTGCATAGATTTGTATTAGCAATTAAACGTTTTTAAATATATTATCAATATTTAGTATACTACTTCCCTTATTGAGGAACTCAGATTTTATCTGAGTGTTAGCTTGTTGTCAACTATAACACATTCTCTACCCTTCTCCACTTGTTGTCAACTATAACACATTCTCTACCCTTCTCCACTTGTTGTCAACTATAACACAATCTCTACCCTTCTCCACTTGTTGTCCACTATAACACATTCTCTACCCTTCTCCACTTGTTGTCAACTATAACACATTCTCTACCCTTCTCCACTTGTTGTCAACTATAACACATTCTCTACCCTTCTCCACTTGTTGTCATCTATAACACATTCTCTACCCTTCTTCACTTGTTGTCAACTATAACACATTCTTTACCCTTCTCCACTTGTTGTCAACTATAACACATTTTCTACCCTTCTCCACTTGTTGTCAACTATAACACATTCTTTACCCTTCTCCACTTGTTGTCAACTATAACACATTCTCTACCCTTCTCCACTTGTTGTCAACTATAACACATTATTTACCCTTCTCCACTTGTTGTCAACTATAACACATTTTCTACCCTTCTCCACTTGTTGTCAACTATAACACATTCTCTACCCTTCTCCACTTGTTGTCAACTATAACACATTTTCTACCCTTCTCCACTTGTTGTCAACTATAACACATTCTCTACCCTTCTCCACTTGTTGTCAACTATAACACATTCTCTACCCTTCTCCACTTGTTGTCAACTATAACACAATCTCTACCCTTCTCCACTTGTTGTCAACTATAACACATTTTCTATCCTTCTCCACTTGTTGTCAACTATAACACATTCTCTACCCTTCTCCACTTGTTGTCCACTACAACACATTCTTTACCCTTCTCCACTTGTTGTCAACTATAACACATTCTCTACCCTTCTCCACTTGTTGTCAACTATAACACATTTTCTACCCTTCTCCACTTGTTGTCAACTATAACACATTCTTTACCCTTCTCCACTTGTTGTCAACTATAACACATTTTCTACCCTTCTCCACTTGTTGTCAACTATAACACATTCTCTACCCTTCTCCACTTGTTGTCAACTATAACACATTCTCTACCCTTCTCCACTTGTTGTCAACTATAACACATTCTCTACCCTTCTCCACTTGTTGTCAACTATAACACATTCTCTACCCTTCTCCACTTGTTGTCAACTATAACACATTCTCTACCCTTCTCCACTTGTTGTCAACTATAACACATTCTTTACCCTTCTCCACTTGTTGTCAACTATAACACATTCTCTACCCTTCTCCACTTGTTGTCAACTATAACACATTCTCTACCCTTCTCCACTTGTTGTCAACTATAACACATGCTCTACCCTTCTCCACTTGTTGTCAACTATAACACATTCTCTACCCTTCTCCACTTCGTTACCCAAGAGTTCCATGTTGTTGTTTTTCCCCCGTTTTTTTCTTTTCTCTAAGACAAGACCTGTTTCTATCGAGTTCATTTTCCTTTCCTGTTACGCGAAATAATTTTATATAAAAAACAAAATAGCCATTTCGATGTTAAACTGTATTAACCACCAACATCAATTGCTTTTGTTAAATACCAAGGAAAGGAACTCTATATTTCTTTCGTTCCAATCCTATTAACTTTGTATTATTTTTGTATGCATGTTGTATAATATGGAAATAAAATATGTTTGAACCAAACCAAATATGAAAATGTTATATTGGTTCTAATATCTGGGTTGAAAAGGGTCAGCTAACACATTGTATCACAAATGCCTGTTGCCAGAATTAATTTGATGACTGACAGGCCTTATGACCATGGAAGTGAAGGATCATTGCTACTTTGATAAATAGAGAATACTAGGTCGGAGCATTTTACTATCGTGACTATTATTGGAGTACGTGGTCCAGTGGTAGGGCGAAAGATTCCAGATCCAAAAATGCAATCTCCTACAATAAAGAGGTCGTGGGTTCGATTTTCGCCGTGGCCGTATTGTTTTTCCTTGAGCAAGAGTATAAATTAATCCACATTGCCTATTACTGATTCTACCCATGAAGCCATCGAAACATAAGTTGCACGAACTTGTTTCGCAATCGTTGTAAAAGAATTATGTTTAACCTAAGATTAATAGGAGAGGCTTATAAAAAAGAATGGCTAGCTCGGCATCATAGGTAAAAATAAACATAGACTGGTTTTAACTATTTGACTCGAAGCACAACCGTTGAGAAGCTAAAACTAGACAGTTTGTCAACTCAGCGCTTTATGACCACATGCAAATATATTGCGTACGTAATTAATGCTTTTTATTTACCGCCACATACGTGGAGCGGGCGTATAATGTTTCTCTTGTCTGTCGGTCCGTCCGTCCCAAGTTTTACTTTCAAGTTCTTTTGTTGTGTCTATTTGATGTGATTGACAGCTCTAAAGCGGGCATCCGTGTCCCATGAATACAGTTTCTAGTTTGGATTTAAAAATATACCATAAGTACTAGCATAAACTCATAGTTTTAGTTAGACGGTGTATACATTTTATATCTAACTAAACATCACTGTAATTGTAAAACAAAAACGGACGGCACAGATTAGAATAATGTATAGCAATACAAACATTTATGCCATTTACCAATCCGGCATGGACAGATTATCTTGTCTAATTCGAAGCATGAAAAACAAAGTTAGCAAAAGAGGCGGTTTTTAAAGGTTATAACACGCCTGTGAATCGGTAGTGGGAACCAGTTCTCGAGCAGTTAGATGTTTATTGTAGTTTATACTTATTATTGAATGGGTGTGATCATTTATTGAAAATGTTTAGCTTCCTAACATACGTTGATGACGACACTTCCACATGCATTTATATACGTCATACGACATTTCATCTATGCTCTTACCTACATTCGGAAAGACAAACAAACAAACGATGATAACTAAGTCATACCTGACATACAAACGATGATATCACAGTTATACCTGGCATGAAAACGATGATAACAGTCATACCTCGCATGCAAACGATGATTACACATTCATACCTGACAAACAAACGATGATAACACAGTTATACCTGGCATGTAAAACATGATAAAATAGTCATACCTGACAAACAAACGATGATAACTCGGTTATACATGGCATGCAAACGAAGATAACACAGTCATATATGGCATGCAAACGATGATAACACAGTCAAACCTTGCAAACAAACGATGATAACACGGTCATACCTTGCAGACAAAATATAATAACAGTCATATCTGAAATACCAACTATGACAATACAGTCATACCCTGCAAACAAACGATGACATACCTTGCAAACAAACGATGATAACATAGTCATGCCTGGTATGCAAATGATGACAACATAGGCATACACACGAAGGATCACGAATGAGGTTATTCCATGCTGAATCAAAATAACAGATGAAGACTAGACAGTTGAAGGTCAGTCGGACGTAGCATTATGGAAATGTTATTGATCTATATTATAGTTGTCCACAATTTTTTGGCAAAAATGCAATCTCCTAAAATCCAATTAGTATGCCTTGGTATAGGAACCTTTCATTTTTTGACAATAGACGCTGAAATATCCTGACTCTAAATACATTAAATAAACCCTGGTTTATATTAATTGTTTCTGTCGGAACATTTTCATGGAAAAACGGCATGTAGTCACAACATTAGATGAGATATTAATCATAAAGGCATTCTTAATCATGTCTGAAAGATATGAGATATTGCATTAGCCACCCCACGTGACAGTTTATTAGATAGAGCGGTTGTCGCACGACGCTGATCGCCGACTGCTTATTAACATTTTGCCCACAGTCAACCATTAAGATATAACGACAAACTAACGTGATCGTAAACTCATCGCAGCACATATGTTGTCTAATAATAACCTCCTTCTTTTTTTCCTTTCTATCGATTCTGCACACAATAAATTCTGATTATCACGGCAGTCTCGTTTACAGGACGGTTAACGGACATTTTGTACGACTGATTTTTAATGGACAACTGATAATCGCGCGGCGTCCGTTTAATTTGTATCATGTCGACCTGTATAATTCTGCCAAGAAACAGGGTGCCTGAAATAAAGTTTTATCTCGTCAGTTACTTTCCAATCCCGTCAGGTGCACTTCTTTTGATGACGTCAGCACCTCTTTTGATGACGTCAGGATATATTTGATGACGTTTGGGTATTTTTGAAAGAATAAGCAGGGGGAAAAAATAATTTAAATGAGTTTAAACGATCAACCATAAATAGAATATCATGTTAATGCCTGATCCTATCAGGTTCGGCAAGAAAAAAATTAAGCTCTCGGCACAGCTTCGGACTTCATTTTTTTCTCAGCCTCACCTGATGAACTGTATAGGATCAGGCACTAACATGATATTCTCTATATCTACATAACTTGCATATTAGCAAATTATTGTTTCGAATTATTTGAATAGTTCAAATTCAACTGTTCTTGCATTTAACTGTCTGTTGATTAAACTGCACCAATACTATAAAAGTAACTCCTAATTGTATGACATTTAATTATATGCCAGCAGGTTTAAAATCTAAATTATATTAGATTAATGATGTTAATGCTTGATACAAACTTCAAGATTGCGGAGTGTACTTTTAACTTGCTTAGGCCATGGCTGTCACGGTACATGGAAACGACTGCTTTACGTCTGACATACATACGCAGTACCTTGCTCGAATAACAAATTGAGAGAATTCGTTTAAAAAATATTGAAAAGGGGATCCTTTGGAAGCAACATACACAACAAGGCGAGAAAAGTTGTAAACTCTGTTTTATTGAGTCTGTTCATGAGAGGTAATATAATGTGCAACATCTCTCACGCACCGTAGCATCGGCTTAAGTCATATTCTACTTTAATGGTGCGGATATTGGGTTTGATGATCCCAAAGGTCCAGTAAGTAATACCACAACCGATATAAATCCAATCCGGGATCTCTGGACCGAGAGGCAAGTATGCTAACCACTCGGCCACCGCAGCTACACAGTTATATCGCATACACTCGTATCGATATACCGTAAACTATTTATAACACAGTTAACAACTACATATATGGGTATGTTACTTTAATTATTTTAGATATCCTGACGTCAATTTAGTATAATAAGCTGCGAGACGAGGCGGTGATTTATATTACGGTGGAGAGATGTACCGACATCAAATTGAATGAATTTAATCAGAAGGAATATCTCTAAAATGTAATGTATTCAGTCGGAAATCCTGTTCTTTCTCATAACCGCTGCTCCCAACTAAATTCCATTATGTTTATTTCGCTCTTCGGGGCATTTAATTTTATTATATACTGGGACCATACGCCGTCCGACATGGAGATGCGTTACACTCCATGTCCACCGCCATATGCATGCCATCTTCGGGATGGTTTAAATTTTTGTACTATTGATTTTATGAATATTGAGTTCTGCTCAAACCGGGGCTAGAGGGCGTGAGCGGTAGCTAGCATATTTCACTACCGCTCATGAACAGTCTCAATCAAACCGAGACTGCAATATTTCGTATGTGTCGTTTTCGGCCATTTCCAAAGGTCCATTATCATACTCTCTTTTATATACCATGTTCTCAAGTGGTAGCTCAGTGGATAGAGTACCTGACTTGAAATCAGAAGGTCGTGTGTTCGAGTCCCGAAAGAGGCAGTTTCTTTTTCTTCTGTAAATCATAATGTTACCTGTGTACAGGTACAATGTGTACTGGTCGATGTCTATACAATGAATGATGTCCTGCGTACAAGCGATTATTTATCCTCGCTGTATTACACTAAGCATTTTAGCGAGCAGACCTCGGTTTAAAGTCTCATCCGAAGGACTGGTGAGGTAGGAAATACTTTTTGAAATATTTCGATAATTAACCCAAATTCGGTCCTGACTGGGATTGAACACACGATCCCGGAGTTACGTTCAATCTCAGCCATGTCCTGCGTTATATTTGCTCGCTTAAATACCCGATTTCGACATGAGCTGGTGAACATGAAGTTACAAATAAAGACACGCCTACACAGAAGAAGTGGATTGATATAGAGAATGTGTAGCTTTAAAGGGACTGGAGGCGATCTGGACGTATTCTGGGTGTTAATCCAAATCCGAATAAAACCACCATATAGTGTTTCGATTTCATATTTAATATGCATATACACTAATGTAGGCCAAGTTTAATTATTGTTAATGAAATAGTTTGGTCTGGAAATCTAGACGACTCGGATAGTTTTGCTATATAATCATTAATATTAAATCATATGATGCTTTAAGGTTCTTAGAAATAAATAAAGATACGCCTACAAGGAAGAAATCGATTGATAAAGAGTGTAGCCTTAAGTGGATTAGTGACAATAGGTAATAGATATGTCACATTTCCTACAATAAATGGCAATTTTATTATTTTAAGATACCGTATGAGGCTTAAATCTGAAAATGTGTCGGTACTGACATTTTGACATGACGCGACTCTAGGAGGAGTCTTACTTTGTATCGAAAGCATGAGATCTTGTACATTGTGTACGCGATGATGGGTTTTACAATCTGAAACTGAAATATACAGAATTTTCATATAAAATCCCACCCATTTCTTCCTTCATTAATTCAGATGAAATCAATATGCAATGGCATACAATTGTAATTTAACACATTATTTTTTTTGTTAGAGTATAATCCTTTGCAATATATACTATTCTGGTGTGTGATTCAGTTTGTTTTGCTGTTGCCCAAGACTTGAATGTATTAGTTGGCTTTAAAACTAATATGGGGTAGGCTTAGTTTTTAAGTCCTTACTTCAATTTTGTCTGTTTTTCCCGAAATGTTATGGCCAAACTGTATCTTTTATTGGATATTGCGCATGTAAATGTGCTCCAAAGCAGCCCTAAGGTCTATTTTGTGCCTCAAAATTCTTGGAATTTAACAGAATCTCTTTTTCTCCATGAAAAATGAAGACATTTCATGCGTGATCCCCACATTATGTGTATATTTTACTTTGGTATATAGAAGGCAGTGTTTGAAAACTTTACTTGATGGACATAACCAAACGGTTAATTTATTTTGGCGTTTTTTCCAGTTTTGTATAACGTAAACGGGTTATAAAATCCTTGATTTCTATTAACCGAATGGTACTTTGCATGCAGGAATTGAACCGAAAAGATATAGATCATTGCAAAAGCATCTGATTGTCTTTTATTTAATTTTTTTAATTCTTTTTAACCATAATCAATGGCCCGTCTATTAATATATATATACAAAACAAAAACAAATTGTACATATTCATAAAGTATATCAAATGTGTCTTCACATGTTTCATTTTAAGCCACATACATAATACAAACAAAAAATTAACATACATTTATTTTGTTATCATTTATTTTTGCCATAGTCAATGACCCGCTTCATCCATCCATCCATCCATCCATCCATCCATCCATCCATCCATTCATTCATTCATTCATTCATATATAAACACACACACATTTATATACATATACATACGTTTACATACATACAAACATATATACATATACATTATATGTGTATATACATATAATTCGTACATATATATACATAAATATACACATACATATTTATGATTAATTCATTGATTATTATAATCACCTTTTTATATTCATTCTCAGCATTTTAAATTAATAAATTGTAATTATCCAGCTGTTGTCGAATTTATATCCCTTGACAAAACGAAATTCAAGGAATTTAACACCAAGTACTTTCACCAAGTGTTTCAATTAATTGAGTAACGCTTTGTCTCTCAACGAGAAAAGCAGTTGAATAAAAATAATTGATTTTTTTATTCCTTGAAATCAATCCGAAAAGAAAGAAAACAAAAACAAAAAACAACAAAATAATCTACAGCAAGTGTATATATTCAATTGCTGCATTATTTTCTTTTCTTGAATTTTGCTATTTGATTTGTTCCTTTACCATGTTTACAGAATGTATTATATTTGAAAAAAGAGTGTCAGTAGAAGTAGTATAGAGAGGGGCGGTATGGGCACAGTTTTCCTAGCAGGAAATGAGAAAATATAGTGAAATATGCTAGGGGGGGCTCAGGCAAAACTATCATTTATACCACTAAGATCTAAATGATACCCACTTCCGAGTCCTCCCTGCCACATTTCACTAGTTTTCTCACACATCCCACTCAAAAAACTTTACCCATACCGCCCCTTTCTATACTACTTGCCATTTTAATAACATAACATTTGCAACTTGTAAGGAGAGCGTAATAATTTTATTTTATGTCTGCTTTTGTCGAATCTACTTTCGACGAAGTTTTTCAATAACATTTTCAACTCATTAAGCAAAGTCAGATGGAACCGGGCAGTAGTCTTCATCATCGCTCTGCATATCATTTTTTACCATGGAGTATTTTATTTTTCTACACTTTGCTATTTTGTATTTCAGTTCAAGAAGCTCTTCTCTGTTACTATCCAGCTCACGTTCATAATTATCCATTTCAACCAGCAATCTTTTTCGCTTGTTGACTTTGCTCTTTTTGGTGTCCATAAAATCATCACGGACTACCTCATATTCTACTTGGAGTTGCTTACCTCTCATCAATTCTCTTCTATATTTATCTTTTAAATTGTTAAGTTTTCTGCAAACCTTTTCTAATCTTTCTTGTTCCATTATATAATAATACTATATATAATTATTTTTAAGCCCTTATTTAATATTTTCAATATCCTTAAATGGAACCCAACTATTGAAATCTTCATTGTAACCCTTCCATTTAATCAACGCTTGTTTCTTTTTGTAATTACGTCGTATAACTTTTTCAATTCTGAATACTTCTTGATCAGCTTTTATCATTTCTAATTCATAGAAGCTTCCGTCAATGTTTTCGTTGTTTAAATCTTTTATTTTGTATGTCACAGGATTTGTATATTGAATTTCATCAACAACAAATATTTCTTCGGTCCAATTTGGGGTATAACCTTTCTTAAACGTTCTTTTATATTTGCTGATTATAACTTTATCTCCAATTTTAAACTTTGGCTTAATTTGATTACTTGTCATTTTTCCATACAAGTTGAAATACACCATTCCTTTATTTTTCTCATCACTTGCTTCAGTCGGTGTCATTTTAATACTCCGATGTTTTGTATTATTATACTTGTCAACCATTTCTTGCAACACGTCTAAATATGTATTTGTATTGTTAGCTGTAAAATATTTCCACATCTTTTCTTTTAATGTCCTGTTAAATCGTTCAATTACTACAGCTTTTCCGAAATTAAACGTGTGATACATTTCGATATTATTGTCACTAAGAAATTGCTTAAACGTCTTGTTATAAAACTCCACACCTTGGTCAACCCACAACAATTTACATTGTCTTCCCATACTTATGATTTTTTGGAATGCTTTAGTAATTTCTAAACCAGTTTTATTTGGAACCGGTACAACCCAAGCATATTTGCTAAACACATCAATAACAGTAAGCAAATATTTAGTACCTTTATTGTACTTTGAAAACGATTGCATATCAACCAAATCAGCAGACCATATTTTATCAATTTCATTAACAATCACACGGCGTTGAGTGAACTTTCTTTGTATAGGCTTATGAAGTTCATCTGCTAACTTGTCAGTCCATTTCAACGCCTTTTCTAGTTTTTTGAGTTTCCAAGACCAAGTTTATATTTTGTACTAATGACTGGTTTTACTATCAGATTCTTAGCAATCTTTTCTCCGATAGTTTTAGACTTACTAGATTTCAAACCAGCAAGCATGTTTTTATCACACATTGATTTATTACTCGGATTTTCGTCATAACAATAATCATGATCTTTACAAACAGCATCAAATTCATTTACTGGTTCCCCGATATCAAGTGGATTACCAGGACCGCAATATTTATAACCAGGAAGAGTTTTATGAATATCAATATTTCCACCTTCTGTGTTTTTAACAAACTTTGTTTTAGTAATACCGCAAGATGCACAAGTTGCTCTTAACATTTTTCTACCATTTTTGGCTAACACATACTGAGGATTAATATTTTCAGTAACCTTTTTTTCTTTTATACAGTAACTCATATATAATATGATTAGATTAAACTTCATTTACAAAATATGATTTTATAATGTTTTCATTTTCTGTTGGTTTGTAAGGCTTTAATAATTTGTAAAGAATATCGTACACGCTATTTCCTTCTTGCATATTTTTGACAAAGTACAAACAGAAATATCCACACAGAACACTTGTTTTATCTTGATATTGGATGGTGTTGTATTTTATATCAGGTATGTACGCTAAAACTTCTTTTGGTGGGCTCAGGCCAAATGGATCAAAGTAATAATTATCATAGTAACAAGTCCAGTGTGTACCAGGTCCAATATGATCATCAAGATTAATAATACCACATTCTTGTTTATTTTGTTTTGTTGGTAATTTGTTCTTGCTAAACACTCCCCTGAATTTTTGTATACCTAGCTGCTTAACCCATTTTGTTATATCTAAGTTAGAGATAGGTTCATTTTTAAATTTAATTTTTTTTTTATAAATGGGATACTTCTGTATGGTCTAATTTGTGAGTCTACTTGTAAACCATGTCCTCTTCTATCTACTTGCAAACCTTTTCCAGTCAAACCACTAATAAGAGATCCAATCAATGGAATTCCTAATGATGCAAGCATTCCAAGAAATCCTCCGTCCTGCTGTTGTTTTTTAGTTAGTTTAACAGGGCAGTGACCTTTTGACTTTGCTATCTTCTTTCTTTGCGCAGCTGTTAATTTCTTTGATTTTAGAAGTGTTTGTTTTTTATCAGCAGGAACAGTTACCATTCCATTTCCAAATATTTTACCAATTCCAGTACTTGCCAGACCACTAAGTGCTCCTGTTGCTAGAGGTCCTAATATCTTTGGAGCAAATTTAGCAACTGTTGGTAATATTGTTTTAGTTAACAAACCAGCTAATGCACCTAAAAAGCCTCCATTCTTGGACTGAGATCTCATTTGCGATTTTGATATATTTATGTCTAATCCCCGTCCATCAAATTTAGCTTTGTTAATATTGTTAATCTGGGTAGCTGTTAGCAGCAAAGGAAAATTCCCAGTTAGTTGGTTATTTTTTAACCTGAGTGTTAATTCACTCCTATCCTCATAAGCCCTCGCTAGACTCTGTTTTTGCCCATCTGATAAATTTACTGAATAATTTATGTAAGTCATATATATTATAAGTTAGATTAAACAATAACTAGTTCATTTCCAACAGTATCAATAACAACATCTTCCTCATATAGAACCAGAGTATAAACTTTATATGGGGCAGCAGGAGGTATATTTAATTTATATCTCAAACTTAGTTGTTTTGGATCAACACTGACCTCATTTCCCTTGTAACTTAAATTGAAATATATCATTCCGAATAGAGTTTTAAAATTGCTCACGTTTATTAAAGTTCCAGTGTTTTTATCATTTTGCTTGTAAGAATAATTAATAACATCTCTGAATATTCTTATGATATTAGCACAACTATATTCGGTTTCTGGATAATAAACTCCATTTCCAACTTCCAATCTAGCTGATTGTAAATAGCAACTAGTATTAGCAGCATTTACCTTAAACGTGTCCAAAAGATGAGGTTTTTGTGTTTGAGAAGAACTCTTGTCAGCCCTTTGCAAATAAACAAACACATGTTTGGGATTTTTAACACCAGCTGTTATGCTAAATACGGATTCAGTTGCTTCAGAACTTCCGCTCTCTTGTATCATTTCACGGAGGTAAGTCCATCTTGTTGATGTCATATGATTTGTCATTACATAACTTAAACCATCTGAGTTAAATATCATTCTGGGTATCCACAAAACTAATTTATTAATAATTACTCGGCCATCATCACCACTTGATTTGAAAATTAACATATTATCATCTGTCAGTTGCAAGCTAATTTGAATTTGACCAGGAGGAAGCATGTTTGTTTCCAAACCTCCAAAGAAGGAATATTTATTTAACGGGATTATAGAGTCAACTTTTTGATTAGTTATGATTAAAGCATGACGAGCAGTAAATCCTAGATTATAACCAGCTTGATCATCTCGAGATTCTGCAGCAGTCGTATCATCTAAATAAAAGTATTCATTTGTTCCGGTTGTCTTTGCATAGTCATCAGAAATTTCAAGCAAGCTTTTGATATTAACAAATCTGTGAAGATTATTTCCATCGTAAACTGTTTTTCCATTTTGCTTTACTTGCATTTGATCAATCAATGAAGCTGCATCGTTAATTAAAGCAATTCTGTCAGCGTCTGCAAAAGCAGCTCCGTCAGCAACTTTGTTTACTTGAAAACTGATTTCAAAATATGCGTTATACCAATCAAAGTGAGAACTTCTATCATTTATTGTAAACTGATAACCACTTTTCATTTGTTTGGTATTATTTCCCGGTTGTCTTATTGGGGGTATCTGACTGAATAGGTACATATTCATATCTAGTATTATATTGATTACTTCGAAACATCTATATATACTAGTAATTAGATTATTTTTTATTAATTAATCGATTAATTCTCGCATTAATATTTTTGGTTCCTCTTCCGGATAGTAATCTGTTAATTTTTGCATTTACATCTTCTTCAATTATATCATCAGCCGCAACTGTAGCTACATCTTTTGTAGCAGCTTTTGTAAGTTCTTTTAAAATCATCTCACCTTTTGGTTTAGGTTTAATAACTGAAACTAATTTATCAGCAGCATTTTTCCTACTTCATCTCCAAGCTTTTTAGAACCACTCTCTATGATTTGTTTACCAGCAGTTTCTAATGCTTTCTTGCCTGCTGTTTTCACAGACTCGCTAAATATCTTTGATCCGACTTTTGAAAGAATGTCAAATATGCCAGCTCCAGTTAATAGATCAACTTGAGTATATGTTCCCGTACTAGTGTCATAAACTTTTTTTAAACATGTCATATAACTTATGTTACATTAATTCCTTCAAAACAAAACGAAATGATGTGTGAACACCATTAAGATTAATAATCTTGCCAGAGAAATCGGTTATGTAAATATTAATACTGTTAATGATCGTTTTGTTTACCTCACAGAACCCGACTCTCATCGGTTCATCTTTGAAAGGATATGATCTCGTAAGATCAGCTGTACTTATTTCATAAAAAACATCCCCGTATGATCCATCAACAATAGAATTACTTATCAAATCACAGTGGATGTACAACGTATCGATAGAATTTGTTATGTTTGGTGTCACAGTTCCAAATTTAGTTTCTCTGATAACTGCATCTTTTTCAAACCCGATCAAGACATGAAAGTTTGTTTCTCTTAAATCAAGCATGAAATTATTATGGATGGTAACCAAGCATTTGAAACTTGATAAATCAAACTCAATTCTTATCGGGACAGGCGAGTCATCGGTTAAATCATTGTTTACAGCCAATGTTTCTTTTAAGTAAATATCGATATCAGCATAACTGTAATTTCCATTTGTAAAAATAATACTTTTCCAATCCGTTCCATTGTGATACCTTATCACTTTGTTATTAAAATCCTCACTAATATTATACCACGAGTAAGTCATAGAATTAATCTTATCGAGTCCGATGCCATACTGTTTGTTCTTGCCTAATATTAATGGTCTGTCAAACACAGTTGTAAAATTACTCGGTGTGTTCGAGCTATTAATTATTGACGCTTTTTCCGATGATAATACAATTTTTTGTTCCATTATACATATTAGTAGATAAAATTAATCACCTTTGTAATACAGTTTAAAACTTGATTTTTCAAAATTGAAAACTTGTGTAGTGAAAGATTTTATGCCTGAGTGAGTGCCCCAAAAATGTGATTTCGGAAGATATGCATATCCTTCACTTTTTATAAGCGGATTGGTTACAAAAGTAAACGCTCCGAGAAAACCATCACGTTTGGTTCTTTCAAGTGGTTTTCGTGTCGGGTACGATGCATAATCATGATCATCTTGAATAATACTTATTCCATCATCTATTGTAGCTTCAACAAGCAGAATCCGGCTTAAATAGTCAACTTGTACTTTCAACTCATCAATTATACCAAGAATTGCTGTGTGTCGACTACCAGACTTTTGATTAAATTGTTTCAAAAAAGCTATTTCGTCATCAAAAGCTGTGTTTCTTTTTTCCTGGGCAGCTTTCAATTGCTTTGAAGCATCATCAATAGCAGTCTCAAGTTTATCAGTGTCAACCAGTTTATTCAGAGCTGTCTCCAGCGACTTACCGTCAACCATTTTCTTTTTGATGTCTTCAAATTCTTTGTTGATATCAGCAACGTTGGTGTTTATCTGTTGATTTAATATTTTAATTTGAGTTATTTCGGTAGTAAAAGCAGTTCTCATTTGTTTTGAAGCATCGGCAATAGCAGTTTCTAGTTCATTATTGTCAACCATTTGTTTATTGATTTCTCCGATCCGTGTATTAATATTTTGAACACCAGCTCTTATTTGTTCACTTAATTTATTGTAGTTTTCACTCTCTTCCAATACATCTTCTTTCTTTTCTAACTCTTTCAAAGCATCACATAGAAGTTTTATTTCATCTTTCAATCCGTTTTGAATTTCAATCATTTTCTCGCGGTTTGTTTGTAACTTTGTTTGTATCAGACTTAGTTTATCTTCAACACCTGTTGTCAAATCTTTCATCATATCTGGAATTTTATCAATATTATAATCACGTATGATTTTTGCAACTCTTCTTTGAGTAAATTGCTTTGTTGCTGCATCATCTGCTTTTGTTGGATTGCCAACATTGGTAATTTTATTATTATCCATGTTAAGCTCACTTCTCAAAACATTTTCCTGGTTTCTGCCTTTGTTAAGATAATTAACCAAATGTTTTTGTTTTACATACTCAGACAGCACAATACCGAAATTTGTAATATTGACACTGCCAGTAGTAACTTCCTCACCAAGATCATTAAAAAGCCCCTTTATATATAATATGATTAGATTAAATTTCACCGTTGAAGTTACGCTTTACTAACTTCCTAGGCTTGTCCAGATACAGAAAGTCGTACTGCTTGTCAGTCGCTTTCTTGTACTGCTCTTTGCTGACATCTTGTTCTTTGGAAAGCATACCCAGCTCGCGATTAACCGGAGTCGCAAAGAAGATGTAATGAGAGCAATTGAGCCGAATGTCTTTGGGAGTTTTATAATAAGATTGTGACAAGTAAATTACGCAACAATTCTTATGCATGCCTTGGATGAAATAATTAATAATATCATTTTGATTACGCTCACAAACATAATCATCAAAAATAGCTATCTTCTGATTATCTGAATCCAAATCATTCACAGGGATAACTTCATCATTTGAACATTCTAATATATCTTCCACTGGGATTTTATTCTTTTTTGCGACAAGACCTGATACTTGGACTGCTCCAAGTTTTTAGCAAACAAATAAATCTTGTCGTAGTAAACCAAAGATTTCAGCAACATGTGAACTAATGTGTTTGTTTTGCCAGAACCTGAATTACCGCAAATTAACATTCTAAAACAACAGTCTGGCATAAAGTTCCATATTTGTTTAAAATTACCATTTTCTGTTTTCATATCATAGTTTGGAATTTGCATTATAATAATACTTAGATAATACTTGTCTTAACTTATTCTAACTTATCTTAATTTAATCTAACCTTATATTATACATGTCTTTGTTAAAATGGAAAGAATTAGCAAATAAAAAGCGAAAAGCGAGTGACCTTGTTAAAGAATTCGAAAATAAAGTTATCCAAAAAAGACTAGAAAAAGGAGCTAGTCGTGATTTATACAAAGAAATATTTAAACCTGTGACCAGCGAAATAAAAAGTCAGTCAGAACAGCTAACAGAGCAGTTAAAAATAAGTCAGCAATTAGCCGCTCTTCCAGCAGCAATATGCGAGGAAATAGAAGAACAAAAAACGTACCAGGGATTACCCCAATTATTTGCTGAAGAACCCCGTAAGCTAACGCTGTTATCTGAAAAAGAAATACTAGGAGAAGAAGAACCTGCTGCGAGGCCCAAGGAACCCAAACCGGTGTATGATATTGACTTGGATGCTGGTATGAATAAAGACGTACTTAATAAGTATGGCTTGCCATTACCATCTGAAATACCAGGTATTATGGAAGGAAGAGCTGAATATGATAGATATATTAAAAGGGCTGATGAGATACATAATAAATTGATTCCCGAGATAAGAGGTATAAGGGTAAGAGCAGAGAACCTCAGAGAAGAAAAACTCAAAGCGAGTCTGGAAAAAGCAACATCCAATGTGACTAAACTTAAATATTCAAAATGACTCGGTGACCTCGATGGCACCAAAATAAAGAGAGCTTTACTTTTAGAAGAACATAATGAAAAAGCAGATGAGGCAAATGATCTGAGTTTTTATATGGAAAGGTTGCCTGAGCGAATTCGAGGAGCTAGCGAAACTGCACGAAAGACTGGCAAAGGAATGCAACAAAATAAAAATTCCTACAAAGTTGGCAAAGATGGTCGCTATGGAATGTTGCAAATTGATTTACCTAAGCTTGTTGGTCATCACAAACTTATTGCCAAACAAGGAGAAGCAGTTGTGCTAGATATGAAAGTAGATGATGATTTTATAGACTTGATAACAAAGCGTTACAACAATGGAAAAACTAATTCAAAGCTGTCTCAGAATGCTTTTAAGAAACTAACAGAATTATCTGGTTTACCAATTCATAAAGGTTCTTCAAAGTTCAAAAAGATTTTAGGAGGTTGTGTTGAATATTACAATAGCCCTGATGATTTGATGGATGATCTAGAGTTGATATGTGGAAGTATCGAAGCAGGAAATAATAGTCCACAGCTAATAAATAAAGGTATTAGCTTAATCGATGAATTATTAAAAATAGGTAAAATGTCACCCAAAGAACACGAACAACTATTTTCTAAATATCTCAATTAAAGTATTGTCTAAATGTAATTATACATGAAAACCAAAGAAGAATTAATTGATCACTTGACGCGACTTGTAGCTGCATACAGACGCAGTTATAAATTGTGCGGTATTATAAACACAACATTACAGATTGCCAGTGGGGTAATTGGTTGTACTGCCGTATTGGCATTGGTTCCAGCAATTCCTGTTTTTTAGCCGCAGTTGGCGCAGTTCCTCCAGTAGTTGCTGTCTTAGTGAGTAAAACAAGAATAGCAGAAAAAAAGACTTTGTTAAAAACACATCATAGGAGTTTTAAACAACTTCTATCATATGTCCAAACAACAACAGGACTAGAAAATGATGAAGAGGTAATTAGAATTGTCTTCAATAAAATATTAGAGATTCAAAAGAATGATAACTTTACAGAACCTCTGGAAATGTATATGAAAATGTTCAAGTTAAACGGTCATGGCATTAAGCCGTAATTCTTTTCTGACTTGTTTCCATATCCTATCGTACTTCTCTCTGGTTGATTTTGTTTTAATCAGTTTTGTTTCTTTTTCTATTTTTAATATTTTAAATATTTTCTGAAAAATGTATTCAAATTTAATTGATCTTTTTCGGCCTTCTATTTTATCTAAAATCTTTACAATTTTGTAAAACAAATCTTCAAATCTTTGCCTATTTTTAGAAGACAAATCAAATGCTACCAAGTATTTATCTAAATGGTACTTCCTGTGGTAAATAGTTTTCTTTTGGCTGTAGTTGTAACCTGTGATAAGATTATAACCATTGTGGGTACCACAATTAAGGCAAACACGCTCGTTATCGAAAACTTCACAAGTATCATTACAATTTATACATGCGTAAGTACACTTGTAACACAGTTTGGTCTTGGTGCAATACTTGCAAAGCTTCTTTTTATTAGTCATGTAAAATAAGATGCAATCTGTACACACCCCAGGAGGATCAATAATATCTAAAACTCTTTCACAATATTTGCAATTCATTATATTATACTATAGAATTATATATTTAAATATAGGCTTAAAAAAATATTATCTTACAGATATAGAATCGTTTTATTACCGAGTTTTACCGTTAAACTCGCGTTTCAAACTAGTTTGGCGTTCGTTCGTTTAAAACGCAAAACGCAAAACGTTAAAACGGGTTTTCGCAATCTTAAAGTGCGCTTGCGCACCGTTTCAAACCCGTTTTTTCCGTTCGTTTGCAAACGCAAGTTTCAGCGTTTCCAAACGCATTAAGTGAGCATGCGCAGAGTTTGGAAACTCGTTTGTTGCCGTTTCCAAACGCATGAATTGAGCATGCGCAGAGTTTGAAAACCCGTTTGTTGCCGTTTCCAAACGCATGAAGTGAGCATGCGCAGAGTTTGAAAACCCGTTTGTTGCCGTTTCCAAACTCGCAAAGTACGCATGCGCAGAGTTTGCGAAACAGACACCTCGCTAAATCAAAATAGTTGATGTTTTAAATCCTCAGTGGCAAGCAAAATACTGTCATTTTAATATTATGTGTTTTGATTTTCGTTTAAACTAAAGTTGTTTAAACTGTTGTATTCATTTCCGTTTTGTTTTCACTTCCGCTTGGATAATGCCAGCTCGATTACCAGTGACATCAAAGAGCACCGTATTTTATTTACACAAGAAAGGATTTTCAAGTGCAAGCATTTCGAAACATCTGTGGACACAAAGTGGAATTAGATTTTCTTCTCGCGGTGTAAGATTTTTGATCAAACGTGGAGAGTCGGCAAGAAAACCCCGTGAACGCTCTCTTTTTGGAACATTTAACAAACGAAGAAAACTTCTTCCTATTCATTTCAAGTTCATTGATTTGTGGATGATAGAAAATAACAACCTGTCCTCGAATGAGATAACAGCTAAACTAGAAACGGAATTCAATGTTAAAGTTTCAAGCAGGTGTGCGTTAAACTATAGAACATTATTGGGCTGGTCTGGAAAACACAAGAAGTACTGCCAGCTTATCAACAATAAAAATACCAGTGTACGATTTAATTTTGCTGTGCAAATGTTAGCTACCAGAGAAACATTTTCAAATGTAATTTTCACGGATGAGACCACTGTTGAGATGAGCTCTACCGGTCGCTTCTCATTTTACAAGATAGGGCAGAGCATGGCCCGTGTACCAAGGAAAGCACCCAAGCCAAAACATTCATACAAGGTATGCACTATGCAAGTGTGTTTATTTTCGTCCTATCTTTATCTATTGATACTGCAACACCCCTTTCCAATATTATATGCAGATTTCCTGGGTAGAACTAATACTAAGCAATGTGGATTAATTATCTTTCTCTTGAGAAAGGATAAATAACATAGCCATGGCGAGGATCGAACCCAAAACCTTTCAATCTGAATTTCGGCATTTTACCACTAAACCACGTACAATATGAAAAATATACTATGAACCAAAGGAATCATAGCTCTATGGGTGCATGTAGGTACAGAATTAATATAAGAACATAGGACTAGGAGCAATGATTCTCACATCCGTAGTAGAATGCAGGGGTTAACATGTTTATAATTAAATGAAAATGCTTATCATTCATGTGTTACCTAGAGGGCTGGCGTGGCGCAGTCGTTAGCGCGGCAGATTTGTAACCGGAGGCCCCGGGTTCAATCCTCCATGGTGCCACTGAGTTCCATCGGTGTTTTCTTGGGCAAAACACTTTCCCTTAGCCTCGTCCGTTGGATGGGGACGTAAACCGGGCGGTCCCGTGTATCTGTCTATCCTCCGAGCACGTTAAAGAACCATAGGAATCTATTCGATAATAAGAGAAGGGCACGGTTCCCGGATTACTATGTATCCTTCCCCTATCTCTGGGGCGGCTCCAAATAACCTATACTGTGTTGATGAGCCGTTAAACAACATTCATGTGTTACCTCATGGAATTCTAACGCTCCTCTTGACCCAATGTAATTGTGTAAAACTGAAAATTAAAAACTTCAATTGCTTCAATTTTCACTTAACATTCTGGGCTTTTCCTAGGAGTGCCGTGTGAACACTCTAGCACCTTTATTCATTTTTTGATCTTTACCAAACTTGCTCAGATTGTTAATAGCAATGAAATCTTGGACAAGCTTGAAAAATAGCCAGATCGGACCATTTACAACAGAGTTATGGCCCTTGATTTTCTAAAACTGGCTATAATTTGGCCTCTTTAACAGGATACGGCCTTCATATTTCAGCGGATCTTTTACAAACTTTACCAGATTGTTGATATTTAATAATGAAAGCTCGGACGAGTTCAAAAAATAATCTCACCGATTCGGACCTGTAACATCGGAGTTACGGCCCTTGATTTAGTTCAAAACTCTGTTGTTTGCCTCGTTATGACGATAGAGCCTTCATTTTTCATCCGATCTTACCAACCTGTACCATATAGTTAATATCAATGAAAGCTCGGACAAGTTTGAAAACCATCAAAATCGGATTGGAGTAACACCGGAGTTACAGCCATTGATTTAGTTCAAAATGCTATATTTTTTGTCTCGTTAAGATGATAGGTTCTTCATTTGGCCAGATTTTGATGCAACTTTACAGGAATGATCTGACAGTACCAAATCTATTTAAGCATGACATCTCCGTATTTCATTTGAATTTTTTTTGGAATTTTGATGCAACTCTACAGGAATGATCTGACAGTACCAAATCTATTTAAGCATGACATCTCCGTATTTCATTTGAATTTTTTTTGGAGGAGTTATGGCCCTTTAAAGGTTTAATACACAAATATTGTCTGGACTAATTCTCCTGAACCCCTGGCTGGATTTGAGTGGAACTTTGCCGGGTTAATGAGTACCAGGCTTAGTCTTGCATGTCATCGCCGTGTTCCGGTGAATGATTTTTTGTCGAGTTATAGCCCTTTAAATGTTTTGATACACAAACTTTATCTAGACTAGTCTCTTTTTAAATTTAACTCCCGGCCGAATTTCATTGAATTTCGGTAGGGATAATGAATACCAATAAATACTGATAAACATGATAAAGGTGATCCTTTGCGAGCAGCAAACACAAATAAGAGAATAAAGCAGCAGACTCGGTTTTATTGAGTCTGTTCATCATGTTCATGAGAAGTAAGGAAAGAAGCAACACCTCTCACAAGTCTAGTTGCGCATGTCATCGCCTGGTTCTGGTTGAATGATTTTTGGTAGAGTTATGGCTCTTTAAAAGTTTGAATACACTAACTTTGTATCTAGGCTAGTTCTCCTGAACACCTGAGGCCACCATTAAAAAATTGTTTGTTTGCAGTTTCCGACCCATGGCTTTTAGGGGTGGGTCGGTAGGTAGGGATATATATTTTTTTTTTAAACATTTTTATTATTAACGTATGCTCATCGACGGCATGCAAATATCGTGTGCTTCACTAGTATTATCCATAGATTTTTTTTTAAAAGGGTTTAGTTAAATATTAACAGAACATGCAAGAAAAATGAAAAAAAAATTGTTTGGGTCGGCGGATTTGCCGTGGGTCGGTCGCAAACTGCAAACAAACAATATTTTAATTTAGGCCTGACTGGATTTCGACGAAAGTTGGCAGTGATGGGCAGTACCAAGGCTTGAAGCCTAGTTGCACATCATTATCCAGTGCCTGAAATGAGGGCCAGCCGAAGAAGGCTGGCCCGAAAAAAAAATGTTGGGCAAGTAAAAATTTGAGTCACTGGCCCAAAATGAACATTGGAGGCCCAAATATTTTTTAACTTTTTATGTCAACAAAGTAAAGAAAAATGAGAATAAACAGGTAGAACATTTTATTTTTTGGTCCATTATTCTTCAATAAGTCCTTCCCGGCACATAGCCTGCCACACCCCCGCCTCACTGCTGTATTCCTCATTTAACTTAAAACTTATAAGCGGTCTTGAAAATGTAAAATATTGAAACGTTTTCAATTTAAAGCCAGGTAATAAGCTTAATCAATATTTTTTATTTAGAAAAATACATCACCTTCAAACTTAGTGAAAAAAAAAATTGGGTTTTAACGATAAAAGCAATTAAAATGAAATATTTACTGCCATATAAGTATACAACATAATTTTTGTCTAATGGGAAAGGGCATGTGGCTAGGCACCCCTCTTTATAAATAGAAATCATATGGTTGCTCCCAAGAAGAGTCTAATGTTTCAATGCAAAACGTGATTGCAGCAACAACCCCCCCCCCTTTTTTCCCAAAACGAACCAAAAAAAAACTAAGTCCAACCTTTAAAAAAAAATGGGCAGCACTTCCCCTAAAAAATTGGGTTTTTACCCCCAGTCCCTTGACCAACAGAGAGGATAGAGAGAGAAAAATAGAGATGTGTGGGACAGATTCATTTATAAAGACATGAACCATACACATCTCTAGCCTACATAGAAAAAGTATAAAGTAGAATAATACAAACCTTAACTTGGCTTAAGCAATTTTGTAATCCAGAAACATATTCAAAAAACTACAGCAAAATGTTATCATCTCACTGCTGTGCTGGTATTTGCATGCTGTCATAAAGTTCTGATTCCTTCAAATTGGCGGATACAGGGATCGGAACCTATTCCCCCTTTTTGGAACTATGATTATATTTTCTTTAAAGTACTTTAATAAACGCAGAAAATTGGACTCCGATAAAACTAATAGACTTGGACCCCCTCCCCCCACCCCCTCTTTCAAATTGCTGAATCCGCCGCTGATTTTAAGCAGACTTGACGCACAATCGAAATTACCGACTAGCATCGTATGTCGACATTTATGATTAACAGAAAAAATACTTACTTCGCATACTTTGACTGCTTTTTAAAGTCCGCAGCGTTAGTGCGTTTAAGAAATGACCATGCGTCTTGCATTTTCTTTGACTTTACACAGTTATCATATGTTACATGCACTTTCATTGGTTCAATAGTTTATTTGAACCAATCGCTGCGTTCGTAACTAACAAGTCGCAAGAGAAATAAAGAGTTGTCTACCTTTTACCAAGTGACGACTGTAGTTGACAGTTCTCCGAAAATAATTGATTAAAATGATTTTTTTTTACTGATTTTGGGCAGTCGCCCAGACGTTTTTTGTTGGGCCAGTGACAACTTTACTTTGAACAACTTTTGGTCGTTTCAGACACTGATTATCATCACTGTGATGTGTTGAATGCTTTTTGACACAGTTATTGCCCCTTATACACAAACATTGTCCGGAACAGTTTTCCTTAACCTCTAGCTGGATTTCAGTGAAACTTGGCAGGAATGATCAGTACCAAGCCTAGTTGTCAATGGCGTGTTCCTCACAACAGACTCCATGTAGCCAGTAGACGATCTGACCGATACAGGCCCTCTTAAACTTATTATTTCCCTTTGAAAAAGATTTAACATCATGGAACTAAAGTGGAACATAACCTTGCCTTTTACAAATGATTGTGGCTAATAACTAGATCAAGTATTAGATGTACAACAGTGTTCATTCCAGGATGACATTGAGCCCAACAGAGTAACAAAAATGGGATAATTCTTTAAAAAAGGGGGTCATACCAAGAAAATTAATAAAATGTGGTTTAAATTTATTTTCTCAATCTGTCTTATGCCTGGCCCAACATTACTGCTTCTTAGTTCTATAACGCTTTCTGGTATTATCAGGCATGAGAACTGGTATTTGGGGAAAAAAGGGTAACCTTCACATCCTGAACTTACATGATTTAGGTGTCTGAAAAAATTATTTTAAGTTAAAAACTGTTTAATTTGAGCATCCCTTGAAAAATGTATTGATCTCATTATGTTCAAAACAGAACTCACGAAACGTGTAAGTGTTTTTATCTCAGGCATAGGAGAGCCAGCTCAACTTCGATTTTTTTTTTGAAACACTCATCGTACCGTTTTACTTAATATTTCATTTTCAATTCCGACTTTCTGATTTGTTATGTATTTAAACCAACCTGTGCATCCAACCACAGCCACCTGGGAGTCATCCTTGTTTCAGTACATAGCACTGACTCGCCCATCACAGTTTTATCTGCGCAAAAGTTTGTAGACGCTGAAATAAAGGTAAACATTTTAGCATCTGAAATAAAACTAAGAAATTCATGATTATTATACTGGTACTCCTCCCTCTATCCCCCACCCATACATTTATCTTCCATGGCAACCACAGCTTTGCATCAATAAAAATAGACTTTACTGCCCCGCTTCCTTCCAATAAATTTGTGTCTGTATCTCAGTTTTCATAAAACTGCAGGAGATTCACTTTTTGCAATTTCGCAGTTAGACCAAATTATAAAAACAAGAGGTCAATGACCTTGAAGCTCTACTGATAGGTTTTTGATAGCTAGATCAGCATTCCTGTGAAGTTTCATGAAAATCCGTCAAGTAGTTTCAGAGGAGGTCGCTACAAAAAAGTTAACAAAGATGGCCGCTGGCAGCCATGTTTAACGTCAAATCAAAATAATTTTTGACATGGATCAACATCATGTCATACTGATCATTTTAGAAAAAGTCCCATATCAATATCACTTATAGTTTTCAAGAAGTAGTCGCTACAAACTTGTTTTTTTTAAAAATCTATTTTTAGATTTGGTGACCATCTTGGATTTCACATCAACATGAATTTTTGCTAGGGTCTTTTAAGTTTCATGAAAATCCATTCAGTAGTTTCAGAGGAGTAGTCACTACAAAAAAAGTTTACGGACGGACAGACGATGACGGACACCGCACCACGGCATAAACTGATCAATAGAGCTAAAAACTACCGGTAACTAGAAACGTAATGGGACACAGATGCCCCAATTGAAAACAATCATTTAACAAGAAGCCCAAGAGTGACTGTATTGCTCTACTGGCTAAATTGTTACCCTCATGTATATATAATGCTATATAAGTATACATGTTTATCCAGCTGTCAAGTTGTTTCTATTAATAGCTGGATTGTGTATTATTTTTAGGACAGACTGTTTCATTGACATCCAGTGTTTATAAAATATTCTAGTAATTTCTCTCAATTATTATTTACATAATGAGATGTGTAGATTGTTGCAGAACATTCTTTAATCTAGAATGTTCCATGTTGGTATGTATTATAAAGCTGACCTTAGTAAAACTTTTAGGGGTTTCAGTATTAATATTCAAAGTGGAGTGTCCGATTCATTATTTTGAGAATTTACAAAATATTGGGTACTGTGAATTAAAAAGTATTGTGAGAGGATAAAATTATATTGAACTCATCTAGTGACCTTGGATTATTGGATTATTTGTACTAGTACTGGGTATCAGACCAAAAAGGTATCGCAATATATTGCGATACAAGAGACTGTATCGTGATAGGTATCATAATATATTGTCTTGTACGATTGCGTTGATAATTTCAATCGACTTTGCCGATTTCCTGGTGTACTTCGATGCAGATGACATAACATGATGCGCATGGCTGTTCCGAGGCTTTCCGTTCTGTATTCCACGTCAAGTAATGTCTTCGAAACTGAGTTACCAAATGTGTTGTGCTGCCGGAGCACTTGACCGTCACCTTGCATATTTTACAAAATGCAGCACTGCCTAGATCTAGACTACCATACTATTGAGCGCCCTTTTTAAGTGATCCCAAACACACGACTTTTCTCTTTTGTTTTTAACATTTCTCACTTGAGTTGGCCATGCTCGTCTGAGTGCATGGTACCCAGCATTTTATATGTGCACATTAGGATAATTGAATTGAATTGAATTGGGGTTTTAAGGCGCACCAACACATGAAAAGGTTATATGGCGCCTAAAAGGCATGAACATGCCAGGCTCATCTTCCATGTACATCGAGATAAAATATGGAAAATGGGCCTAGAACCTTCTCACCCTGAACTGCAGAGTTGCTGCAAATTCTATCGTAGAAACTCCATTTACGCTGGAGCCACGTTATTGTTTTTCTGCCACTGCTCTTTTGATGCGAGCGAGATAGCACCTGAAACAATGCAGGGATCATGATGAAGACCTTTAATGAACATGAACAAAAAATGATAAAATGAACATGAAGGGAACACCAGATTGAACAAGAAATCTGCAGATTCACATGTCTCTCCTAACGGGGGCGGGACTTAAAAATAAATGTTGCTTAAATGAAAACTTGTAAACATTTTAATAATTAAAAGCAAGGCCAGAGTTAAGGTCGAAATAAAAATAAAATTATGTCCAGCATTTACATTTGAGTCTAAAATAAAAAAACAAAAGTAATTTTTTCATGATTTCGGCAATCTGATGTAATTATCGAGATACTGAGACTGAACTACTTATATAAATGCAATAAAGCAGAACATTATGACATCAGCAGTTCAATCGTAATATCTTGATTGCATCAGATTGCCGAAAATAACAGAAACATAATCCAGACAAACGATGAGTTATATTTAAATTGCAGTTTGGTGACTTTTGACATTGATATCTCGGCGGGATGACAAGGAAGAAAGATATTGTTGGATATTAATTGTCCTCAGCAAAACAACACTTAAAAATTGCCCGTTGCATAATAACAGACGGTATTATAATCAAAAGATGCAATTTCCTGTGGTACAGAAAATATATTTTAAATGAATTTTTTTTCTTCGATTTTTTTTTGGGCATAAAATGTTTACACAATCATATCATTTTATTTGGACTTATTCGTCACATGACTAATTAAATGAAACATCGCTTACTTGTGACATATTTGATGTATTAATGTTAGTAACTTAGTACTTTAACCCTTAACCTGCTAAGCACGACTATAATAGCCTTTGCGTTCATTGTAAACGCAGATCAGGCTGAGTAACTCGCAGGCAAACACCCCTTTGTCACATAAATGGAATGGTCTTAAGGCCTAAAACAAAATGGGTTGTTTCCGCTAACCCGACCAACCCTATTTTTAGCAGCCAACCCTACATTTTTTAATAATTTAAAAAAATTGACCAGTATTTAAACAATGACAATGTACTCGAGTTGTGGTCCGACTAACGTTTTGTAGGCCACAGACTTAAGTGACTCTGAGTGTACTTTGTTGTTTCTGCAATGAATCATAATGTTTGATTTGCTTTATTGGTGATTCTGTCAATCAAATTTTGCTGCATGATTTGATAATCATAATATGCCGAAGTCGGCATTAGTGCACCAGAAATCACACACCATAATCCATTTTATAATATTATAAGCAATGCCAGGTCTCATTGATACTGCACACAATCAATTTTGACTATCACGACAGCCTCGTTTCCGAGGAAAGGTTTACGGGCTGTATGTATCACTGATTAATACAGAAGTTCAGCAAGATCTTTAACATACAAATGGTACTGCTATCCCTGCACACAGGACCGAGGGCTTGACATCTCCTCCGAAGGATAGCATACTTTCACAGTATCTTGCCCGAGTAACATACTGTGGGAGTGCGTTTGAAAAACCCGAGACATGACTCTCCACCAGAAATCAAACCCATGACTTCTGGGATGAGAGTCAAGTATGCTAACCACTCGGCCACCACAACTCGTAATGGTTATCATCCGAACGCCGTTGTTTGTTTGGATAAATGCGGAGTATATTGAATTGACTAATGTGGACCGCTTGTTTTGGAAAAAAGTCATCCAGTAGCAATCAAGGCGTTTGTTTACATGGTATTTTATATAACTTTTAGAACTTATAAGGCCATAGGCGTACGACGTTCAAATTTGTTGTGGTATCGGAAGAACAACAGTGTTTCCTGGGCAGAAACAGTACTACATTCCGTCATCCGTTTAAACTATTTAAAGAACTCTTTACAATTGTTTTCGTGTAAACTAAAGGGTGTACCAAACAATTTAAGACTTTAACCTTGTCAAGTGCGAAAAGTGTCGATTTTTTTATTCTGCAGCAGTGAGCGATAATTTGAGGGTGACAGTCACTGACACAATTAATCTAAGTACTACAGGTCTGAGTTAATTTGTCTTTTTGATTGTTCACAACAATAAATGAGCGTGTTGTTATATATTTACCTGGTTTGAGGAAGCCAAGGAAGCCATGCTTTGAATAAATGTATTTATTCCAAAACGAGGCTGTCACGATTCGGAGAAACATCACAACAAGTTGTCCCGGAAAATGTACGGTCGTCATAAATAAATACAGTGGACATATCAAACAATTACACACGTTCACTCACAGACATATTAATAATATGTGTCATTAGGTCTGTGGTTCACTCTAGCAATAAAGACCAAACGTTTACACATGTAAACGTATTATTTATCAGAGACGTAGCCAATTTGACTTTTATGGTGTGTGTGTGTATAAGCGTTTATTTATCCTCGCTGTATTGCACTAAGCATTTTAGCGAGCAGACATAGGACTCATCCGAAGGACTGGTAAGGTAGGAAATACTTTTTGAAATATTTCGATAATAATCCCAAATTCGGTCCTGGCTTGAATTGAACTCGCAATCCCTGGGTTACTAAGCCGTTTTACCACTGCGCTACCTGTGACTTTTATGGTCACATATGAAACTGTATATATAATGTTTTTAACGTGTTTAACTGGCAAAATGAGATGCCTCTCATTGGTCAAACGGTCAAACTGAAAACCCGTTTGTTTCCGTTTGAACAGTTCCGTTTTCCCGTTTAGGCGTTCTGCATTCTGATTGGCCAAACTAAACATTAACATTCTGATTGGCTAAACTTAAAAACGGAAAAAAACGCGAAATGCGACAAACGGGTTTTCCGCATAGAAACGTTTGCAAACGCAGTAACACGTTTGTAAACGATTTAACGCGTTTGTTCGGCGAAGAGTTTATAGTTCGTTTGTCTTCAGTTTGAAACTAGTTTGCGCTCGGTAATAAAACGGTTCTATATCTGTATGTAATTATATAAATGGAACAAGTAGAAATTGAAATCAAAAACTTTAAGGAAGATCAAATGATATATGCTCAAAGGGTTGATTTTGAAGATGCGAGTAAATTAGATGCAGAGCTTTTAATTTTTTCAAACTTTCAAGATTTAACAGAAAGAATCATAACAATGGCAAAACAACTAAAACTGCCATGGAAAATAGAAAAAAGAGATATAAACAAACTACGTTATTTATGCAAAAAACAAATTTCAGAGGCAACCAGTCACCATCCAACTTTATACAAAGATTCTTTTATTGCTTACTACAGCATTTTGTTAGACAAAGGAGTTAAAATTATTATGTACGGATGATTTGCCAGCTAGCTGGTGAGGTACGGATAAATAAAAAATATATAATCTAACCGGGGAATAAATATTTTACTTTAAATTAATTAATTAATAGGGGCTTAAAGAAATAATCTCATATAATATTATATAATGAGTATCCCAGAAATTGAAACATCCCCAAAACAGTATAGCAAGGTTTTTAAAGTAAATGTTGTCAGTAATGACCCGCTCACCCAACTGCAGAAAACACAACCAAGCGTTATAAAATTTCTTAAAACAGAACTAAGAAAAACGGGCGGCTTTAAATTAAGTGTTGATGTGAAACATACTTTTAAAAAAACAATGATGGGGGACAAAGAAACAGGTCCTGCAATCACATACAAAACAGCTTACTTTAATTCTAAAGCGGCAACAATATTAACCGAAAATAATATTATCGAGGCGCTGGACAAAGCACGTGAGGAAATTATAAATAGAGTTGGAAATTGGATTCAGATGGGAAGTGGTTGGATAATTGAGACACTAGACGCACACTATATAAATCGAATAAAGTATAAGCCTTTGCGGGGTAGCTCTTATTTGAATTTACCAAAAGAACTTTCACATGCTAGAAAAGGTTTAATAAATATAAAAAATAAAGATAACGAATGCTTCAGATGGTGCCATTTGGCTTGCACATTTCCTGTTAAAAAAAATCCTCAAAGAATAACAAAGTACAAAAAGCATATTGGTGATCTTGATTACAAAGGAATTACATTTCCTGTTACTATCAAACAAATCCCAAAAATAGACAAACAAAACAATATTTGTTTTAACATATTTGGATATGAGGATAGTCAAGTATATCCTTTGTATGTGTCAAAACATAAAGCAAAAGAATATGTTGATCTACTTTTAATCACAGAAGAAGAAAAGAATCATTATGTGTGGATAAAAGATTTTAACAGGTTAATGTTTAATCAAACACTACATGAGATAAAAAATGGTTTTGTAAAACATGCTTGCAGTGCTTTAAATTCGAAAGGACGTTAAAAGCTCATAAGCCTGATTGCCTTTCACTTAACGGAAAACAAGCAATAAAAATGCCAAACAAAGATGAAAAAGTTAAGTTTAAAAACTACGACAGGCAACTTATGGTTCCGTTTGTTATATATGCTGATTTTGAAGCCGTAACTGAAAGTATTTCTTCAGTATCAAACAATCCTAAAAAATCACATACAGAAGCATATCAAAAGCATACTGATTGCAGCTATGGGTATAAAGTTGTTTGTTGCTATGATGATCAATATTCAAAACCAGTTGTAACATATAGAGGGCCAAATGCTGTTTACAAGTTTTTAGAAAAAATGATAGAAGAAGAAAAGTGGTGCAAGAAAACTATGAATGCAAACTTTAAGAAAGATTTGGTGATGTCGCAGGATGAAGAAGCTAGATTTAAAAAATCTAAATCATGTCATATTTGTGGTAATGGTTTTTCAATAACTCTTAAAAAAGATGACCCAAGTCGTACAGTAGTATATGAAAACTCTCTTAGAAAAGTCAGGGACCATTGTCATATAACTGGAAAGTACAAGGGAAGCGCTCATGATATATGTAATATTAATTTCAGGTTGACTAGAAAAATACCTGTTGTGTTTCATAACTTGAGAGGATATGACTCGCACTTCATAATGCAACACATCGGAAAGTTTAAACAATACATAAATGTGATACCAAATAACATGGAAAAGTATATGGCTTTCATGTTAGGAAAAAGTTTAGTGTTTATTGATAGTTTCCAGTTTATGTCTCAATCATTAGATAATCTAGTAAAAAACGTTCCGTCGTTTCAATACATATCTCAAGAATATAGCGATAAAAAGCTAGACTTACTGAAACGAAAAGGTGTTTATCCTTATGATTACATGAACAGTTTTGAACGCTTCGGGGATACTAAGTTACCTGACAAAGATAGCTTTTATTCTCAGTTAAATGATGAGCACATTTCAGATGCGGATTATGAACACGCTAAAAAAATATGGAAAACATTTAAGATTAAAAATATGGGAGAATATCATGATCTGTATCTCAAGACTGATGTGCTTTTACTTGCAGATGTTTTTGAAAACTTTAGAAAAATGTGTATCGAGTATTACAAATTAGATCCTTGCCATTACTTTAGTAGAGTTGGTTTAGCCTGGGATGCATGTCTCAAAATGACTGGTATCCAACTCGACTTAATAACTGACATTGATCAATATTTGTTTGTGGAAAAAGGATTAAGAGGTGGTACGAGTTACATTGCAAATAGATATTCAAAAGCTAATAACAAATATATGAAAGACTATGACAAGAAAAAAGAAAGCAAGTACATAATATATTTAGATGCTAATAACTTGTACGGATGGGCTATGTGCCAACCGCTTCCTACTGGCAACTTCTAGTGGGTTGATAAGTTTCAAAAAGGAAAATCAAATTACATTGTTGAGTGCGATATCGAGTATCCTGAAGAACTTTATGAGTTACATAATGAGTATCCTCTTGCCCCAGAAAGTTTAAATATCAAAGATGAGTGGTTGTCAGACTATTGTAAAAATTTAAAGCAAAAGTTTAATTTAGGACATTGTAATGTTAATAAACTTGTTACGACGTTGAAAAATAAAGAAAAGTATGTCGTGCATTTTAGAAACTTAGAATTGTATAAAAAGCTTGGATTAGTTGTAACAAAAATACACCGAATACTACAGTTCGACGAATCAGAGTGGTTAAAGACATACATAGATTTTAATACTGCCAAGAGGACAGCTGGTAAAAATGCTTTTGAAAAGGATTTCTTCAAACTGATGAACAATTCAGTTTTTGGTAAAACTATGGAAAACTTGAGAAAAAGAATTAATGTTAAATTGACTCACGACGAGGAGGTTCTTTTAAAATATGCGGCAAGACCTTAATTTATTTCTTGTAAAATGTTTAATGAAAATTTATTTGCGATAAACAGAATAAAAGAAAGACTAGTTTTGAATCGTCCTGTTTATGTTGGTATGTGTATTTTAGACTTGTCAAAATATTTGATGTATGATTTCCATTACAACTATATCAAAAACAATTATGATAAAAAAGCTAAGTTATTATTTACTGATACCGATTCCTTGTATTATGAAATAAAAACAAAAGACGTGTATGCAGACTTTTACAAGGATAAGGAACTGTTTGATAATTGTGATTATGATCCAAAAAGTAAGTTTCATTTTAATGATAATAAAAAAGTTATTGGCAAGATGAAAGATGAAACTTGTGGAATACCTATTGTCGAATTTGTTGGGTTGCGAAGTAAGCTATATTCGTATATGTTAGATAACGAGGTTAACGCAAAGAAATGCAAGGGTGTTAAAAAGTGTGTTGTGAAAAAACATATAACTCATGAAGATTATAAAACTATTTTGTTTACAGCAACAGAAGCTCATCACGAGATGAAAGTCATTAGATCGCAAAAGCATAACATAAGCAGCTATGCAATAAATAAAAAAAGTTTATCAGCTTATGATGATAAACGGTACATACTAGATAATGGACAAGATACGTTAGCATACAAGTAAAATGATATGCAGAGCGATGATGAAGACTACTGCCCGGTTCCATCTGACTTTGCTTAATGAGTTGCAAATGTTATTGAAAAACTTCGTCGAAAGTAGATTCGACAAAAGCAGACATAAAATAAAATTATTACGCTCTCCTAACGAGTTGCAAATGTTAAGTTATTAAAATGGCAAGTAGTATAGAAAGGGGCGGTATGGGTAAAGTTTTTTGAGTGGGATGTGTGAGAAAACTAGTGAAATGTGGCGGGGAGGACTCGGACGTGGGTATCATTTAGATCTTAGTGGTATAAATGATAGTTTTGCCTGAGCCCCCCCTAGCATATTTCACTATATTTTCTCATTTCCTGCTAGGAAAACTGTGCCCATACCGCCCCTCTCTATACTACTAGTAGATATGACCTTTTCGTCGTATTTATAACTATTTCTAAATTTCCAGACATTCCACTTCGTTTCATATATTATTGTATTCACTGTGTTATTCTTAATCGGAACGTGATAAAATCTAAAAGCTACATCTGTGATATTTAAATTGATTTCGGAATTAAAATCAAGTAATTCTAGTATATCTCTAATAATAATTTCTATGTTTTCCAATACACGTTTTATTATTTTACAGTCAAAAAATAGGTGACATAAAGTTTCCTATGTTTTTTACATATATTGCACAAACCTTTAGACAGATGCATAATGTTTAACCTGTGTTCGGTGAAAATAGCATTATGTAAGAACTTCCACTGGTATTGTAAGGCCATCGTAGAGCTTAATGAGTGCTTAATATTTGCCCAAACATGATCCCATTTGACATTATTTTAAAAAAGCTTTTGCTCCCGGTTTGTTTCAGTATTAAGTTTCGCATTATTCTAGTTAAAGACCTTTAAAATATTCTTGGTCTTTAATTTGTTTGGTGGTATAATTTCGATTTTGAAATTAAGGATGTGTATACCCACTATATTAAGAATCGGAGGTACTTCCGGAACAAGCTCCCGGATAATCATGGCATTTATATACTTTTTGGGAATTGCTTTTTTGAGTTTTGACCATTCTAATATCCAGGTTTGCTTGAATTTAAGCTTTCGTACAATTTTATTTTCTGAGACAAAGGAAGAATTTGCGTCATCCCAAATATCCTGAAATAAAACTATATTGCTTCTTGTAAAAGTATTAAAGAACAGAGGTTTATTTGAAAAAGTTATCTCATGATTTCCAAATAGTGGAAGCATACGAACTTGTTCAATCTTTTTCGGCGTGTGTAATTTTCGATACGCTACCCAAGCATGTACTCATTTTTTGTAGGTATTTGTCTTTTAATACACAGACCCTCGACGGAAGAACATTTGCACAAAAATATGTTTGTAAGAATTGTCGATCAACCGATCTGAGATGACCTCCGTGTGCTTGGTGGTGGACCCTTTTACAGTTCGCCACTATGCTTTCCTCTTTAATTGTACGATGATCGGACAGGCTGTGGACCCTATGATGACGCCTACCTGAAGCCCATTGGGACGGTGGCGTTTGATGTTTGTCCATGATCTTTCTTGTCATGCCCTTAATGGTGTATTCTCTTACTGCTCTTGCTTCTGCCAAGTCATTGAGTACCTTCATTGTGGCTTTCTAGGCTATTGTTTTTTTGTATTATATTTACAGGAGCATATTTGTGTTTTACTTATATTGCCTATTGATGCTGCCATGTTGGTTAGAGATTAGATCATGGCGGGGATTTCTTTATTTACACTGTCCTGTTTTAATGGGATGACGAATGGGTAAGTGTGAGGTTTGGTGCACCCTAGAACCGGTTTAAACCCCCAGTGGCCTACTTTGCCTATGACCGTTCCAAGGCGGTAGCCCTATTGTCAACCCTTTTGTGTTTGTGATGTCGTTTGCATTTTTTATTAATTTTGCCTTTTCGTTTGTCCATTTGCGTGTTTGTTTTTGTGTTTTGTGGTTGACTGTCGTCCTTGAATGCTGCGTTCCCTGTCCGATATTTGTATCCTTCTTCGTTATCACGGCAAATTGTTACTTTTGTTAAAAGGGATTTCTTATCATTCCATACGAAATTTAGCATAATTTTTTCCAACTCGTTTGCATATATGTCTGGGATTCCTCGCATTTCTAATTCAAAATTTATTTTTGAGAGCACAAACGTTGTAAGTAGTAGACTTTTTCCTTCAAGTGTCAGGTCTCTTGATTTCCAGATATGTAGGCAGTTTTTAATTATATTTATTTTGTCTAACCAAAATCGCATTATCATCAATATTGTACCCATGGTATACACCCAATGTTTTAATACACCCAATGTATTTAAGATTGCCGATAAAAAGACCCGTTGTTTTTCTCTGTATTTATTTTTGCACCGGAAGCCTGTTCATACTTGTATGTGTTTAGCTGGCGAATATGCGTGGTAATGTTTTTTTCGTTTTTCGCAAATAACTGTGTGTCGTCAACATATTGGTTTAGTTTGGCTTCAAGCTGGTTATTATCGTGCGATGGCAAATGGATGCCTTTAATGGATTTGTCATTGTCATAGCTTCTGCTTGGATAATATACACCAACGGCTCGACCGGACATCCTTGTTTTATATATCTTGTAATATCAAAGTATTCGGAAACAAATCCGTTTGTTTGAATAGCTGTCTTAACATCATATAAATCCAGTTATTAAAATTAACCCCAAATCCGAATTTAACCAAGCATTCTTTAATCCGTTCCCACTCTACTTTATCAAAAGCCTTGGTTTGGTCTAGAAAAATTATAATCCCTTGAATATTTTCGGAGTCCGCATAATCTATTAAATCCTGAATGAATCGATTTGCCTCGCTGATGTAACGACCGTTAACATACCCTCTTTGATTAGTATGAATAATATATGGTAAAATGGGTTTAAGTTTTTCCGCAAAGCAGTGGACCCTATGATGACGCCTACCTAAAGCCCAATGGGACGGTGGCGTTTGATGTTTGTCTATGATCTTTCTTGTCGTGCCCTTAATGGTTTATTCTCTTGTTGCTCTGGCTTCTGCCAAGTCATAGAGTGCCTTCATTGTGGCTTTTTCGGCTATTTTTTTTGTATTATATTTACACGAGCATATTTGTTTTTTTACTTATATTGCCTATTGATGCTGCCTTGCTGGTTAGAGATTATATCATGGCGGGGATTTCTTTATTTACACTGTCCTGTTTTAATGGGATAAGTGTGAGGTTTGGTGCACCCTAGAACCGGTTTAAACCCCCAGTGGCCTTTGTTTCCATTGACCTTTCCAAGGCGGTAGCTATATTGTCAACCCTTTTGTGTTGTGATGTCGTTTGCACTTTTTTACTGTTGCCTTCTCGTTTGTCTGTTTGCGTGTTTGTTTTTGTGTTTTGTGGTTGACTGTCGATCTTGAATGCTGCTTTACCTGTCCGATATTTTTATCTTTCTTTGCAATAACTGTGTAGTCGATATTTAGGAAAGTTAAAGATCGCCAATTTTTTAAGTTTTCTCGTTCTCCATTTTTGTATATGAGTGAAAGGATGCCTTTGCACTGCGAATTCGATGGCAACCAGTCATCTAATATTTCATTTATTACTTCCATAAATTCATTTTTAATTGGATGCCAAAATGTTTGGACCCATTCACAGACTATTCCATCTTCTTCTGGAGATTTATTTAATTTTAATTTAAAAACTGCGATCTCCACTTTGTCTAATTTGAGTTTTTGTTCAAGTTTGTCAACATCCTCAATATGTAGTTTTTTTTCCAACATTTTATAAAAGTGTTCGTGCCGAAATAATATCAATGCCTTCTGAGGTGAAAAAAAGATATAAAAATCGGACAGTGAAAGTAGCATTCAATGACGACAGTTAACCACAAAACACAAAAACAAACTCGAAAACAGACAAACGAGAAGGCAAAAGTAATAAAAAACGACACCACAAACACAAAAGGGTTGACAATAGGGCTTCCGCCTTGGAACGGTCATTGGCCAAAAAGGCCAATGGGGCTGAAACCAGATTCTCGGGTGCACCAAACCTCATACTTACCCTATTGTCATCCTATAAAACAGGACAGCGTCAATAACGAAATCCCCACCATGAAATATTCTCTAACCAACAAGGCAGCATCAATGGGCAATATAAGTAAAAAAACAAGTGATGTCATGTTTGATTTCGCCGTTTTCACATTTTATTTTTGACCAAAGCTTTTGTTTACCCCTTTTTTTCTCCAGATTAAAGAAATATTTTGTTGATTTTTCTTTTTTTTTCAATATTGTTTGCTTTAGATCTTATTTTGGCAGCGTGTGTTTGAATTTCATAATAATTATCAATTTCATTCGATAATGAATTAATTTGTTGTCTAGGTTCGATATCATTTTTGATTTTAAAAGTTGTAATTGTTCTTCAAGTATTTTAATTCGTGTGTATTTGAATGCTTGTTCTTTGCAATAATACATTGAAATAGTTTTTACTTTATGTTTTGTCATGTCCAACCATTGCTAAATGTATTCATTTCATTTTTCCAATACTTCCAAAAGGTTTCTTTTGTTTCTTTATATTCATTTTGTGATAAAATACTAGCATTCATTTTCCATATACCAGGGCCTCACTCCACATGTTCCGTGTTGATTCTTAGTAAAATAACATCATGGTTAGAATACAGAAGATGGCGAATTTTAACTTGATCGATCTCATTGTCAATTGATTTGCTACATAAAAAATAATCTATTCATGACTTCTACGATCCATGAGAATAAGTATATTCGGACTTATTTGGATATCTCCTTCGCCATACATCCTCTAAATCGAGGTCAGAGATCATTCTGGTTAATTTCGTTAATCCCTCCTCGCTACCATATTTACCTGATCTAGTTTTCCTATCGATGTTTCTGTTTATTACAGTTATAATCCCCACCTATGATATTGGGTGAATTTTGCTCATTCGGTATATCATTAATCATTTTAAAGAATAATTTCCTTGTAATACCCTTTTTAGGAGAATATATGTTTGTGACTCTGTACGCGCAGCTATGACCGATTCCGACAGATATGGATAAAAAACGTTATTCCAAATATTTGTTCCGCCCCATTGGTTAACCCATATTTTAGACTCGAGGTCGTCTTTTCAGTGCGTTTCTTGAATTAAAATGATGTCAAATTGTTTCTTATGTAGCCAGGTAAATATCTGCAGGCGCTTATTATTATCTCTTAATCCGTTAACGTTTATTGAAGCGATGGACAGAGTCATTGCGTATGTTAAAGATATATTTTTTAATGGATATACATTAAAGTCGCTATTAAATTGCTCTCATTAGTTTTTACTCTGTTTGGCGGTTCGTGTCGCTGACGAGGGTGTTGAGGCAGAGTTATTACTTCTTGACCGCTTTTTCATTGCCGAAATTCCGTCCAATAAAAAGGCAGTAAATTTGTTGTAAAACTTCGCGCACCCTTTTCCGAGACATGAATACCTTTGGGATCGCCTGCATTGAATAATTGATTGACAATTTTGCCATTCTTTATATAAAATATCATCATTGTCAATATAGTGCATGTATGTTTTGTCTGTGCAATAATCCAAAATGTGATTGTTGACAAATTTCGCAACCTCATTAAACTTTTTTACAACAACACTCTTACCAAGTCTTGGCATTATGCTTGAAATGGCAGTTGGCGTCCTCGGCCATTTCTTTGCTATTTTTTCAAGAGCCAATTGGTAATGTTTAGCAACCTCATGCTTTTCTGCTTTAGGAATGTCATTAGTTCCAAGGTACTTGACAATGGCTGACAATTGGAACCTTATTGGTATGTTAAATGTGTACAATAAATATGTTTTGACAAATATCGCGACTCACTTAGGTGTCAGACCAGTCTGGAAATACTTCCGGGTCGTAGGGTGCTAAAATAGTTCCTTGAAAAAATCCAAAGTTTCTAGTTTGCATGTGTTTTTCCCAAGATTAGTTTTTATTTCATTGTTAAATCGAACCTGATGTTAAAGTATTATGTCTGTTGTCATGTTACTGTGTTTGTCAAGATTATTTCTTTGGAGAGTAAGAGCACAGAGGTTAGGTAGAGATGTGGTTTTGGGAGATGTTTCTTTCAAAATACGCATAGTGTGAATGAATGACATGAAATGTTGAAAAACAGAATCGGTGTTTTATTCGAGATATGGGACCGTTTGAGTAGAATAGATATTGGGGGGTACCAGCCCATTTTCCCTCGCGGGGAATGAGAACAACTAGTGAAATATGCCAGGGGGGACTCACGCGTAACTCTCATTTATATCACCAAGATCTAAATGTAAGTTACGCCTAAATCAACACCAACATATTTCAACAGTTTTCTCACGCACCCCGCTCAGGAAAACTCGCCTGATACCCCCAGTATCTATACTACTAATCAATCCGGTTGCCATTTTAATAAAATAACATTTGCAACTCTTTAAGCAAAGTCAGAAGGGACCGGGCAGTAGTCTTCATAATCGCTCTGCATATCATTTTTTCCGAGGTTGCCTCAGCATTTCATTTTTTCTTTAGATTACCATGTCACGTGACTGTTTATAATATAAACTTTGCTATGTCACGTGACCGTTTATATTATAAACTTTTGCTATGTTACGTGACCGTTTATAATATAAACGTTTGCTATGCCACGTGACCGTTTATAAAATAAACGTTTGATAAATCACGTGACCGTTTATAATATAAACGTTTGCTATGTCACGTGATCGTTTATATTATAAACGTTTGCTTTGTCACGTGACCGTTTAAAATATAAACGTTTACTATGCCACGTGACCGTTTATAAAATAAACGTTTGCTAAATCACGTGACCGTTTATAATATAAACGTTTGCTATGTCACGTGACCGTTTATAATATAAAGGTTTGCTATCTCACTTGACCGTTTATAAAATAAACGTTTGCTTTATCACGTGACCGTTTATAAAATAAACGTTTGCTAAATCACGTGACCGTTTATAATATAAACGTTTGCTATGTCACGTGACCGTTTATAAAATAAACGTTTGCTATGTCACGTGACCGTTTATAATATAAACGTTCTTGTTAAAAGCGTAATACAAAGTATCGCTTTTAACTTTCACTCTTTCAGGTCTCTATTCCCAAAAAAGGGTATGTCACCGTGTTAAGAGTGATACTAGACTGAAGTATTTCACTGCCTTATATACCTGTCAGGTAGACCTTCACCGATTGGTTGATATAAATAACTGACCTTCACCGATTGGTTGATTCGGCCCTCGAAGTTGTGTACGAATACGTTTGCAGAGTTTGGCCCTCGAAGTTTCGTACGATTACGTTTTAATAATACAATATCCTTGAATGGAACCCAACTGTTGAAATCTTCATTGTAACCCTTCCATTTGATCAATGCTTGTTTCTTTTTGTAATCACGTCGTATTACTTTTTCAATCCTGAAAATTTCTTGCTTTGCTTTTATTCAAAAGCCCCTGTCATCTTTAATTGCTACTCTATTTTTGAAGCTAGAAGCACTATTTACCTTCATTACCTTGATAATTGTTTTATTCCAATTACATAAAATGACCAAACAGGGTAGCGACCGGTCAGTCAAAGTAGTATAGAGTGTGGCGGTTTTGGGCCACTTTTTCCTTCCGAAAAGATTCACTCAAAAAACTAACAATAGCTCACCTGAGGCTAGAACCCAGGCATGTCTTTATTTAAATAAAGTCACACCTGAGTCAGATGCATCGGATGCATACTATTAGCTACTCGAGCAGTCCTTCCAAAAGAAACTCGCCCAAAACCCCCACTCTCTAATCAATCCGGTTGTTATTTTAATAACATAACATTTGCAGCTCGTCAAGCAAAATCAGACGGAACCGGGCAGTAGTCTTCATCGCCGCTCTGCATATCATTTTTTTTAGGAGAACGCAATTTTATTTTATGTCTACTTTCGCCGAATCTACTTTCGCCGAAGTTTTTCTATAACATTTGCAACTCATTAAGCAAAGTCAGACGGAACTCGGCAGTAGTCTTCATCATCGCTCTGCATATCATTTTTTACCATGGAGTATTTTATTTTCCTATACTTTGCTATTTTGTATTTCAGTTCAAGAAGCTCTTCTCTGTTACTATTCAGCTCGCGTTCATAATTATCCATTTCAACCAGCAATCGTCTTTTTTTGGTGTCCATAAAATCATCACGAACTACTTCATATTCTACTTGGAGTTGCTTACCTCTCATCAATTCTCTTTTATATTTATCTTTTAAATTGTTAAGTTTTTTGCAAACCTTTTCTAACTTTTCTTGTTCCATTATATAATAATGCTATATAATTATTTTTAAACCCTTATTTAATATTTTCAATATCCTTGAATGGAACCCAACTATTGAAATCTTCATTGTAACCCTTCCATTTAATCAATGCTTGTTTCTTTTTGTAATCACGTCGTATTACTTTTTCAATCTTGAATATTTCTTGCTTTGCTTTTATCATTTCTAATTCATAAAAGCTTCAATCAATGTTTTCGTTGTTTAAATCTTTTATTTTGTATGTCACAGGATTTGTGTTTTGAATTTCATCAACAATACATATTTCTTCAGTCCAATTTGGGGTATAACCTTTCTCAAACGTTCTTTTATATTTACTAATTCTAACATTATCAATTCTCTTCTATATTTATCTTTTAAATTGTTAAGTTTTCTGCAAACCTTTTCTAATCTTTCTTGTCCCATTATATAATACTATTATATGTAATTATTTTTAAGCCCTTATTTAATATTTTCAATATCCTTAAATGAGACCCAACTATTGAAATCCTCTTTGTAACCCTTCCATTTAATCAATGCTTGTTTCTTTTTGTAATCACGTCGTATTACTTTTTCAATCCTGAATATTGCTTGCTTTGCTTTTATCATTTCTAATTCATAAAAGCTGTCATCAATGTTTTCGTTGTTTAAATCTTTTATTTTGTATGTCACAGGATTTGTGTTTTGAATTTTATCAACAACAAATATTTCTTCAGTCCAATTTGGGGTATAACCTTTCTCAAACGTTCTTTTATATTTACTAATTCTAACATTATCCCCTATTTTAAACTTTGGCTTAATTTGATTACTTTTTATCTTTCCATACAAGTTGAAATACACTGTTCCTTTATTTTTCTCATCACTAGCCTCAATCGGTGTCGTTTTAATACTCCGATGTTTTGTATTATTATACTTGTCAACCATTTCTTGTAACACGTCTAAATATGTGTTTGTATTGTTAGCTGTAAAATATTTCCGAATCTTTTCTTTTAATGTCCTGTTAAATCGTTCAATTACTACAGCTTTCCCAAAATTAAAAGTGTGATACATTTTGATATTATTATCATCAAGGAATTGCTTAAACGTCTTGTTGTAAAACTCCACACCTTGATCAACCCACAACAATTTACACTGTCTCCCTGTACTGATTATTTGTTTAAACGCTTTAGTAATTTCTAAACCAGTTTTATTTTGAACGGGTACATGAATTGAATTGAATTGAATTGGATTTTATAGTCGCACCAACAGCTAAGGTCATATGGCGACTTTCCAGCTTCTACTGGTGGAGGAAGACCCTAGGTGCCCCTCCGGGCAATTTTTGTACACGGACAGGCACCTGGGTAGAACCACCGACGTTCCGCAAGCCAGCTGGATAGCTTCCTCACATAAAGATTCCTAGGCCCCTGAGGGATCGAACCTACAGCGGTGAGGGGCAAGTGATTGCAAGTCACAGACTCTAACCACTCGGCCACGGACGCCCCCGGAACGGGTACTGAATTTCTGTATACCTAGCTGCTTAACCCATTTCATTATATCTAAGTTAGAGATAGGTTCATTTTTAAAATTTAATTTTTTTTTATGAATGGAATACTTCTGTATGGTCTATTTGTGAATCTACTTGTAAACCTTTTCCACGATCAACTCTAGTTTAACAGGGCAGCGGCCTTTTGACTTTGCTATTTTGTTTCTTTGTGCAAGTGTTAATTTATTTGATTTTAGAAGTTTTTGTTTTTTGTCACTAGGAACAGTTGCCGTTACGTCTTGCTGTTTATCACTGGGAGTAGTTGCCGTTTTGTTACTAGAAGCACATGCCAGTACGCCTTGCAGTTGTTTTTGTGTTAGTTTAATGGTGCAGGATCCTTTTGACTTTGATATTTTGCTTTTTTGTGCAGCTGTTAATTTATTTGATTTTAAAAGTGTTTGTTTTTTATCAGCAGGAACAGTTACCATTCCATTTCCAAATATTTTGCCAATTCCAGTACTTGCTAGACAACTAAGTGCCCCTGTTGCTAAAGGCCCTAATATCTTTGGAGCAAATTTAGCAACTGTTGGTAACATTGTTTTAGTTAACAAACCGGCTAATGCGCCTAAAAAGCCTCCATTTTTAGACTGAGACCTCATTTGTGATTTTGATATACTTATATCTAATCCCCGCCCATCAGATTTAGCTTTGTTAATATTGTTAATCTGGGTAGCTGTTAGCAGCAAAGGAAAATTCCCAGTTAGTTGGTTATTTTTTAACTTGAGTGTTAATTCACTTTTGTTTTCATAAGCGTTTGCTAAACTCTGTTTTTGTCCGTCTGTTAAATTTACTGAATAATTTACGTAAGTCATATATATTATAAGTTAGATTAAACTATTACCAATTTCTTCCCGACAGTATCAATAACAACATCTTCCTTGTATAATACTAAAGCGTAAACTTTATATCTAGCGGTAGGAGGTATATTTAATTTATATATCAGACTTAGTTGTTTTGGATCAATACTAACTTCATTTTCCTTGTAAATCAAATCGAAATATATCATTCCGAAAAGAGTTTTAAAATTACCTACATTGAGTAAAGTTCCGGTGTTTTTATCATTTTGCTTGTAAGAATAATTAATAACATCTCTGAATATTCTTATGATATTATCGTAACTGTATTCAGTTTCTGGATAATAAACTCCATTTCCAACTTCCAGTCTAACTGATTGTAAATAGCAATTAGTATTATCAGCATTTATCTTAAACGTGTCCAAAAGATGAGGAGTTTGTGTTTGAGAAGAACTCTTGTCAGCCTTTTGCAAATAAACAAACACATGTTTGGGATTTTTAACACCAGCCGTTATTCTAAATATGGATTCAGTTGCTTCAGAACTTCCACTCTCTTGTATCATTTCACGGAGGTAAGTCCATCTTGTTGATATCATATGATTTGTCATTACGTTACTTAAACCATCTGAGTTAAATATCATTCTGGGTATCCACAAAACTAATTTATTAATAATTACTCGGCCATCATAACCATTTGATTTAAAAATTAACACATTATCATCTGTCAGTTGCAAGATGATTTGAATCTGACTAGGAGGAAGCATGTTTGTTTCCAAACCTCCAAAGAAGGAATATTTATTTAATGGGATTATAGAGTCAACATTTTGATTAGTTATGATTAAAGTATGACGACTAGTAAATCCCGGGTTATAACCAACTTGATCATCTCGAGATTCTGCAATATCTGTACTATCTAAATAAAAATATTCGTTTGTTCCAGTTGTCTTTGCATAGTCATCAGAAATTTCAAGCAAGCTTTTGATATTAACAAATCTGTGAAGATTATTTATATCGTAAACTATTTTTCCATTTTGCTTTACTTGCATTTGATCAATCAGTGAAGCTGCATCGTTAATTAAAGCAATTCTGTCAGCGTCTGCGAAATTGGCTCCATCAGCTAATTTGTTTACTTGAAAATTGATTTCAAAATATGCATTATACCAATCAAAGTAAGAACTTCTGTCATTTAGTGTAAACTGATAACCACTTTTCATTTGTCTGGTATTATTTCCTGGTCGTGTCACGGGAGTATCTAACTGAATAGGTACATGTTCATATCTAGTATTATATTGATTACTTCGAAACATCTATATATACTAGTAATTAGATTATTTTTTGTTAATTAATCGATTAATTCTCACATGAATTCCTCTTCCGGATAGTAGTCTGTTAATTTTTGCATTTACATCTTCTTCAATTATATCATCAGCCGCAACTTTAGCTGCATCTTTTGTGGCAGCTGTTGTAAGTTCTTTTAAAATCATCTCGCCTTTTGGTTTAGGTTTTATAACTGAAACTAGCTTATCAGCAGCCATTTTACCTACTTCATCTCCAAGTTTTTTAGAACCGCTTTCTAAGATTTGCTTTCCAGCAGTTTCTAATGCTTTCTTGCCTGCCGTTTTCACAGACTCACTGAATATCTTTGATCCGGCTTTTGAAAAAATGTCAAATATTCCAGCTCCAGTTAATCGATCAACTTAAGTATATGTTCCCGTACTAGTGTCATAAACTTTTTTTAAACATGCCATATAACTTATGTTACATTAATTCCTTCAAAACAAAACGGAATGATGTGTGGACACCATTAAGATTAATAATCTTACCAGAGAAGTCGGTAATGTAAATATTAATACTGTTAATGATCGTTTTGTTTACCTCACAGAACCCGACTCTTATTGGTTCATCTTTGAAAGGATATGATCTCGTAAGATCAGCTGTACTTATTTCATAAATAACATCCTAGTATGATCCATCAACAATAGAATTACTTATCAAATCACAGTGGATATACAATGTATCGATAGAATTAGTTATGTTTGGTGTCATAGTTCCAAATTTAGTTTCTCTGATGACTGCATCTTTGTCAAACCCGATCAAGGTGTGAAAGTTTGATTCTCTCAAATCAAGTACAAATTAATTATGAATGGTAACCAAACATTTGAAACTTGATAAATCAAACTCAATTCTTATCGGGACAGGCGAGTCATCGGTTAAATAATTGTTTACAGTCAATATTTCTTTTATGTAATTATCGATAACTGTAATTTCCATTTGTAAAAATAATACTTTTCCAATCTGTTCCATTGTGATACCTTATCACTTTGTTATTAAAATCCTCACTAATATTATACCACGAGTAAGTCATTGAATTAATCTTATCGAGCCCAATACCATATTGTTTGTTCCTGCCTAAAATTAATGGTCTGTCAAATACAGTTGTAAAATTACTCGGTGTATTTGAGCTATTAATTATTGACGCTTTCTCTGATGATAATACAATTTTTTGTTCCATATAATATAGAATGGATAATTTTTATTAATACTAATTATTTCGGTACGTAAAATAGTTTAAAAATTGATTTTTCAAAATTGAAAACTTGCGTAGTGTCGTGTTTTATGATTGGAAAGATGGCCCAATGATATAATTTCGGAAGATATGCTTCAAATGGTCCTTTTAGTATCCGTTTGCCGTTTTCTATTTTTGATTGTGGATGTGTTTGATCAGTACTTGGAGACATTTGAAACAAACTAAAATATTCTAGACCAATGTTTGTATTTGTAACTGTATATGTAAGGTCTGCTTCAACTATATAGCGCCCAGTTTTTTTAATTCTGAGGGTATTTAAATATTCTATAAAATATTCTTCACTTTTTATAAGTGGATTGGTTACAAAAGTAAACGCCCCGAGAAAACCATCTCGTTTGGTTCTTTCAAGTGGTTTTCGAGTTGGATACGACACAAAACTATTATTACGATTAGCGTAATCTTGAATAATACTTACTCCATCTATCGTATATTCATCAAGCAGAATCCGACTTAAATAGTCTACTTTTGCTTGCAACCCATCAATTATACCAATAATTGCTGTATGCCGGCTACCAGACTTTTGATTAAACTGTTTCAATTAAGCTATTTCACCATCAAAAGCTGTGTTTCTTTTTTCCTGGGCGGCTTTCAATTGCTTTGAAACATCATCAATAGCAGTCTCAAGTTTATCGGTGTTAACCAGTTTGCTAAGTGCAGTCTCAAGTTTATCAGTGTCGACCAGTTTGTTCAGAGCAGTCTCCAGCGACTTACCATCAACCATTTTCTTTTTGATATCTTCAAATTCCTTGTTGATATCGGCAACGTTGGTGTTTATCTGCTCATTTAATATTTCAATTTGAGTTATTTCGGTAGTAAAAGCAGTTCTCATTTGTTTTGAAGCATCGGCAATAGCAGTTTCTAGTTCATTATTGCCCACCATTTGTTTATTGATTTCTCCAATCCGTGCATTAATATTTTGAACACCAGCTCTTATTTGTTCGCCTAATTTCTTGTAGTTTTCACTCTCTTCCAATACATCTTCTTTCTTTTCTAACTCTTTCAAAGCATCACTCAAAAGTGTTATTTCATCTTCCAATCCGTTTTGAATTTCAAGCATTTTCTCGCGGTTTGCTTGTTATTTTGTTTGTATTTGACTAAGTTTATCATCAACACCTGTTGTCGAATTTTTTATCATGTCTGGAATTTTATCAATATTATAATCACGTATGATTTTTGCTACTCTTCTTACAGTAAATTGCTTTGTTGCTGCATCATCTGCTTTTGTTGGATTACCAACATTGATAATTTTATTATTATCCATGTTAAGCTCACTTCTCAAAACATTTTCCTGGTTTCTGCCTTTGTTAAGATAATTAACCAAATGTTTTTGTTTTACATACTCAGACAGCACAATACCAAAATTTGTAATATTGACACTGCCAGTAGTAACTTCCTCGCCAAGATCATTAAAAAGTCCCATTATATAATATGATTAGATTAAATTTCGCCGTTGAAGTTACGTTTTACTAACTTCCTCGGGCGATCAAGATACAGAAAGTCGTACTGCTTGTCAGTTGCTTTTTCATACTGATCTTTGCTGACATCTTGTTTGTTGGAAAGCATACCAAGCTCACGATTAACCGGAGTCGCGAAGAATATGTAATGAGAGCAATTCAGCCGAATGTCTTTAGGGGTTTTGTAATAAGATTGAGATAAATAAATTACACAACAATTTGTGTGTCTTCCCTGGATAAAATAATTAATAATATCATTTTGGTTGCGATCACAAACATATTCATCAAAAATAGCTATCTTCTGGTTATCAGAATCCAAATCATTCACAGAGATAACTTCATCATTTGAGCTATCTAATATATCTTCAACTGGGATTTTATTCTTTTTTGCTATCTTTTCAAGTTTTTGTGATAAGACCTGATACTTGGACTGCTCTAAGTTTTTAGCAAACAAGTAAATCTTGTCGTAGTAAATCCAAGGTTTCAGCAGCATGTGAACTAGTGTGTTCGTCTTGACAGAACCTGAATTACCGCAAATTAACATTCTAAAACAACAGTCTGGCATGAAGTTCCATATTTGTTTAAAATTACCGTTTTCTGTTTTCATATCATAGTTTGGAATTTCCATTATAATAATAGTCAGATAATACTAATATTATCTAAGTATTATTATATATGTCTAAAGTGTATTGTGGAATAAAACAAATCCCTTGCGGCAAACGCCTTGGAACAGAAGCAGAATGTTTTAAGGCTAATCAAGTTAAATATTACGGATTACAAAAAGTAGTTAAGACTGCAGTTGAAAAAGCAGTTAAAAAAGCAGTCAAGCCTGCAGTCACAAAAACAGTTAAACCTGCAGTAACAAAAGCAGTTAAGAAAGCAGTTACGAAAGCAGTTAAGCCTAGAGTTAAGAAAGCAGTTAAGCCTAGAGTTAAGAAAGCAGATAAACCTAAAGCTGAACCCAAAGGTGAAAAACGCTGGGTAAAAGACATAACCCCGGAAGAATGGATTAAAATACAAAAAGATGAGGCAGCAGCCGAGGCAGCAGCCGTTCTCAAAGGAATAAAAGACATACCCCCGGGGAAACAGATTAAAATGCAAAAAGATGCGACGAGAGAAATGATAAAATTAATGATGCAAGCAAGGCGTAAAAAATTAAACCGATCTTAAACTTATCTGATTTTATCTTATTTTAATCTAACCTTATATTACATATATGTCTAAAGTGTATTGTGGAATAAAACAAATCCCCCGTGGTAAACAACTTGGAACAGAAGCAGAATGTTTTAAAGCTTATCAAGTCAGATATTATGGATTACAAAAAGTTAAGATGAATATCCCAGGACCTACAAAACAAAAAGATGCAGATCCTGCTGTCTGGAGACCAACAACGAAAAATCCAGGAAGTCTGTCGAAAACAGAAGAACGACCAAATACTATTTTTTTGATAGGATTAGAAGCAGAAAGAAAGCATATAAATAAAATGTTAAGCAAATCTGAATCTCCTAGTGAGATAACACGTCTGGAGAAAAAGTTGGTTAAAATACAAAATGAGTCTGATAAAGCACATGCAAATATTAGACTCATCAGAAAAAAATTAAAAGCAGTTAAACCTGCGGTCAAGAAAGCAGTTAAGCCTCCGGCTAAAAAGAAAGCAGTTAAGCCTCCGGCTAAAAAGAAAGCAGCTAAACCTGCGGCTAAAAAGAAAACAAAAACTGCATAATACTCGATTTAAGTTATCTTGGTTTAACTTGGTTTAACTCATGTCAACTTATCTTTATTTATCTTATTTTAATCTAACCTTATGTTACATGTCTTTGTTAAAATGGAAAGAATTAGCAGATAAAAAGCAAAAAACGAGTGAGCTTGTTAAAGAATACGAGAATAAAGTTACCCAAAAAAGACTAGACAAGGGAGCTAGTCGTGATTTGTACAAAGAAATATTTAAACCTGTGACCAGCGAAATAAAAAGTCAGTCAGAACAGCTAACCGAGCAGTTAGCTTCTCTTCCGAAAATAAGTCAGCAATTAGCCGCTCTTCCAGCAGCAATAGGTGAGGAGGTACAAGAACAAGAGACATACCGGGGATTACCCCGGTTATTTGCCGAAGAAACTCGTAAATCAACTACTGCTAATCTAGATGCTGAAATCGATAAAGAAGAGATAGATAGACATAAATTACCTTTGCCGTCGAGTGTAGCCGGAGATGACCAAAAACTTGCAGACATCCTCGGGGATGTTAGTGAGATTATCCGACAAAATGGTCGCGATATGACTGCTCTTACTAAACCAAATTAAAAAAAGAAAGAAGGATGCAACCACGAATGAAGAATATAAACGAATCCGGAAAAACATAGAAAACGAGTCAAAAGCTTTAAAATATTATAGAGAAAGAATTGATGCAATGCTTTTGCATAGTGAAGTCTTTTCAGGCAAAGGATTACAACAAAAAAGAAATTCCTACAAAGTCGACAAAAATGGTCGCTATGGAATGTTACAAATTGATTTACCTAAGCTTATTGGCCATCACAAACTTATTGCTAAACAAGGAGAAGCAGTTGTGCTAGATCTAAAAGTAGACGATGATTATATAGACTTGATAACGAAACGTTACAATAATAACAAAGCTTATTCAAAGCTGTCTCAGAATGTTTTTAAGGAACTAACAGAATTGTCTGGTTTACCAATTCATAAAGGTTCTTCAAAGTTCAAAAAGATTTTAGGAGGTTGTGCTGATGTTGAATATTACAATAGTCCTGATGATTTGCTTAATAATCTGGAGTTGGTATGTGGAAGTATCGAATCAGGAAATAATAGTCCACAGCTGATAAATAAAGGTATTAGCATAATCGATGAATTATTAAAAATAGGTAAAATATCACCCAAAGAACACGAACAACTATTTTCTAAATATTTTAATTAAATTATTGTCTAACTGTAATTATACATGAAAACCAAAGAAGAATTAATTGATCACTTGACGCGACTTGTAGCTGCATACAGACGCAGTTATAAATTGTGCGGTATTATAAACACAACATTACAGATTACCAGTGGAAGAATTGGTTGTGGTGCTGTCATAGCATTAGTTCCAGCAATTCCTGTTTTCATAGCTGTGGTTGGCGCAGTTCCTCCAGTAGTTGCTGTTTTAGTGAGCAAAACAAGAATAGCAGAAAAAAAGACTTTGTTAAAAACACATCATAGGAGTTTTAAACAACTCCTATCATATGTCCAAACAACAACAGGACTAGAAAATGATGAAGAGATAATAAGGATTGTCTTTAATAAAATATTAGAAATTCAAAAAAATGATAACTTTACAGAACCTTTGGAAATGCATATGAAAAAGTTCAAGCTTAATGGACATTAAGCTAGTAGAGATGGAGCATCTGTTCAAGTTAAACGGTCATGGCATTCAGTTGTAATTCGACTTAAAGCCCATTGGGACGGTGGCGTTTGATGTTTGTCCATGATCTTTCTTGTCGTGCCCTTAATGGTTTATTCTCTTACTGCTCTGGCTTCTGCAAAGTCATTGAGTACCTTCATTGTGGCTTTCTAGGCTATTGTTTTTTTGTATTACATTTACACGAGCATATTTGTGTTTTACTTATATTGCCTATTGATGCTGCCTTGTTGGTTAGAGATTAGATCATGTCGGGGATTTCTTTATTTACACTGTCCTGTTTTAATGGGATGACAGTAGGGTAAGTGTGAGGTTTGGTGCACCCTAGAACCGGTTTAAACCCCCAGTGACCTACTTTGCCACTGACCGTTCCAAGGCGGTATCCCTATTGTCAACCCTTTTGTGTTTGTGATGTCGTTTGCATTTTTTATTACTTTTGTCTTTTTGTTTGTCTGTTTGCGTGTTTGTTTTTGTGTTTTGTGGTTGACTGTCGTCCTTGAATGCTGCTTTCCCTGTCCGATATTTTTATCCTTTTTTGTTTCCATATCCTATCGTACTTTTCTCTGGTTGATATTGTTTTAATCGGTTTTGTTTCTTTTTCTATTTTTAATATTTTAAATATTTTCTGAAAAATGTATTCAAATTTGATTGATTTTTTTCGACCTTCTAGCTTATCCAAAATCTTTATAATTTTGTAAAACAAATCTTCAAATCTTTGTCTGTTTTTAGAAGATGATCTAAATCATATTCTACCAAGTATTTATCTAAATGATACTTTCTGTGGTAAATAGATTTCGTTCGGTTGTAGTTGTAACCTGTGATAAGATTATAACCACTGTGAGTGCCACAATTAAGGCAAACACGCTCATTATCGAAAACTTCACAAGTATCGTTGCAATTCACGCATGCGTATGTACACTTGTAACACAGCTTGGCTCTCGTGCAATATTTACAAAGCTTCTTTTTGTTAGTTGTGTAAAATAAGATGCAATCTGTGCACACCCCAGGAGGATCAATATCTAAAACTCTTTTACAATATTTGCAATTCATTATATTGTAATATAGAATTATATATTTAAATAAGGCTTTAAAATATTTTCTTACGTAATATTATAATGGAACAAGTAGAACAGGAAATAAAAAACTTCAAGGAAGATCAAATGACATATGCCCGAACGGTTGATTTTGAAGATATGAGTAAACTTGACAAAGAGTTAATAGTTTTTACAAACTTTCAAGATCTGACAGAAAGAATCATAACAATGGTACAACAACTAAAACTATCGTGGAAAATAAAAAAAGCAGATATAAACAAGCTGCGTGCTTTTTGTAAAAAACGAATTTCAGAAGCAACCAGTTACCATTCAACAGCATACAAAGATTCTTTTATTGCTTACTACAGCATTTTGTCAGACAAAGGAATTAAAATTATTATGTACGGATGATTTGCCGGCTGGCCGGCAAAGCATCCTAGCTCGCCGGCTAGCCGGTGAGGTACGGATAAATAAAAATAATGTAATCTATAGTATATGAGTATTTACAGTTATGCAGAAGAAGAAAGAAAACATTTTGAAGAGGAACAGAAGGTTTACGAGAAAGTAGCTGCTTACGAGCAGGCTCTTTCAACCAAGACAAATGAACTTATCAAAGAGTTTGAGACAGCTCACATGCAACGATTGTCAGATGATATTGCAGCTTTTAAAAAAGATTGGGCAATAAAAACTGAGATTGAGTGCAATGATGCTGTAAAGCTTCTCACAGATCTAGCAGAAAAAGAAATTAAGATTTTTAATGAAACACAATTAAAAGTAATGTCTGAAAATGTTGAGTTGTTCAGAAATAATCTAATCAGCAATCTAGAAAAACCTCATGTGATTAATACTGATATCGGATGTTACGAGGACTTTGAAACGTTTGTCAAAAGTTTAAAAGAAATGATTGATGCAGAAGTTTTTGATAAAGACGAGTTTATAAACTAATGCAAATATAGGATAAAAATAAAATCACTGGCAGCTGGAGGTGATCTTGAAACTGTTGATTTTGATAGATACTGCAAATATCATGTAAAAATAAGTCAGATGATAGATAATAGAGTTCTTGACGAAAAATGCTTTCGGAAATACTTAGACGTTATTTTGGACGGAGAGATAGATGTTCTTTTGAGTGAGGATGCTGATAAAGTTACAGATGATAAAACTAATAATGGTGAGGTTACTGATGAAAGCATTTCTCAATAAAAAATAAATGCTATTTAATTAGGCTTAAAAAAATAATCTCATGTAATATTATATAATGAGTATCCGAGAAATTGAAACATCCCAAAAACAGTATAGCAAGGTTTTTAAAGTAGATATTTATAATAGTAATGATCCGATTGTTCAACTACGAAAAGTACACTATCCTGCTGTAAAGTTTTTCAAAGCAGAACTAAAAAGAACAGGCGGATTTAAATTAAGCATTGATGTAAAACTTACTTTTAAAAAAAATGTACCAATGGATAAAGAACATAAAGGAGGTTTTCATATTATATGCAAGACAGCTTACTTTGCCTCAAAGGCTGTAATAATATTAAACAAAAATCAAATATCAGAAGCATTAGACAAAGCACAGGAAGAAATTATAAATAGAATTGGCAATTGGCTTTCTGAAGGAAGTGGTTGGGTAATTGAGACATTAGACGCACACTATATAAATAGAATAAAGTATAAGCCTTTGCGAGGTAGCTCTTATTTGGATTTACCAAAAGAACTTACTAATGCTAAAAAAGGATTAGTAAATATAAAAAATGAAAAAGATAACGAGTGCTTTAGATGGTGTCATTTGGCTTATAAATTCCCTGTCAATAATAAACCACAAAGAATAACAAAGTACAAAAAGCATATTGATGATCTTCATTACAAGGGAATAACATTTCCTTTTACTATCAAACAAATCCCAAAAATAGAAAAACAAAACAACATTTGTTTTAACATATTTGGATATGAAGATAATCAAGTATACACTTTGTACATATCAAAAAATAAAGCAGAAAAAACATGTGACCGGCGGGCTAGCCCGCCGTCCAGAGACGCTCCAAGGAGCGTCTGTGACATGCTTTTGATCACCGAAGAAGAAAAAAAGCATTACGTAAGGATGAAAAACTTTAACAGTTTGATGTATAATCAAACAGCGCACAATGAAACAAAATGGTGTTGTAAAACATGCCTACAATGCTTTACATTAGAAAGAGTTCTGGAAAAACATAAACCTGTTTGTCTCTCACTTAATGGAAAACAAGCAATAAAAATGCCAAACAAAGATGAAAAAGTTAAGTTTAAAAACTATGACAGGCAGCTAATGGTTCCGTTTGTTATATATGCTGATTTTAAAGCAGTAACCGAAAGTATTTCTTCAGCATCAAACCATCCTAAAAAATCACATACGGAAGCATATCAAAAGCATACTGATTGCAGTTATGGGTATAAGGTTGTTTGTTGTTATGATGATCAATATTCAAAACCAGTTGTGACATACAGAGGACCAAATGCTGTTTACAAGTTTTTGGAAAAAATGATAGCAGAAGAAAAGTGGTGCAAGAAAACTATGAATGCAAACTTTAAAAAAGATCTAGTAATGTCGCAGAAAGAAGAAGCTAGATTCCAAAAGTCTAAATCATGCCATATTTGCGGTAATGGTTTTTCAATAACTCTTAAAAAAGATGACCCAAGCCGTACAGTAGCATATGAAAACTCTCTTAGAAAAGTCAGGGACCATTGTCATATAACTGGAAAGTACAGGGGAAGCGCTCATGATATATGTCATATTAATTTCAGGTTGACTAGAAAAATACCTGTTGTGTTTCATAACTTGAGAGGATATGACTCTCACTTCATAATGCAACACATCGGAAAGTTTAAACAAAACATAAATGTTATACCAAATAACATGGAAAAGTATATGGCTTTCATGTTAGGAAAAAGTTAAGTATTTATTGATAGTTTTCAGTTTATGTCCCAATCATTAGATAATCTAGTAAAAAAACGTTCCATCGTTTCAATACATATCTCAAGAATATAGCGATAAAAAGCTAGACTTGCTGAAACGAAAAGGTGTTTATCCTTATGATTACATGAACAGTTTTGAACGCTTCGGGGATACTAAGTTACCCGGCAAAGATAGCTTTTATTCTCAATTAAATGATGAGCACATTTCTCTTAGCAGTATTAAAGTCTATGTATGTCTTTAACCACTGTAATTCGTCGAACTGTAGTATTCTGTGTATTTTTGTTACCTTTAATCCAAGCTTTTTATACAATTCTAAGTTTCTAAAATGCACGACATACTTTTCTTTATTTTTTAACGTTGTAACAAGTTTGTTAACTTTACTAGATCCTAAATTAAACTTTTGTTTGAAATTTTTACATTAGTCTGACAACCACTCATCTCTGATATTTAAACTTTCCGGGGCGAGACGATAATCATTATGTGAGTCATGAAGTTTTTCGGGATACGTAATATCGCACTCAACAATGTAATTTGATTTTCCTTTTTCAAACTTATCAACCCACTTGAAGTTGCCAGTAGGTAACGGTTGGCACATAGCCCACCCGTACAAGTTATTAGCATCGAGATATATTATGTACTTGCTTTCTTTTTTCTTGTCATAGTTTTTCATATATTTATTGTTAGCTTGTGAATATCTATTTGCAATATAACTCGTACCGCCTCTTCATCCTTTTTCTACGAACAAATATTGATCAATATCAGTTATTAAATCAAGTTGGATACCAGTCATCTTGAGGCATGCATCCCAGGCTAAACCAGGACTACTGAAGTAATGGCAAGGATCTAATTTGTAATACTCAATGCACATTTTTCTAAAGTTTTTAAAAACATCTGTCAGTAACAGCACATCAGTTTTAAGATACAGATCATGATATTCTCCCATATTCTTAATCTTAAATGTTTTCCATATTCTTTATGAATCAGTTTGAAGAAATCCTTCAAACTGGCCTGGTACCCCCAGTATCTATACTACTCGTTTGCGAGCCAAATGTGTTTATTTCACAGAATTAAAGTGTATTTAAGCGAACGAATGTTGTGGAACTTGTGACTGATCTCCAAATATAGCCTAGATTGCATTTTGTTCAATGGGCTGATTTTCACCAGTCTGACACAACAAGCGAGGTAATCCATTGTTTCAGTGTTTGTAAACTTGATTTCCATTGGTTTACGGATTTGACAAGTAACGCGTTACATGCTGTTTCTCTAACCCGTTACAGATATATGTCTAACGCATTTTTCCTAGAATGCAAGAAAATGTAACGCGTTACTTTTTGATTAAACATGTAAAATCTAGGACGTGACTGTTTCATGTCTAACGAGTTAGAAAGCATTGAATTATCATTATTTTTCTGTTGAATACATAGGGGAAATCTACTTTCTAACGTGTTAGAGAATCGGGAGTAACGCGTAAGAAATTTGGGGGCAACGCGTTACTTTTTCTAACGCCAGTCATAAAAGATTTACATCCTAAGTTTGCTCACCTGCTTGAGTCAAACGTGTGACCTATCAGTCTTTTTTCCAAAAGGAAAGGTCTGAGGTAGCCATGTACCATTCGAATAACAGCAGTATATTATAATAACAATACATAGCGGACATTCTGGAGTTGCGTTTTCTTCTTTAGTATACATTTAACTGCTCTTTGATTAGATGCAGTTCATACCTACGGTGGCATTTTGTTTGGGTGCTGTGATTTCTAAAGGACCACTTTTTTCCTTGTTAGACTGAATGGAGTGCTTCACCTTCTCTCATGCAAGCTAAGCTGAGAGGACAATACGACTTTATACACAATAACGTATTTCTGGCACTTGTAGACGCTTACAAGCGAACTAATAAGGAACAATCGACGACACTGAGATAAGAAAAAACTACATCTTACAATCACAAAACATCATACAAAGACAGATTATTTTCCCGGATCAATGCTGTTGATTAAATTCTCGTGCTTTTTCGGGTTGTTTAAATTTTCAATTTTCCGACATAACGATTTCCAGATTAGAGTTAATAAAAAGGCATCATTATCTAGAACAACATCAGAAAGAAAGAAAAGTGAAATGCATACCAGTTTGAGATTTACCATATACAATATTTGTTAAATCAGCATTTTTACAAGCGCATGCCATTATTGTAATCAAACAACATAGACAATTAATTGAAAATAAAGAAAATGACTAAAATACAACGTCTCTTTCAGCGGTAATTTACATCTTGTACATTAAGTCAATAATAGGGCAAACCGGTTGTAGTGTATGCAGAGAAATATGCAAAATATAAATATCGATAAATATTAAAGGGACAATTAATATCATTAATAAATAAAAACAAAAAGTTTGTTTTTTATAAATAATATCATTAATATTAATTATAGGAACAGTAAAAACATATTGCTTTTGCATATAACTAACTAGTGACAATATTGCACCGGTATAGAATAGGACGGAAAAAGTTCGTTATTGTATTAATTATATGCAATCAGAATGATATATAGGGTCCTATAGAAACCACAGCGTCCGAACATAGGTGGCATCGTAGGTCCTCTTTGTGATAACGAAAACCCTGCAAAAGTTATAAGTCAACATTTTATTTTATTTATAATAAATTCAGGTGCTTGATAAAAATCTCAAGATTGCCATGTGTCCCTTTAATAAAAGCCAGCTTTTTATTTATATTTATAAAATAAAAAAGATTCCCTTAACATAAAACGGTGTAAAAAAGCATGTGTAGCTCAAATCCCGCCAAATGTATTGCATTCATTTGGATCAAAAAAGCGGTTACGAGGCACAAAGCTGCTAACTATTTTATGATCTGCAATATTTGGTAATTCTTAGTTTCTTGGCTTCTGCCAAGTCATTGAGTACTTGCTTTGTGTCTTTCTAGACTTTTGTGTTTTATATTAATTCATAAATTATCATCTATGTTTCATATTGCCTATTAATACTGCCTTGTTTGTTAGAGCATATAACCTGGGAATATCTTTATTTACCCAGCGCTTTATTGAGATGATAATAGGGTAATAGAGAGGTTTGGTGCTCCCTAAAACCTGATTTAAACCCCGTTTTTGCCACTGACCGTTCCAAGACGGTGGCCGTATAGTCAACTCGTTTGTGTTTGTGATGTTATATCTTGCGTTTTATTCATCTTTGTTATTATTGTTTGTTTCTATCCGTGTTTTTCGTTGACTGTGGACCTTGAATCATCATGACAGAATGCTACATTTCCTGTTCGACTTTTGCATCTAGCTTTAGATCATGTTCACTTACGCCTTGAATATAAATGTGTAATTGTATGTAAGGTATGTTTATAAGCGTATTAGCACAATATAGACACAATATAGAAAAATATATGTATGTGTTGAATTATTCTGTTGTCGAACACCTTCAAAGAAAACACGAAACAATGTTGGATTGTTGGGAATATCTCTGTTTGTATATAGAGTGTCATTTGTATCGTTTGAGAAGCTTTGGGATCAAAGGAACACACAGTGGGGAAAATAATGTTATTGCAAATACGTCTGCCAAATTTTCGTTTTAGACTTACTGAAAGAAGAAGCTGGTAATTTCCGGCTGTATGGAATAAACAAAAATGATTAAGGTGCCTAGACGTCCTCCGAAGTGCACATCTCTTAGCTTAAGCCAGGAGCAAGGTGGTTGAGACGCGAGTTTCTCTGGAATTATACATATTTATTCGATTGACACGAGTTTAATTTGGAAATTCCGAGTCTGATACTTGTGTTAGATTAGCAACTAACATAGCTTATCATTTGTATCGTATGAGAAGCTTTGAGATCATAAGGGCACATAAACTGGGAAGAAATAATGTTATTGGAAATGAGTTTTCGTTTAAGATTTACTGAAAGAAGAAGCTGGTAATTTCCGTATGGAATAATCAAAAAGTTTTAGGGTGCCTTTTACGACCTCCGAAGTGCACATATCTTAGCTTAAGGAGCAAGATCATTCAGACGCGAGCAACTCTAGAGTTATACATATTTATTCGATTGACACGAGTTTAATTTGGAAATTCTGTGTCGGATACTTGTGTTAGATTAGCAACTAACAAACGCGCAATCATTATTGTCATTCTTTAACGTTTAAGGACTTATTTGACGCAACGTAATATGTGTGTGTGTGTGTGTGTGTGTTTGCCTGTACTGGATGGGGTGCGTATCATCCAGTCAGGGGAAATGAGCCAATTTCCTCTATCACAAATCCAAATAAATATTGCATTAAGATTTACATATAGTTTACATATCATTCAAATTTCTGTCATAAATGATCTTCTTTTAGTTAGTCAAAAGTATATGTCTTCTTAAAACATGTTTCTCTTTTCGTTAACTATATACAAATGATATAATTGATGCAATTAAGTCAGGTATGATTCAACACTTGCAAAACAAAATCTTTCTAAATAAAGAATCCAACTGTTAGATCGATGTTGGAAATCAAGTTTGTTTAAACTCCTTGGCAACTCCATGGCAACGTTTTATGGTCGGACACAGCACATGAAGCTGTTAGAAAAAACAAATTAATTCGTTTGAACACGATTTGTACATGTAAACGATATTAATACAAAATACCAAATGACCTATCAGTATAATATTTATAATTGTACAGTCAATGGCTTGCTGGCATCACTTTTACCAGTATATGTAATATATTCCTTATTGTCCATCTGATAAATACACGTTTGTTATTTTATAATCAAATATATAGATAGTTTATTAATATAAAAAGCCTTAGGCTTATCAGAATACATTTACTAACTTCATTAACGAAATGATAAACATAATTATAATAATAGATGTCCCAATGCATTATAACTACTCAAAACTATTTAACCTCATGCAATGAGGTTAAAATCTAGGTTACAGTCTTAACAGTGTCGCGGCAGTAAAACGTCTCGCCGCGCTTGCAATCAGTACTTTATTCATTCGATCTTTGGAGATCGCTGAACCCGATACTTATATTTAGTTATCGGTGGTATATTTTCAATTTCTTTTGTTCTCTTACTTAATTTTTGATTCGGTGGTTCCACTACTCCGGCCGATAAAAGGCTCTGGTATTGTTTAACCACTCATAGGATATGTTGTCTGCTTTTTAATTTAGTCTTTTGGCTGTTACTTGTGATATGCAGGCTTCATAACCGCTGCTCCTAAATATCATTTTGTTTATTTCGCTCTTCGGGGCATAGTATTTTGTTAGATACTGGAACCATACGCCGCTGGACAAGGGGGAGGAAAATCTCTATGTCCACCGCCATATGCATGCCATCTTCGGGATGGTTGTAATTATGTACTATTGATTTTATGAATATTGAGTTCTGCTCACCCCAACCCGGTGCTAGAGGGCGTGAGCGGTAGCTAGCATATTTCACTACCGTTCATGAACAGTCAAACCGAGACTGCAATATTTTGTATGTGTTGTGCTCGGCCGTTTCCAAAGGTCCATTATCATACTCTTTTGTAAAAACAAGTGTTGCAGCTAGTTTGAGAAAGGACACAACTGTGCTGTTGTAAACGTCTTTATCCCATTACACTTTGAAAAATGAATTCATAAATGTTAAAGTTCCATTTTGAAAAAGTACTGTTTTTAATTGAAAAAGATTGCAAAGTGTGACATCCTAAGTTTACTCACTTGCTTAAGCCAAACATGTGTTCTATCAGTAGACACTTTGAAGGGATAATATTTGCTGTTTAATGTGTTGTTTTAGTTTTTGTCTGAAAGTCAAGGTCTGAGGTAGCCATGTACCATTCGAATAAAGCAGCATATTATAAATACAATATATAGCGGAAATTCTGGAGTTGCGTTTTTTTTCTTCTTTAGGTATACGTTTAATTTGCCCTTTGTTTATGATGCCGCGAGGACGTACGGTGCCATTTTGTTTGGGTGTTTTGATTTCTAAAGGACCATTTGTTTCCTTGTTAGACTGAATGGAGAGCTTCACGCCTCTCTCATTCAAGCTGAGCAGAGAGGACAATACGACATTATACACATAACGTGTTTCTGGTTCTTGTAGAGGCTTACAAGCCAACTAATCAGGCACAATCTTCTACACCGAACTGAGATAAGAAAAAACAGCATCTTACAATCACAAAACATCATACACAATCTGATTACTTTCTCGGATCAATGCTGTTGATTAAATTCCCGTGCTTTTTCGGGTTGTTTAAGTTTCCATTTTCAGACATAACGATTCTCAGATTAGAGTTAATAAAAAGGCATCATTATCCAGAACAGCTAGCATCAGAAAGGAAGAAAAGTGTAATGCACACCAAATTGAGATTTATCAGATACAATATTTGTTAAATCAGCATTTTTGCAAGCGCATGACATTATTGTAATCAAACACAACATAGAAAATTATTTGCAACTAAAGAAAATGACTATAATACAACGTCTCTTTCAGCGATAATTTACATCTTGTTCATTCAGTCACTAATAGGGCAAACCGGTTGTAGTTTAAACAGAGCAATATATAAAATATTAATATGTTTTTACACATTAAAGGGACGCACGTCAATCCTCATTTTTTTCGAAACTTAAGGCGTCCTGTTAGTTTTTCTACATAACTTGTTCAATCATTAATATTAATTATAGGAACAGTAAACAGCATCTTGTTTTTGCATATTACTATCTAGTGATTAAATTGCACCGGTATAGAATAGGATGGAAAAAAACTCAATTTATATAGAGGATCTTAAACGAGTTCCCATTTCATATAAGATTTATGAAACGAGTTATGAATTAAAAATAATTCATAACGAGTTTCATAAATGTTATATGGAATGGGAACGAGTTTAAGATCCTTTTTATCACATAACATTGCAATCAAATTAGTAAAATTTAATTCAGATGGACATAGAACCGCCATGACGTCAGACACTCTTTAGCGCCAAAACGCCATAAAATATGTGACGTCATAACCTCGAGTCTCACACATAACGTTGCGTATAAAGGAGTTCGTATTTTATCTCTTTACAAAATAGCAGTTTGCGCCAACTTTTTAACAAACCAACAACAATGTTTTGTATAACGTGCATTATTTGTATAATCTGTCACAAATAATATGTTTATGACTCAGATCTGGGTGAATTTGTAATAAATAAAATAGTTTCAGTTAATAAACTTGCGTAGTGTTACAGGTTTAACTCAACCAATCCAAATCGTTCCGGGTTGTATTACACGTGTGTCATACAATAGAATATTAAATGGGTGTTCGACACTGTTAACAAGGGACGTTATGTGATAATTAATTATATGCAATCAAGTTGTATGTCAAATCCCGCCAAATGTATTGCTTCCACTTGGATCAAAGAAGCGGTTTCAGTGCACAATGCTACTAACTATTTTATTATCTGCAACATTTGGTAATACTTAGCTTCTTGGATTCTGCCAAGTCATTGAGTACTTGCGGTGTGTCTTTAAAGGCTTTTGTTTTTTATATTATTTTTTAAATTATCATCTACGTTTCAAATTGCCTATTAATGCTGCCTTGTTTGTTACGGGGATATCTTTATTTACACAGTCTCGTTTCCTTGAGATAATAATAGGGTAATAGGGAGGTTTGGAGCTTCCTTAGACCTGATTTAAACCCAGAGCGGCCGTGTTTGCCACTGACGGTTCCAAGGCGGTCAACGTATAGTCAACCCGTTTGTGTTTGTGATGTTATATCTTGCGTTTTATTAGCTCGACTATTCAAAGAATAAGAGAGCTTATGTAATCACCCCGGGGTCGGCGTCGGAGTCCCACATCAAGGTTTGCATGTAAGCTGTGTTTACAAGTCTATTTCTCTTACATTTCTTATCCTGACACAACCAAATTTGGCCATGGGCATCCTTATAGTATTATCTTAAGGGCTACTTAAGCAATTTTGGTTCTTGTAACCAATGGGCTCCCATGGAACCCAAATTATGATCCCATTTCACATCAAATTTTGCGTGTATTCTGTGTTTACAAGTCTATATCTCTTACAATTCTTACCCTAGCACAATCAGATTTGGCCATTAGCTTCCTTATAGCATTATCTTAAGGGCAGCTTCAGTAATGTTGGTTCTTGTAACCCCTGGGCTCCCATGGAACCCAAATTCTGATAGCCCTTAAAATGTGTCTGTTTCACATCAAATTGTGCGTGTAAGCTATGTTTACAGGTCTATATCTCTTGCATTTCTTGTCCTAGCTGAACTAAATTTTGGAATTGGTTTCCTTATAGTATGTTGTAAAGGGTTGGGTACTTAATTTTTTCTTCTGCAAATTCTGGGCTCCGATGGAACCCAAATAGTGATGGCCCATAAAATGTGCAATAAAGGCAGATCTAGGTTTGCATGTAAGCATGTATATATCTATAAATGTGGTTTTGGATTTCTTATAGCATTATGCATCTTATTCATACTTCACTCATATTGGGACATGGGCTCCCTCCTCCTCCTCAGCCCCTCTCCCCCTCCCCACCCTCCACAACCTTTTTTTTTAACTTTTTTTTACTTTCTTTACTTTTTTTTTACATTTTTCTGTGTTGTTTTGGTCGATTCTTACACATATATGTTGCCCCCTCACCCCCCACCCACACCCCCGCCTCTCCTCCTCGCCCCCACTTGAAACTCTATTATATTTGTTTACATATTTCTGTGTTGTTTTAGTCAATTCTTACACATATATGTTGCCCCCTCCCCACAAATCCCATGCCCCTCCCCGCCTCTCACCCCCCAGACACTCCCCCCACACTTGAAACTATTCTTTATTTTTTTACATATTTCTGTATTGCTTTTGTCAATTCTTACACATGTTGCCCCCTCACCCCCTGCCCCACTGCCCCGCCATCCCCTCCCCCATACCACACACTCGAAACTAGAATATTTTTTTTTTACATATTTCTGTGTTGTTTTGGTCAATTCTTACACATAGCTTTTTACACATAGCTTCTTATATACATTGCTCTCTCTCCCACCCCACCGCCACACCGCCACACCGCCACACACACACACTCAAAATGTGTTGTTTTAGTAAATTCTTACACATAGCTTCTTACTCATATATGTTGCCCTCTCCACCCCATTCTCTGCCACTCCACCCCCTCGAAACTTTTTTGTCAATTCTTACACATGCTGCCCCCTCATCCCCTGCCCCCCTGCCCCGCCATCCCCCCTCCACACACTCGAAACTAGATTTTCTTTTTCTTTTTTACATATTTCTGTGTTGTTTTTGTCAATTCTTACACATGTTACCCTCACCCCCTTCCCTGCCTCTACACCCCCACCCCCCCCCCCCCCCACCTCACACCCCCACTCTAAATATTTATATTTTTATTTTGTTTTACCAAATTTCTGTGTTGTTTTGGTCAATTCTAACATAGCTTCTTACACATATATGTTGCCCTCCCCACCCCCGGCTTTCCCCATCCCCACTCAAAACTCGACTTTTAATTTATTTTTTTTAAAAAAAAATTGTGTTGTTTTTCGTGAATTCTTCCACCCCCACTCAAAACTTGATTTTTTTTTTATATATTTTTTTTTTACATATTTCTCTGTAGCTTGGATCAGTTCTTACACATAGCTATGTTGCGCCCCCAACCCACCCCACATTGTTTTAGCCTTGTTTTCTGATGGTATATACTATCTATATAATTTATTATTCTCTGAAAAATCGAATAGTCGAGCTGCGCTGTTCTCCGACAGCTCTTGTTCATCTTTGTAATTGCTGTTAGTTTGTATGCGTGTTTTTGGTTGACTGTGGACCTTGACTGCTACATTTCCTGTTCGTCTTTTGCATCTAGCTTTACCTCATGTACACTTACGCCTTGAATATAAATGTGTAATTGTATGTAAGGTATGTTTATAAGTGTATTAGCACAATATAGACACAATATAGACAAACATATGTATGTGTTGAATTATTCTGTTGTCGAACACCTTCAAAGAAAAAAACAACAGTGTTGGATTGTTGGGAATATCTCTGTTCGTATATAGCGTGTCATTTGTATCGTTTGGGAAGCTTTGGGATCATAGGAACACACACTGGGAAGAAATAATGTTATTGCAAATACGTCTACCAAATGAATTTTCGTTTTAGACTTACTGAAAGAAGAAGCTGGTAATTTCCGGCTGTATGGAATAAACAGGTTGCCTAGACGTCCTCCGAAGTGAACATCTCTTAGCTTAAGCCAGGAGCAAGGTGGTTGAGACGCGAGTTACTCTAGAATTCGATTGACACGAGTATAATTTGGAAATTCCGAGTCGGATACTTGTGTTAGATTAGCAACTAACATAGCTTGTCATTTGTATCGTATGAGAAGCTTTGAGATCATAAGGGCACACACACTGGGAAGAAATAATGTTATTGGAAATACGTTTACCAAATGAGCTTTCGTTTTAGATTTATTGAAAGAAGAAGCTGGTAATTTCCGGCTGTATGGAATAATCAAAAAGTTATAGGATGCCTAGACGTCCTCCGGAGTGCACATATCTTAGCTTAAGCCAGGAACAAGGTCATTGAGACGCGGGCAACTCTAGAATTATACATATTTAATCGACTGACACGAGTTTAATTTGAAAATTCTGAGGCGGATACTAGTGTTAGATTCGCAACTAACAAACGAGCAATCATTATTATCATTCTTTAACGTTTAAGGACTAATTTGACGCAACGTAATATTTATTTTTGTTGTGTGTTTGCCTGTAGTAGATGGGGTGCGTATCATCCAGTCAGCTGAAATAAGCCAATTTCCTCTATCAAAAATCCAAATAAATACTATATTAAAGGCGGTAGCCCTATTGTCAACCCTTTTGTGTATGTGATGTCGTTTACATTTTTTATTACGTTTGCCTTCTCGTTTGTCTGTTTGCGTGTTTGTTTTTGTGTTTTGTGGTTGACTGTCATCCTTAAATGCTGCTTTCCCTGTCCGATATTTTTATCTTTCTTTACATATAGTTTACATATAATTCAAATTTATATATTAAATGATTGTTATTTCTATATCGCCTTATATAGTTGCACCTTGTTTTGGTTAGCCAAAATTATATGTCTTCTTAAGACATGTTTCTCTTTTCGATAACTATACAAATGATATATGTGATACACGTCATGTATGATTCAACACTTGCAAAACAAAATCTCATCGATTTATTCTAAATAAAGAATCCAACTGTTAAATCCGGTTTGTTTAAACTCCATGGCAAATCCATGGCAAAGTTTTATAGTCGGACACAGCACATGAAGCTGTAAGAAAAACCAAATTAATTCGTTTAAACACGATTCGTGCATGTAAATGGCCTATCAGTATAATATTTATAATTGTACAGTCAATGGCTTGCTGGCATCACTTTTACCAGTATATGTAATATATTCATTATTGTCCATCTGATGAATACACGTTTGTTATTTTATAATCAAATATATAGATAGTTTATTAATATAAAAAGCCTTAGGCTTATCAGTATACATTTACTAACTTAATTAACGAAATGATAACAATAATTATAATAATAGATGTCCCAATGCATTATAACTACTCTAAACTATTTAACATCATTCAATGAGGTTGCAATATAGGTTACAGTCCTAGTCAGCATTACATGGAAAGATACAGTTCGTTTTTATATTTGCCTTAATCATGACACATCAAATTAAGATCTTGCCGAAACGAAATGCAAGAAATTGGATGTGTAAATTAACGCATAAACAAAACATCATTTAGGTTCACAAAATGAAATAAAATAAATAGATAAACAAATAAGTAAGTAAACAAAATGTTCAACTTATAGAATAACATAGACTTCCTAATTTCATTCAAATTAACCAAAAGTGACTTTTAAAATTATTATGAAAAATGATATATAGGGTCCTATAGAAACCACAGCGTCCGAACGCAATGGCATCGTAGGTCCGCACAATCTTATTCTGTCCTAATTCAAATAGAACATACTATTTCTCTTCAAGAATGCTTTTTGTGTATAGTTTGAAATATTTGTTATCGTTTTAACATTTTCATTTTTCATTAATTCTATTAATTCGGGTGTTTCCAATAATAAGCTTTAATATAGTGTACCCTAAGATCAGAATATTCGTATCTAGGACACAATTTCCTATCAACTTATCAACTTTCAGGAAGTGACATCATGGACTAAATTGTACCGACTTTAGGTAATTGTAAATCAAATATGTTGTGTAGTTTTACTCTTGAGAAAGTCAGTCAAACAAAATAATACACACACGCTGCAGTACACACAGGAATCGTATTGGGAATGCATATTGACAGTTTAAGAGAAATCGGACATAGCAAGTATGCAAATGGGTTTGTCTTATATTTGTAATTATTCTATGGATTGTAAAGATAACTACAAACATATATATGAAAACATTCCAGTTACTAATACTTAATTTTGGAACTTTACAATTAAATTGAAACAGCATCAATAGGCAATATAAGTAAAACACAAATATGCTCGTGTAAATATAATACAAAAAAACAATAGCCCAGAAAGCCACATTGAAGGTACTCAATGACTTGGCAGAAGCCAGAGCAGTAAGAGAATACACCATTAAGGGCACGACAAGAAAGATCATGGACAAGCATCAAACGCCACCGTCCCAATGGGTTTTAGGTAGGCGTCATCATAGGGTCCACAACATGTCCGGTCATCGTACAATTAAAGAGGAAAGCATAGTGGCGAACTGTAAAAGGGTCCACCACCAAGCATGCAGTACGTTGCAAAATGATAGGGTCATAACCTCTTTTGATAAAATTTTTAACAAGTTTAACAAAGATAGTATGAAAATGATCATGACCAAGAATCTTACGAAGTTTATAAATCACATCACCATAGAAGTCAGGTTGTGATAGTCCTTGTCGCAGAAGAGTCCTTACATTACATTTATATTTGGAAAGAAGATCAGGGTTACGATAATAAAATTTTGCAAAGGTTTTACGAAGTTTGTGGTAACGGTTACCCTGATTGAGTAACTTCTTAGTTATACAAAGATAACGAATATTAAAGTCCTCAACTCGAGTACAAGCTCTAGTAAAACGAATAAGTTGAGACAGATAAACTCCATAAGAAGTAGCTCGGGGAACATCCCCATCCAAGTGGGGATAATTAACAATGTCAAAATTAAAATCATCTCTCTTGTCATAGATTTTGCTAATTATTTTACCATTTTCAATCGAGATATCTAAATCAAGAAAAGAAGCGTTATGAGAAGTTTATAATTCCCTAAGGTAATTACTGTTAACATAACTTGTCTTCATTTGGCATTTTGCTGGCAATCTGAGATTTTAAAAGACACGCATAATCTTTATACAACTTACGAGTGAATGAAATGCGTTCAGGGTTTACAAAAGTATATATAAACGTCGAACAGGAAATGCGGCATTCAATGACCACAGTCAACCACAAACACGCGCAGAAACACACAATAATTACAAAGATGAATACAAGGGGAAATATGACAACACAAACATACAAGTTTACAAAAGCCCGTCGAGCCACATGTTAAACGGAGTTTCCAGAAGAATAACCTTTAATATTCCATAGTCGATGATACAAACTATCTGTTGGCTAAAATTGACAATTTAACTGGTACAGACAGTTCACTAATGACTATCATAACATCAACTTCAAATCTAAAAAAAATGATTTATTGGTCCTAACGTCTGGGTCGAAAAACTCGAGTTCGTGATAGGGTTAGCCAATACATTTTGTCTTTTATAAATACTGATAGTTCATTAATGTCTATCATAAGCAAAAAAATCTGTAGAACCTATGGATGCTCCTCGAAATGTATGTCAACTTATCATACGTAATCACCCAGCAGTTTTCAATTTGCAGATCCATTAGTAGTTTTTGACTTATGCTTCGGACAAAATAACAAGTATGCAATTTCAAAGGGCAATAACTCTAATTTGACTGAAAACTGAGTTACGGTTCTTGTACTCTGCACGTACTCTCATTGCCTTCTATCATTGTGTGAAGTTTCATTGCAGTTCTATCTCATGTTTTGAAGTTATCCTCCGGACAAAAATCCTAAGTATAAAATTACAAAGGGCAATAACTCTAATTTCAATGATGACGGTTATTGCACTCTACACTTCCTCTCATTGCCATCTGTCATTGTATGAAGTTTCATTGCAGTGCAACCTGTAATTTTGAAGTTATGCTCCGAACAAAAATTATAAGTATAAAATTACAAAGGGCAATGCCTCTAATTTGAATGATGATAGAGTTACGGTTCTTATACTCTGCACTTCCTCTCATTGCCATCTATCATTGTGAGAAGTTTCATTGCAGTCCAATCAGTAGTTTTAAAGTTATGCTCCGGACCAACATTCAAAGTATAAAATTAAAAAAGGTAATAACTCTAATTTAAATGATGACATAATTACGGTTTATGCACTCTGATTGCCCTCAATATGTGTGTGAAGTTTCATTGCAGTCCCATCTGTAGTTTTGAAGTTATGCCCAGGATAAATTTCTAAATATAAAATATTAAAAAGGGACATAACTCAGTGGAAAATTATCGAACCAAAATATCACGATAATATGCGCATCTCCACTTGATATTAATAATTCCTATCAAGTTTCTCGAAATTCTAACAAGGAATTATAGAGAAATAGCCCGGATAAGATTTGTTATTTGACTACAACATGTACAATGTATATATAAAATCACAAAGGGACATACCTCAGTGGAAAATTATCGAACCGGAACGTCACGACAATATGCCCCTCTCCACTTGATATTCATACTTCTTAGCAAGTTTCGCGAAATTCAAACAAGGGGTTATAGAGAAATAGCCCAGACAAGAATATGCACGGACGCATTGACGGACGGACACACGGACGCGCGTCCGTACTGACGCATGGACAAGGCGGCGACTATGTTTTCGGAGAGTATAAAAAACTCAAATACCAAACAAATATGGCATTATTTGAAGCTGTTCATATATTTGCATTAGCAAGTAAACGTTTTTAAATGTATTATCAATATTTAGTATTCTACTTCCCTTATTGAGGAGCTCAAATTTTATCTGAGTGTTAGCTTGTTGTCAGTTATAACATTCTCTACCCTTCTCCACTTCGTTGCCCAAGAGTTCGTGTTGTTGTTCTTTTCCCGTTTTTGTTTCTTTTCTCTAAGGCAAGACCTATTTCTATCGAGTTCATTTTTCTTCCCTTTTACGCAAAATAAGATATGTATAAAAAAACAAAATAGCCATTTCAATGTTAAACTGTATAAACCACCAACATCAACTTCTTTTGTTAAATACCAAGGAAAGGAACTCTATATTTCTTTCGTTCCAATCCTATTAACTTTGTACTATTTATGTATGCATGTTGTATAATATGGAAATCAAATCTGTTTGAACCAAACCAAATATGAAAATGTTATATTGGTCCTAATGTCTGGGTTAAAAAAGGTCAGCTAACACATTGTAACACAAATGCCTGTTGCCAGAATTAATTTGATGACTGACAGGCTTCATGACCATGGAAGTGAAGGAACATTGCTACTTTGATAAATAGAGAAAACTAGGTCAGAGCATTTTACTATCGAGAAAACTATTGGAGTACGTGGTCCAGTGATAGAGCGTCGGATTCCGGATCCAAAAATGCAATCTCCTACAATATAGAGGTCGTGGGTTCGATTCTCGCCGTGGTCGTATTGTTTTTCCTTGAGCAAGAGTATAAATCAATTCACATTGCCTATTACTGATTCTACCCATGAAGCCATCGAAACATAAGTTGCAAGAACTTGTTTCGCAATCGTTGCAATATAATTATGTTTAACCTAAGATTATTTGGCGAGGCTTATAAAAAAGAATGGCTAGCTCGGCATCAAGTATGGGATCCGGTCCGATATAGGTAAAATAAACATAGACTGGTTTTAAGTATTTGACTCGAAGCACAACCGCTGAGAAGTTAAAACTAGACAGTTTGTCAAATCAGCGCTTTATGACAATATGCAAATATATTGCATACGTAATTTATGCATTTATTCCCCACCACACACGTGGAGCGGGCCTATAGTGTTTCTCTTGTCCGTCCGTCTCAAGTTTTACATTCAAGTTATTTTGTTAAGTCTATTTGATTTGATTGACAGCTATAAAGCGGGCTTCAGTGTCCCATGGATACAGTTTCTAGTTTGGATTTAAAATACACCATAAGTACTAGCATAAAAACATAGTTTTAGTTAGAAGGTGTATACATTTTAAATCGATGGACATCTATCTAAGCATCACTGTAATTGTAAAACAAAAACGGACGGAACAGATTAGATGTTTAGCTTCGTAACCTACGTTGCTGACGACACTTCCACATGCATTTGTATACGTCATACGACGTTTCATCTATGCTCTTACATACATACAAACAAACAAACGATGATAACACAGTCATACCTGATAATCAAACGATGAAAACACAGTTATACATGGCATGCAAAAGATGATAAGACAGTCATACCTGACAAACAAACGATGATAATACAGTTATAAATGGCATGCAGACGATAACACAGTCATACCTGACAAATAAACGATGATAGCACAGTTATATATTGCAGACAAAATATAATAACAGCCATACCTGAAATACAAACGATGATAGCACAGTCATACCTTGCAAACAAACGACGACATACCTTGCAAACAAACGATGATAACATAGTCATGTCTGACATGCAAACGATGACAACACACGCATACGCACGAAGAATCGCGAATGTGGTTAGTACATGCTGAATTAGAATAACAAATGAAGACTAGACAGTTGAAGGTCAGTCGGACTTTAGCATTATGGAAATGTTATTGATCTGTATTATAGTTATACACAAAATTGCAAAAATACAATCTCCTAAAACCCAATTAGTATGCCTTGGTATAGGAACCTTTCATTTCTTGACAATAGACGCTGAATATCCTTACTCAAAATACATTAAATCAACCCAGGCTTATAGTAATTGTTTCTGTCGGAACATTTTCTTGGTAAAACGGCATGTAGTCACAACATTAGATGAGATATTAGCCATAAAGGCATTCTTCATCATGTCTAAAAAATATGAGATATTGCATTAGCCACCCCACGTGACAGTTTATTAGATGGAGCGGTTGTCGCACGACGCTGATCACCCCTCTAGGTACAGACTGCTTATTAACATTTTACCCACAGTCAGCCATTAAAAAAGGGGAATATGATAATGGAACTTTGGAAACGGCCGAAAACGACACATACGAAATATTGCAGTCTCGGTTTGATTGAGACTGTTCATGAGCGGTAGTGAAATATACTAGCTACCGCTCACGCCCTCTAGCCCCAGGATCTCTGGAACGAGAGGCAAGTATGCTAACCACTCGGCAACCAAAGCTCCACGGTTATATCGCGTATACTCGTATCGATATACCATAAACTATTTATAACACAGTAAACAACTACATATACGAGTATGTTACTTTAATTATTTTATATTCTGACGTCAATGTAGTGTAATAAGCTGCGAGACGAGGCGTTGATTTATATCACGATAGATAGATGTACCGACAACAAATTGACTGCATTTAATCAGAAGGAATATCTTATCTATGTCCTTTCGTCTACTTTCATCATCTGACCATGTTTAACAATCCTGTCATATGTCACAATGACACAATATCACAATAATGCTCTACCTTATTTTCAAACACATTAAATAATTTACGAGTGTCAGATGAAAATGTTAATGCATTTTTATCAGATGTAAATTGTAATGCATTTATCAGATGTAAATTGTAATGCATTTATCAGATTTATCAGATTTATCAGATGTAAATTGCAATGCATTTATCAGATGTAAATTTTAATGCATTTATCAAATGTAAATTGTAATGCATTTATCAGATGTAAATTGTAATGCATTTATCAGATGTAAATTTTAATGCATTTATCAGATGTAAATTGTAATGCATTTATCAGATGTAAATTGTAATGCATTTATCAGATGTAAATTGTAATGCATTTATCAGATGTAAATTTTAATGCATTTATCAGATGTAAATTGTAATGCATTTATCAGATGTAAATTTTAATGCATTTATCAGATGTAAATTTTAATGCATTTATCAGATGTAAATTGTAATGCATTTATCAGATGTAAATTGTAATGCATTTATCAGATGTAAATTGTAATGCATTTATCAGATGTAAATTGTAATGCATTTATCAGATGTAAATTGTAATGCATTTATCAGATGTAAATTGTAATGCATTTATCAGATGTAAATTTTAATGCATTTATCAGATGTAAATTGTAATGCATTTATCAGATGTAAATTGTAATGCATTTATCAGATGTAAATTTTAATGCATTTATCAGATGTAAATTGTAATGCATTTATCAGATGTAAATTGTAATGCATTTATCAGATGTAAATTTTAATGCATTTATCAGATGTAAATTGTAATGCATTTATCAGATGTAAATTTTAATGATTATATCAAATACAAATTTTAATGAGTTATAGATGAAGCTCATATAAAGCAGGAAACTCGATTCTGATTGCTTTTTGAAGATGTTAAAATTGATAAAGGCCATATTTGTTTAGTATAATTTATAAAACGGTTGGGATAAGCGAGAAAGCACTACGTTTGTTTCTAAAATAATCCTATTTAACACACTGATACACACGGGGCCATAAGTATACTTGTATTTGTTTGCCCGAACGCGAAAAAATCAGCCCGACTCAAAAGATAAAATAGTAAAAAATAGTAATTCTGTAAAAAATATGACTTACTTTTTTTAGTCGTATCCTGTAGAATTTCACAAAAGAATCTGACTCAAATGAAAGAAAAAAAACCTACCTACCTACCCATCTGAAAAATCTAAGGTCGGATTTGGGCAAACTAAGATATTTTTAAGTGTGGCCCACATTTATGGATTCATCTTGAGTTGCGTTCAGCTATGTCAAGTTATTTTGCCTCATAATAAATGGTAGTTTATATACAATGTTCTCAAGAAGCGTCATAGCCCAGTGAATAGAGTACCTGACTTGAAATCAGAAGGTCGTGTGTTCGAGTCCCGAAAGAGGCAGTTTCTTTTTCTTCTGTAAATCATAATGTTACCTGTGTACAGGTACGATGTGCACTATTCGATGTCTATACACTGAATGATGTCCTGCGTACAAGCGCTTATTTATCCTCGCTATATTACACTAAGCATTTTAGCGAGCAGACCTCGGTTTAAAGTCTCATCCGAAGGACTGGTGAGGTAGGACATACTTTTTGAAATATTTCGATAATTAATCCAAATTCGGACCTGGCTGGGATTGAACGCGATCCCGGAGTTACGTTTAATCTCAGCCATGTCCTACGTTATATTTGCTCGCTTAAATACCCGATTTCGACATGAGCTGGTGAACATGAAGTTACAAATAAAGACAGGCCTACAAAGAAAAAATGGATTGATATAGAGAATATGTAGCTTTAAAGGGACTGGAGGCGATCTGGACGTATTCTGGGTGTTAATCCAAATCCGAATAAAACAACCATATAGAGTTTCGATTTCATATTGAATATGCTTATACACTAAAGTAGGCCAAGTTTAATTATTGTTAATGAAATAGTTTGGTCTGGAAAACTAGACGACTCGGATAGTCTTGCTATATAATCAATAATATTAATTCATATGATGCTTTAAGGTTCTTAGAAGTTACAAATAAAGATACGCCTACAAGGGAAGAAATCGATTGATATAGAGACTGTTGCTTTAAGTGGAATGGTGACAATAGGTAATAAATCTGTCACATTTTCTACAATAAATGGCAATTTTATTATTTTAAGATACCGTATGAGGCTAAAACCTGAAAATGTGTCGATACTGACATTTTGACATGACGCGACTCTAGGAGGTCTTACTTTGTATCGAAAGCCTGAGATCTTGTACATTTTGTAAGCGATATCTGAAACTGAAATATACAGAATTTTCATATAAAATTCCACCCATTTGTTTCTTCATTAATTCAGATGAAATCAATATGCAATGGCATACAATTGTAATTTAACACATTAATTTGTTTTTTTGTTAGAGATAACGTTATAATCCATTTAAATATAAAATATTCTGGTGTGTGATTCAGTTTGTCTTGCTGTTGACCAAGACTTGAATGTATTAGTTGGCTTTAACACTAATATGGGGTAGGCTTAGTTTTTAAGTCATTACTTCAATTTTGTCTTTTTTTTCCCGAAATTTTATTGCCAAACTGTATCTTTTATTGGACATTGTGCATGTAAATGTGCTCCAAAGCAGCCTTAAGGTCTATTTTGTGCCTCAAAATTGTTGGAATTTAACAGAATCTCTTTTTCTCCATGAAAAATGAAGACATTTCATGCATGCGTGATTTTGATATCTACACCCCACATTATGTTTATATTTTAGTTTGGTATATAGAAGGCAGTGTTTGAAAACTTTACTTGATGGAAATATACCAAACGGTTAATTTATTTTGGCGTTTTTACCAGTTTCGTATAACGTAGACAGGTTATAAAATCCTTGATTTCTATTAACCGATTGGTACATTGCATGCAGGAATTGAACCGAAAAGATATAGATCCTTGCAAAAGAATCTGATTTTTTTTTTAACCATAATCAATGGCCTGTTGATTAATATATATATATAAAACGAAAACAAAATGTACATAATCATAAAGTTTATCAAATGTGTCTTCACTTGCTTCATTTTAAGCCACATACATAATACAAAAAAGAAATTAACATACATTTATTTTGTTATCATTTCTATTTGCCATAGTCAATAACCCGCTTATTTTATTTTCATTCATTCATTCATTCATTCATTCATTCATTCAATCATTCATTCATTCATTCATCCATCCATCCATCCATCCATCCATCTATCCATCCATCCATCCATCCATTCATTCATTCATTCATTCATTCATTCATTCATATATAAACGCAATTTATATATAAACGCACACACATTAATATACATAAACATACTTTTACATACACACATACATATATACATATACATTATATGTGTATATACATATAATCCGTACATATATATACATAAATATACACATATACATATTTATGATTAATTCATTGATTATTATAATCACCTTTTTATATTCATTCTCCGCATATTAAATTAATAAATTGTAAATATCCAGCTGTTGCCGATTTTCTATCCCTTGACAAAACGAAATTCAAGGAATAGAACAGCAAGTAATTTCATACAATATGTTTCAATTCATTGTGAAACGCTTTGTCTCTCAACGAGAAAAGCAGTTGAATAAAAAGAATTGAATTTTTTATTCCTTGAATTCAATCCGAAAAGAAAGAAAACAAAACCACAAAACAACAAAAAAAACTACAGCAAGTGTATATATTCAATTGCTGCATTATTTTCTTTTCTTGAATTTTGCTATTTGATTTGTTCCTTTACCATGTTAACAGAATGTAATATATTTGAAAAAAGAGTGTAAGTGGATATGACCTTTTCGTCGTATTTATAACTATTTCTAAATTTCCAGACATTCCACTTCGTTTCATATATTATTGTGTTCACTGTGTTATACTTATTCGGAACGTGATAAAATCCAAGAGCTACATCTGTGAAATTAAAATTGATTTCGGAATTGAAATCAAGTAATTCTAGTATATCTCTCATAATAATTTCTATGTTTCCTTTACACGTTTTATTATTTTACAGTCAAAAGATAGGTGACATTATGTTTCCCTATCTTTTTTGCATATATTGCACAAACCGTTAGACAGATGCATAAAGTTTAACTTGTGTTCGGTGAAAATAGCATTATGTAGGAGTTTCCACTGGTATTGTTAGGCCTTCCTAGAGCCTAATGAGTGCTTAATATTTGCCCAAACATGATTCCATTTGACATTAGTTTGGAGATAACAATTAAATACCGATTTTCAGAACACAAAAACAGATCGATACTTACAAAATGGCGATCACTGCAAAGGGAGGTTATGCGTTAGAATTACACGTTCATAATAATCGCTGATTTCCACCCCCTAAAATAATTAGTATTTGTTCCCTAGTAGAACAAATCCCATTATTTAAGATGGGTTACAAATAAAACAAAATGTTACTAGTTTATATTTATTGGAATAAGCTGGCCATGGCTTCAACAATATATAGTGTAAAATAAAATGTGTAGTTAATCAAATTGGAACATTTCAGGTAAATCCAATGTTCATAGTCCAAACTAAATTTAAATTGTAACTGACCACTGTACAGTGTAAACCCTGGGAACAGATGTTCACAAAGACTCCAAACTAAGTTTAAATTCTAACCGACTACTGTACAGTGTAAACCCTGGGAACAGATGTTCACAAAGACAAGTCTTAAAATTAAAAACTTTTGTATAGAAAATAACAAAGTTCTTAGAATATTTTAACTACACTATGCTGTGTCCGCGAACTACCGCCACATGCCACTCGGCATGTGTATGCCACATGCCGCGTGGCACCGCCAAACATGGGGGAAGTGGAACACAGCTTAGATAATAAAAAACCTCCAAAGAGGTATGACAGACGTACTTCAACCAATGAAGCGATTATGTCATGTCATATACATAAACAAAATCAAAAAAACTCCAAAGAGGTATAACAGACGTACTTCAACCAATGAAGCGATTGTGTCATGTCATATACATAAACAAAATCAAAAAACCTCCAAAGAGGTATAAAAGACGTACTTCAACCAATGAAGCGATTGTGTTATGTCATATACATAAACAAAATCAAAAAACTTTAAAAATCAACCAAAAAACCTCCAAAGAGGTATAACAGACATACATTTAATGTCGTCATAATTTATAGCTACGGAGAGCTAATATAACCCAAAGAGGGTAAATATAAAAATTATCTATATGATTGCAAAGCCACAGCCAATCTTAAAAGTTGAATGTATAATTTCTTCAATTTAACTTATAATTTCTTGTTGTAAACCATTCACAAACAAGGCTTGCCTTGATAATAATTGTACATCATCCCAATACAGCATTGTCTTAAAAACAACAAACACATGAACTTTTATAAGATTTCAATATTTAACATGAAAACCTCGACTTTTGCTTCGTTAGGATTAATTTAAAAGCCTCAAGTTAAAATAATGCTTGGGCAGCCCCACTATTTATCATCCTTAATAGAAATACAAATTACCAGGCAACAAAGCATCATCTACTTCCTTGTTCCTGAACAATGAAATGCCACTATATACATTCATTGGCAAGAAATTAAGCAGTTCGATATATATTTCCAAATTCAACACAAGATAGTGTTATAGGCCTACTTTGATGACATTTACAATAGAAAACTAAATGTCCATAAACTCTTCGACCAAAAACGGCAGGAGCCCAATTGTATACAGTTCCGTGTGACATATTCACTGTGGCTTTCATAGTACGAGTCTGGTCTGCAATTAACTTAGTTCATAAACCAGGTCTAAATGTTTGTTCCTGGCTAACATTTATACTAGCAAATTGTAAACGGAGAGCTTAACACATGATACCAACTACTTAAGGTCTCTATGGTACGTCTCGCAACCGCATGTTCGATACCCAGTTATTCGACATAGGAACATTGTTGATTGGCCTTTCGACATCGTGATGGTGACAAACTGAAGTGCAAGGTATGGCGTAAAATAACCTATAACACAGAGATCTAATTATAATTAAAACAGCATCAGCCACCACTCTGTATAAAAACAACAGCCACTGAATGAAAACATCATTGTACGCAAACAGAATAAATGTGTAAAGCTGACCGCTAGACGAAACAATTTAGGACATGTATACTGTTATAGCAGCAGCAGACACAGCAGTAAGTAGAAACATATCTGTAATAAGCAAAACAAACTGACATATATCTATCAATTTGACAAAAGAAAAATAGCATAGACCTGCAACCAACACGCCGCCAGTTGTCAATAATAAGCACATGCAGTTGTATTATAACCTATTGTCAATACACTTCGACATAAACACTAGTGCGGAGATATCTAAGTCCTGGCGACATATTAATTACATGCTCATCGACATTCTCACACTCTGGGTGTAAAATAACATAACGGGTAGTATATACCGTTTTCAGCCATTTCAGACTCCTGGTGTAAAGTTAGTATATTCATTAACCAACATTCATGCATTTGCATACTCCAAGTGTAAAAAGGGACAATTTATACCGGTTTGTTATAACTGCAACAACAAAAAGCGCACCACTTTACACACACTAAGAATTTGGTTCACTTTAATTCATTCCTGTTAGGCGCCATATAACCTTTCATGTGTTAGTGCGCCTTAAAACCCAATTCAGTTCACTTTAATTCTAAGCCGACACCCACTGTAGAAAAAGCATATTTCTCTAAAGTTAATAGAAAGAATGTATGTTCTGTGTTGTTGTTATCTGTTGTTGTTGCTGTAGTTTTTAATTGAATTAAAAACCATAATAAAGTGTTTAAAAATGAGCCCTGTTCCCTTAGCGTTGAGACATCTGTTCATTTAGCCACAAATTAGCGAAACCAGTTGGCTGCTACACTCGCAGTCTGCGTCTTCGCCTTACACATTCTGATCCTGGTTGACCTCCCATGATCACACGATTAAACATTTTCCCACAAACTCTTGAGATACCACGACATAACGCTGTAAAGCGAGTGGCTTTACATGAATCTTGGACTCTTAAGACTGTATTTTCGGCAAAACTGATTACTGAAATAAATTGCTAAAAAGAAAAACACCTGGCAAATTTATCTAAACAAAAACATGTTTGACCCTGAAATTTAGCCCTGTGAAGGTAAAGCAAATACAGAAATTAAAGCACAATATAAAAAGAATATTTGCTCACTAAGTCACTATGATATTGATTACAACTATAAAATATCTTATAACTCAACAACTCAAAAGCTATGAAAATTGATTTGCATCCGTTTAAATGCAGATTTTATGTCCATTGTTCCCAGTAATGCCACGGGACCAATGTTATTTGGTCAAAAGTGCTAGAGTGCCGTTAGAACCATTATCTTCAGATCCACTCTATCTTGCATTTCTCTTGTCCCTCTCCCCCGAGCATACGGACTTCGCGATACTTTTTTTTGGCATTATCTGAAAACAGTGGCAAATGGTTTAATGATTAAACATGTAAGATCTAACGCGTAGTCGATTCATGTCTAACGAGTTAGAAAGCATTGAATTATCATTATTTTTCTGTTGAATACATAGTGGAAATCTCCTTTTAACGAGTTAGAAAATCGGGAGTAACGCGTAAGAAATTTGGGGGTAACGCGTTACTTTTTCTAACGCCAGTCATAATAATTTTACATCCTAAGTTTGCTCACCTGCTTGAGCCAAACGTGTGATCTATCAGTCTTTTTTTCCAAAAGGAAAGGTCTGAGGTAGCCATGTACCATTCGATTAATTGCAGCATATTATAAATACATTATATAGCGGAAATTCCGGAGTTGCGTTTTTCCTTAAATATACATTTAATTTGCTCTTTGATTAGATGCAGTTCGGATCTACAGTGGCATTTTGTTTGGGTGCTGTGATTTCTAAAAGACCATTTGTTTCCTTGTTAGACTGAATGGACAGCTTCACGCTCCTCTCATTCAAGCTGAGCAGAGAGGACAATACGACATTATACACAATAACGTGTTTTGGCTCTTGTAGACGCTCACAAGCTAACTATCGACGACACTGACTCTGAGATAAGAAAAAACTACATCTTACAATCACAAAACATCATACAAAGTCAGATTACTTTCTCGGATCAATGCTGTTGATTAAATTCTCATGCTTTTTCGGGTTGTTTAAGGTTTCAATTTTCCGACATAACGATTTTCAGATTAGAGTTAATGAAAAGGCATCATTATCTAGAACAGCATCAGAAAGAAAGAAAAGTGTAATGCATACCAGTTTGAGATTTACCATATACAATATTTGTTAAATCAGCATTTTTACAAGCGCATGCCATTATTGTAATCAAACAACATAGAAAATTAATTGAAACTAAAGAAAATGACTAAAATACAACGTCTCTTTCAGCGGTAATTTACATCTTGTTCATTAAGTCAATAATAGGGCAAACCGGTTGTAGTTTATGCAGAGAAATATGCAAAATATTAATATCGATACATATTAAAGGGACAATTAATATCATTAATAAATAAAAAATTGTTTATTTTTAGCTCTACTGGTTTTGGCCTTGTGAACACTCTAGGGCCTTCATTATTAATAGAATCTTTACTTAACTTTGCCAGTGTCTTTATATCAATGAAAGCTCAGACAAATTCGAAAACCGGCAAGATCGAAATAATTTATCCTGAGTTATGGCCCTTGTTTTGCTGAAAAATGCCATATTAAGCCTTGTGAACACTCTCGCACCTTCATTTATTATTTGATCTTTACCAAACTTGCACAGTTGGAACCGGTGTTACGATAGAAATATTCATTGTTTTCTGACAATCCCGTTTTTTAATTGTATCGTGACTGTTTCATGTCTAACGAATTATCATTACTTTTCCTTTGAATACATAGGGGAAATCTCATTTCTAACGCGTTAGAAAATCGGGAGTAACGCGTTTGAAGTTTGGGGGTAACGCATTACTTTTCTAACGCGTTACTTTTTGGTCTTATGATATGAACCGCCACTCATAAAAAAATTACATCCTAAGTAAGAATATGGTAATGGACCTTTGGAAACGGCCGAAAACGACACATACGAAATATTGCAGTCTCGGTTTGACTGAGACTGTTCATGAGCGGTAGAGAAATATGCTAGCTCCCGCTCACGCCTAATTTTGCTCACCTGCTTGAGTTTGCTTACCTGCTTGAGCCAAACGTATGATCTATCTGTCTTTTTTTCCAAAAGGAAAGGTCTGAGGTAGCCATGTACCATTCGAATAAAGCAGGATATTATAAATACAATATATAGCGGAATTCTTTTTCTTTAGTATACGTTTAATTTGATATTTGATTAGATGCAGTTCGGACCTACGGTGGCATTGTGTTTGGGTGCTGTGATTTCTAAAGGACCATTTGTTTCCTTGTTAGACTGAATGGAGTGCGCCCCGCTCCTCTCATCCAAGCTAAGCTGAGAGGACAAAACGACATTATACACAATAACGTATTTCTGGCTCTTGTAGACGCTTACAAGCCAACTAATCAGGAACAATCGACGACACTGCGATAAGAAAAAACTACATCTTACAATCACAAAACATCATACAAAGTCAGATTACTTTCTCGGATCAATGCTGTTGATTAAATTCTCGGGCTTTTTCGTGTTGTTTAAGGTTTCAATTTTCAAATAATAACGATTTTCAAATTGGAGTTAATGAAAAGTCATCATTATCTAGAACAGCATCAGAAAGAAAGTAAAGTGTAATGCAAACCAGTTTGAGATGTATCATATAATATATTTGTTAAATCAGCATGTTTACAAGCGCATACCATTATTGTAATCAAACAACATAGACAATTAATTGAAAATAAAGAAAATGACTAAAATACAACGTCTCTTTCAGCGGTAATTTACATCTTGTACATTAAGTCAATAATAGGGCAAACCGGTTGTAGTGTATGCAGAGAAATATGCAAAATATAAATATCGATACATATTAAAGGGACAATTAATATCATTAATAAATAAAAAATAAAAAGTTTATTTTTTATAAATAATATCATTAATATCAATTATAGGAACAGTAAAAAGCATATTGCTTTTGCATATATAACTAGTGATAATATTGCACCGGTATAGAATAGGACGGAAAAAGCTCGTTTTTGTATTAATTATATGCAATCAAGTTGTAAGTCAGAATGTTATTTTATTTATAATAAATTCAGGTGCTTGATAAAAACCTCAAGATTGCCATGTGTCCCTTTAATAAAAGCCAGCTTTTATTTATATTTATAAAATGAAAAAGATTCCCTTAACATAAAACGGTGTAAAAACGCATGTGTAACTCAAATCCCGCCAAATGTTTTGCTTTCATTTGGATCAAAAAAGCGGTTATTAGGCACAATCCCAGCTAGCAAAGCATATGGGACCCATATGGGTCCAATGTTGTTTTCCATACGGGCCCAATATGGGCTGCCCACATGGGCCCCATACCAAAAGTGCAACCGGGATTAACCTGGGTCCCATGTGGGCAGCCCATGTGGGTCAAAGCAGCTAGCAAAGCATATGGGACCCATATAGGGCCCATATAAGTAATCCCACATGGGCGTGCCCGGATATAGCCCATATGGGTCCCATTTACCCTTGCTTGCTGGGATGCTGCTAACTATTTTATGGTATGCAATATTTAATAATACTTAGTTTCTTGGCTTCTGCCAAGTCATTGAGTACTTGCTTTGTGTCTTTCTAGGCTTTTGTTTTTTATATTAATTCATAAATTATCATCTATGTTTTATATTGCCTACTGAAGCTGCCTTGTTTGTTAGAGAATATAACCTGGCGGGGATATCTTTATTTACACAGTCGCGCTTTATTGAGATGATAATAGGGTAATAGAGAGGTTTGGTGCTCCCTAAAACCTGATTTAAACCCCGTTTTTGCCACTGACCGTTCCAAGACGGTGGCCGTATTGTCAACTCGTTTGTGTTTGTGATGTTATATCTTGCGTTTTATTCATCTTTATAATTATTGTTTGTTTCTATCCGTGTTTTTCGTTGACTGTGGACCTTGAATGCTACATTTCCTGTTCGACTTTTGCATCTAGCTTTACATCATGTACACTTACGCCTTGAATATAAATGTGTAATTGTATGTAAGGTATGTTTATAAGTGTATTAGCACAATATAGACACAATATAGACAAACATATGTATGTGTTAAATTATTCCGTTGTCGAACACCTTCAAAGAAAAAACAAAACAATGTTGGATTGTTTTGAATATCTCTGTTTGTATATAGCGTGTCATTTGTATCGTTTGAGTATCGTTTGAGCGTTGTGATCATCAGGGCACACACTATGGGAAGAAATAATGTTATTGGAAATGAATTTTCGTATTAGATTAACTGAAAGAAGAAGCTGGTAATTTCCGGCTGTTTGGAATAAACAAAAATGATTAGTGTGCCTAGACGTCCTCCGAAGTGCACATCTCTTAGCTTAAGCCAGGAGCTAGGTGGTTGAGACGCGAGCTACTCTAGAGTTATACATATATATTCGATTGACACGAGTTTAATTTAGAAATTCTGAGTCGGATACTTGTGTTAGATTTGCAACTAACAAACACGCACAATCACAATTGCCATTCTTTAACGTTGTTGGACTAATTGGACGCAACGTAATATTTAATTGTTTAGTGTTATTGCCAGTAGTGGAAGGAGTGCGTATCATCCAGTCAGGGGAAATGAGCCAATGTTCTCTATCAAACCTCCAAATAAATACTATATTAAGGTTTACATATAGTTTACATATAATTAAAAATTGATGTCATACATGATTGTTATTTCTATATCGCCTTATATAGATGCATCTTGTTTTGGTTAGCCAAAAGTATATGTCTTCTTAAAAAATATTTCTCTTTTCGTTAACTATATACAAATGATATATGTGATACAAGTCCGGTATGATTCAACACTTACAAAACAAAAATCTCATCGATTTATTCTAAATAAAGAATCCAACTGTTAGATCGTTGTTGTACAAATCAAGGAATACGAGATGGAAATCAAGTTTGTTTAAACTCCATGGCTACGTTTTATAGTCGGACAAAGCACATGAATCTGTAAGAAAACCCAAATTAATTCGTTTGAACACGATTCGTATAATAATAATAATAATAATAAAAGCTTTATTTAAAGAAGGTAACACATTAGAGTTATATAACATACATCATATACATCTTATTTTCAATGTGGCCTTCTGCAAAATATCATACACGCACGCACGCACGCACACACACACACACACAATATGCATATATACATCGACAAACACTCCATTAGTTAATTTTCTAGAAACAATATTAAAGATCATGAAATAATACAGTATAAGCGGATTCTTACTCGAAATTCACTTATATGTTTACTTTGTTATTGTTATCTGAACAATTAATCGTTAAATGATAATACATTACTTTGCAATAAATGTGATCTATATCTATATTTAAATGAATGTAACGACGATGATGAACGAATCTGTACAGGCACACTATTCCATACTTGTGCACTTACAAATGTAAAGGATTTTTTCATATAATTTGTACGTGGCTTGGGAGTTACTAAATCACTGTTTGTAATAGATCGAAGGCTATATATGTTACTGCTGGAAAAGGTTAATAATTTGCTTATGTAATTTGGAGCGAGATTATATTTCGCTTTGTATACTAGAACAGCTATGTGATACTGATATCTATCTGAAACGGATAGCCATTGTAATTCTTTCAGTAGTGATTTGCACTCAGTTTTGTAAGATGTATGCATTATTATTCGCGCTACTCTTACTTGTAGCTTATGTATCTTATTGATGTTGTTCCCTTTAGCCCATATTTGGCAACAATAGTCAATGGTCGACAGGATGTAAGCATTGAAGTACAGTTTCTTCATATCATCCGTCAAGAAATAAACAATTTTTTTTAAAAGTGCAATTTTAGAATTTATTTTGGAACTCAGTTTTGATATCTGTACATTCCATGATAACGTATTATCAACATAAATTCCGAGTATCTTTTGAACGTTAACATTTTCTATTTGCGTATCATTAATGTTTAATTGTAATAGCACATGGTTATTATTTAGTGCTTTGTGTTTAATATGTGAAGTTATAATCATACATTTAGTTTTAGTGGGATGTAGAGCCATATTGTTTTCATCACACCACCTATTTATTGCTTTCAAATTAGCCTGAAGTCGGGTTTGTACTTTAAGGATATCATGATCAGCTTCATATAGAGTGGAATCATCCGCGTACAGATCTAACTTTCCTGTGGTAGTTGTATAAGCAATATCAATGATATATATTAAAAATAGAAGCGGCCACAGGATCGAACCCTGGGGTACGCCTGATGTCACTATCAATTTGTTTGTAGTGAAAGTACCATGTTTCATGAACTGTGTCCGGTTTGAAAGGTACGATGTAAACAGTTTGACCGTTTTATTTGAACAATGATACAAATGCAGTTTATGTATAAGTATATTGTGGTCTACCAAATCGAATGCCTTCTTCAGATCTAAAAAAACCGCACCAACATATTTTCCTAAATCCACATCTTTTAACCATGAATCTATTAAATGAATGAGCGCCGTTTGACACGAATGCTGTTGTCTAAAACCTGACTGGGTATCATGAATGATAGAATATTTTATAAAATATGATTGTAACTGAGATGCAATATGTCTTTCAAACACTTTGGATATGGTCGGTAAAATTGAAATTGGACGATAATTATTTGGATCTTCTTTGTCTCCACTCTTGAAATTCGGTTTGAAATCGGTATGTAGGACACAATTTACTATCAGCTTATCAACTTTCAGGAAGTGACATCATGGACTTAATTGTACCGACTTTAGGTAATTGTCAATCAAATATGTTGTGTAGTTTTACTCTTGAGAAAGTCAGTCAAACATAATAATACCCACCCACACGCTGCAGTACACACAGAAATCGTATTGGGAATGAATATTGACAGTTTAAGTGAAATCGGACATGGGTTTGTCTTATGTTCCATGGATTGTAAAGATAATTACAAAATATATATGAAAACTTTCCAGTTACTAATACTTGATTTTGGAACTTAACAATTAAATTGAAACAGTGAGATAAAATGGAAGTTACGTTGTTGCATATGCCATGTGCCGTTTGTTAAAAAAAAAGGCATTGCTTTTGACATTCATTTTGAGCGTGGAAGAAAACTCAGGCCGTACATTAGAAAATATATAAGCCCAAGATCCAGTTATGTTGTTATAAGATATAAATTCAATTAAATCAGATGGAATTGCGTAGTTAAGACAAAGCCTGGAGAATAAAGCGCAGACAGACGGTAGTAAAACTTATTTGTTATTTATATTAGACTGGAAACACAAACATAGAACAGTTACGTAGAATGGCCAAAACCTAAAAACATAAGAAGTTTATAATTCCCTCAGGTAATTACTGTAACATAACTTGTCTTCATTTGGCATTTTTGGGGCAATCTGAGATTTTAAAAGACACGCATAATCTTTATAAAACCTGCGAGGGAATGAAATGCGTTCAGGGTTTACAAAAGTGGATATAAACGTCGAACAGGAAATACGGCATTCAAGGACCACAGTCAACCACAAACACGCATAGAAACAAACATCAATTACAAAGATGAATACAAGGGGAAATATGACATCACAAACATACAAGTTTACAAAAGCCCGTCGAGCCACATGTTAAACGGAGTTTCCAGAAGAATAACGTTTAATATTCCATAGTCGATGATACAAACTATCTGTTGGCTAGAATGGACAATTTAACTGGTACAGACAGTTCACTAATGACTATCATAACAGCAACTTCAAATCTAAAATATATGGTTTATTGGTCCTAACGTCTGGGTTGGAAAACTCGAGTTCGTAATAAGGTGGGCCAACACATGTTGTCTTTTATAAATACTGATATTTCATTAATGTCTACCATAAGCAAAAAAATCGGGAAAGTAGCATTCAAGGAGGACAGTCAACCACAAAACACAGAAACAAACACGCAAACAGACAAACAAGAGGGCAAAAGTAATAATAAATAGAAACGACATCACAAACACAAAAGGGTTGACAATAGGGCAACCGCATTGGAACGGTCAGTGGCAAAGTAGGCCACTGGGGGTTTAAACCGGTTCTAGTAAACGTCGAACAGGAAATGCGGCATTCAAGGACCACAGTCAACCATAAACACGCATAGAAACAAACAATAATTACAATTACGATGAATACAAGGTAAAATATGACATCACAAACATACAAGTTTACAAAAGCCCGTCGAGCCACATGTTAAACGGAGTTTCCAGAAGAATAACCTTTAATATTCCAAAGGCGATGATACAAACTATCTGTAACAAGTATAAAATTTCCAAGAGCAATAACTCTAATTTGACTGAAAACTGAGTTACGGTTCTTGTCCTCTGCACGTACTCTCATTGCCCTCTATCATTGTGTGAAGAAATTCAAAAAGATCCGACAGGGAAAGTAGCATTCAAGGAGGACAGTCAACCACAAAACACAGAAACAAACATGCAAACAGACAAACAAGAAGGCAAAAGTAATATTCAATGCAAACGACATCACAAACACAAAAGGGTTGAAAATAGGGCTACCGCCTTGGAACGGTCAGTGGCAAAGTAGGTCACTGGGGGGTTTAAACCGGTTCTAGGGTGCACCAAACTTCACACTTACCCTACTGTTATCCCATTAAAGCAGGACAGTGTAAATAAAGAAATCCCCGCAATGATCTAATCTCTAACCAACAAGGCAGCATCAATAGGCAATATAAGTAAAACTCAAATATGCCAGTGTAAATATAATGCAAAAATCAATAGCCTAGAAAGCCACAATGAAGGTACTTAATGACTTGGCAGAAGCCAGAGCAACAAGAGAATAAACAATTAATGGCACGAAAAGAAAGATCATAGACAAACATCAAAAGCCACCGGTCCATCGGGCTTTAGGTAGGCGTCATCATAGGGTCTACAGCCTGTCCGGTCACCGTACAATTAAAGAGGAAAGCAAAGTGGCGAACTGTAAAAGAGTGCACCACCAAGCATGCAGTACGTTGCAAAATGATAGGGTCGAAGTTTCATTGCAGTACCATCACTTGTTTTGAAGTTATCTTCCGGATAAAAATCATAAGTATAAAATTACAAAGGGCAATAACTCTAATTTCAATGATGACGGTTCTTGTACTCTACACTTCCTCTCATTGCCGTCTATCATTGTGTGAAGTTTCATTGCACTGCTATCCGTAGTTTTGAAGTTATGCTCCGAACAAAAATTATAAGTATAAAATTACAAAGGGCAATGCCTCGAATTTGAATGAGATATAGTTACGGTTCTTATACTCTGCACTTCCTCTCCTTGCCATCTATTATTGTGCGAAGTTTCATTGCAGTCCTATCAGTAGTTTTGAAGTTATGCTCCGGACCAACATTCTAAGTATAAAATTACAAAAGGCAATAACTCTAATTTAAATGATGACATAATTACGGTTTATGCACTCTGCACTTCATCTCATTGGCCTCTATACGTGTGTGAAGTTTCATTGCAGTCCCGTCAGTAGTTTTGAAGTTATGCCCAGGACAAAATTCTAAGTATAAAATTATAAAGGGCAATAATTCAGTGGAAAATTATCGAACCAAATTGTCACGATG